>JACBWV010000610.1:134009663-134039663 GCA_013435795.1 Chlamydomonas sp. ICE-L | reverse complement strand
GGTGTGTGGTAGGTGTGTGGTAGGTGTAGGCATGTGGTAGGTTAGGGGTGTGGTGGGTGTGTGGTAGGGTGTAGGCTGTCGTAGGTGTAGGCATGTGGTAGGTGTAGGCATGTGGTAGGTTGGGGATGGGGTTAGGTGTAGGAAGGTGGTAGGTGTAGGCGATTGTGGTAGGTGAGGCATGTGTTAGGTGTACGGAATGTGTAGGTGTAGCAGATGGGTAGGTGTAGGCAGTGGTAGGTGTATGTGTGTGGTGGGGTGTGGGTTCCGGTGTAGGCATGTGGTAGGTGTAGGCATGTGGTAGGTGTGTACGGTGTGTGGTAGGTTGTAGTGTTTGTGGTAGGGTGTTGGTTAGTGTAGCATGGGTTAGGTGTAGGGCATGTGGTAGGTGTGTAGGAATGTGGTAGGGTGTTGTAGGGCAGTGTGGTAGGTTGTAGGTGGCTGGGTAGGTGTAGGCATGTGGTAGGTGTAGTGTGTGGTAGGTGTAGGCACGTGGGTAGGTTTAGGCATTGGTGGGTGTAGGGAGGGGTGTGGTAGTTGTGGGTAGTGGGATGGCAGGTCGGCTTAGGGGTAGGAATTTGTGGTAGCGTGTTAGGTGCTGTGGTAGGGTGTGGTAGGTGTAGGCATGTGGTAGGTGTAGGGACTGCGGGTAGGCTGTGGGTGTGTGGTTAGGTGTTAGGAATCGTGGTAGGGTGTAGGTGTGTGGTAGGGTGGCGGTAGGAATGTGGCTGGTGTAGGCTGTGTGGTAGGTAGGGCAGGTGTGGTTAGGGGAGGTGTTGTGGTAGGCATGGGGTTAGGGTGTAGGCATGTGGTAGGGTGTAGCATGTGGTTAAGGTGTAGGCCTGTGGTGGTTGTAGGCATGTGGTAGTGTAGGCAGGGGTAGGTGTAGGGTTGTGGTAGGTGTAGGCATGTGGTGGTAGGTGGTAGGGGTTGACCGGTAGGGTGTGTGTGGAGGTGTAGGCATGTGGTAGGTTGTAGCATGTGGTAGTGTTTAAAAGGGGGGGGGGGGCCATGTGGTAGGTGTAGGCATGTGGGAGGTGTGGCATTGTGGTAGGGTAGGTGTGTGGTCGGTGTGTGGTAGGTGAAGGCCTGTGGTAGGTGTAGGATGTGGTAGGTGTAGGCATGGTGGTGAAGTTGTAGGGTGTGGGTAGGTGTCAGCGATGTGGTAGGTTGTAGGGGTGTGGTAGGGAACTGTGGTAGGGGGTAGGCACATGTGGTAGGTGTGTTACGGCATGTGGTAGGTGTCAGCAGGGTTCGGGGATAGGTGTGTGTGTGGTAGGTTGTAGGCAGTGGGCAGGGTAGGGCATGTGGTAGGTGTAGGCATTGGTTATGTTGTAGGTGGGAGGTAGGTGTAGGTGTGTGGAGGTGTGTGGGTAGGTTTTAGGCATGTGGCGGTTAGGCATGTGGGCGGTGTAGGCATGTGGGAGGTGTAGGCATGTGGTAGGAGTAGCATGTGGTGCGGAGGGTAGGCATGTGGTAGGTGGTAAGGGCTGTGGTAGGTTGTAGGTGTTGTGGTAGGTGTCTGTAGGCATGTGGTAGGTTTGTAGGCATTGGTAGGTGGTTTGTAGGTGTGTGGTAGGTGTGTGGTAGGTGTAGGCATGTGGTAGGTGTGTGGTAGGTGTAGGCATGTGGTAGGTGTAGGAATTGGTAGGGTTGTAGGGGTGTGGTCGGTGCTGTGGTACGGTTGTATGGATGTGTGGGGTAGGCATGTGGTAGGTGAGCATGTGGAGGTGTAGGCATGTGGGTAGGTGAGGCATTGTGGTAGGTTGTAGGTGTGTGGTAGGGTAGGAATGTGGTAGGGTAGGTCATGTGGTAGGGTAGGCCATGTGGTTAGGTGTAGGCATGTGGTAGGTGTAGGCATGTGGTAGGTGTAGGCATGTGGTAGGTGTAGGTGTGTGGTAGGTGTAGGCATGTGGTAGGTGTAGGCATGTGGTAGGTGTAGGCATGTGGTAGGTGTAGGCATGTGGGTAGGGTAGGATGTGTGGTAGTTGAGTGCATGTGGAGGTGTGGTGTTCTGGTATTATGGGTGTAGGGCATGTGGTAGGTGTAGGCATGTGGTAGGTGTAGGCATGTGGTAGGTGTAGGCATGTGGTAGGTGTAGGCATGTGGTAGGTGTAGGTGTGTGGTAGGTGTAGGCATGTGGTAGGTGTAGGTGTGTGGTAGGCATGTGGTAGGTGTAGGCATGTGGTAGGTGTAGGCATGTGGTAGGTGTAGGTGGTAGGTGCTAGGCATTTGTAGGTGTGGTGTAGGAGGGGTGGTAGGTGTAGGTGATGGTGGGGGAGGTGGGTGGGCAGGGTTGAGGCAGTGGTAGGTGTAGGCATGTGGTAGGTGTAGGTGTGTGGTAGGTGTGTGGTAGGTGTAGGCATGGTGTAGGTGTAGGAATGTTGGTCGGTGTAGGTGAGTGGTAGGTGGAGGTGTGTGGTAGGTGTAGGCCTGTGGTAGGTGTAGGTGTGGGAAGGTGAGGATGTGGTAGGGCTTTTGGTTGTGTTGTAGGGGTAGGCATCTGGTAGGGAGGTGTGTGGTAGGCATGTTGGTAGGTGTGGCATGTGTTAGGGTTGTAGGCATGTGGTAGGTTGTAGGCAGTGGTAGGGTGTAGGAGTGGTAGGTTGTAGGCAATGTGGTAGGTGTTGTTTGTAGGCCTGTGGTAGGGTAGGCAAGTGGTAGGTTGTAGGTGTGTGGTAGGTGTGTGGTAGTGTAGGAAGGTAGTAGGTTGTAGGCATGTGGTAGTGTAGGCATGTGGTGGTGTTTGTAGGCATGTGTTAGGTGTAGGCATGTGGTAGGTGTAGGCATGTGCGTAGGTGTAGGCATGTGGTAGTGTAGGGTTGTGGTAGGTGTAGGCATGTGGTAAGTGTTAGGGTGGTTGTGGGTAGGTGTGTGTTAGTTGTAGGCATGTGGTAGGTGTTAGGCATGTGCGTAGGTGTAGGCAGGTGGTAGGTTGTAGGTTGTGTGGTAGGCAGTGGTAGGTGTAGGCATGTGGTTAGGTGTAGGCAGGGGTGGAGGTGTAGGGAACTGTGGTAGGGAGGTGTGGGTAGGGGGCGGGCATCGTGGTAGTGTAGGCAGTGGGTAGGTGTTAAGGTGTGTGGTAGGTGTCGGCTGTGGGTAGGTGTGTGGTAGGGGTGGGGAGGTGTAGGCATGGTGGTAGGGTGTAGGCATTGTGGTAGGTGTAGGAATGTGGTAGTTGTGTGGTAGGTGTAGGCAGGTGGTGAGGTGTAGGTGGGGTGGTAGTGCTGTCGGTTAGGGTAGGCATGTGGTAGGTGTAGGCAGTGGTAGGTGTATGTGTGTAGGTAGGTTTAGGCAATGTGGTAGGTGGGCTATGTGGTAGGTGGGAGGCATGTGGTAGGTGTAGGAAACTTGGTCTAGGTGTAGGTGTGTGGTAGGTCTAGGTGTGTGGTAGGTGTGTGGTAGGCATGTGGTAGGTGCAGGTATGTAAAGCTACAGCTGGACGCTTTGAGTAGTGGCAACACGTTGACTGCATCCTTGTTCAACTTGCCCAAGCAGCAGCAGGTATGCATGGAGGCGTGTATGTGTGTGTATGTAAGTGTATGTGTGTTTATGTATGTGCATGTTTATGTGTGTTTGTGTTTATGATTGTACTCCTTATATTAGCACCACCACCACCACCACCACCACCCCTGCAATCATTACCCCACTTATTTCCCAGGCACCCCTTGACCCTGGTTTCGACAGCCCAGTTGAGAGTACGAGGGCATTGTTAAGTCAACCATCTCACCACCTCCTGCTCACCACCACCTCCACCACCACCACCACCACACCCACCCATGCATCCCCAGGCACCCCTTGCCTCTGGTGTCGACAGCCAAGTTGAGATTATGAGGTCGTTGTTGCGGCAACCCTCTCACCACCTCCTGCTCACTCACTCCTCTGCCTCCCTTGAGACATCCGCCTTGCCATCGCAACGCACATATGTAGCTCTCGTCACCTTGCATGGGGTGAGTTCCTTTTTTCCTTCATCTGAACAAGTGGGACCCTGTACAATGACAACGCACCTTTCAACATGCCTAGCTCTTGACAACTTGCATGCGGCGAGCTCCTTTATTTATTTATTTTTTCATTATGAACAAGTGGGACCCTGCACAATCCAACAAACATTTGTAGCTCTCGTCGCCTTGCATGGGGTGAGCTCCTTTATTTATTCAGTTCATCCGAGGTAACTGGACTGTCCAATCAAATAAACATGTGAGCTCTCGGAAACTTGCATGGCGGTGAGCTCCTTTTTTATTCAGTCATCTGAGTCAACGGGGACCGTACAACACAATAAACGTGTAGCTCTCGACAACTGCAGGGGGTGGCTCCTTATTTATTCAGTTCATCTCGAGTAACTGGGAACCTGTACAATTACAATAAAACATGTTTTATTTATTCAGTTCATCGGAGTGTAAACTGGGACCCCCGGGACTACAAATCACATAAACATGTGTAGCTCTCGACAACTTGCATGGGGTGAGGCTCTGGGTGAGCTCCTATTAGTCAGTTCATCTGAGTAATGGGACCCTGTTACAATCACAATATAAACATGTGTAGCTCTCGAAAAATTGCATATGGGGTGAGACGCTCCTTATTTATTCAGTGATCTGAGTAAGTAATGGGACCCTGTACAATCACAATACATGTTTGTAGCTCTCGACAACTGCATGGGGTGAGCTCATTATTTATTCAGTTCATTGAGTAACTGGGACCCTTGTACAATCACAATTAAAACATGTTGGAGCTCTCGACCAACTGCATGGGTGAGTCCTTTTTGATTCGTTATCTCTGAGTAAGTGGGACCCGTACAATCAAAATAAACATGTGTAGCTCTCGACAACTTGCATGGGGTGAGCTCCTTTATTTATTCAGTTCATCTGAGTAACTGGGGACCTGCGTACAATCCAATATACACATGGGTAGCTCTCGACAACTTGCAGGGGGGTGGATGAGCTCCTTTCTTTATTCAGTCATCTGAGGAACACGTGGACCCTGTACAATCACAATAAACATGTGTAGCTCTCGACAACTTGCATGGGGTGAGCTCCTTTATTTATTCAGTTCATCTGAGTAACTGGGACCCTGTACAATCACAATAAACATGTGTAGCTCTCGACAACTTGCATGGGGTGAGCTCCTTTATTATTCAGTTCATCTGAGTAACTGGGACCCTGTACAATCACAATAAACATGTGTAGCTCTCGACAACTTGCATGGGGTGAGCTCCTTTATTTATTCAGTTCATCTGAGTAACTGGGACCCTGTACAATCACAATAAACATGTGTAGCTCTCGACAACTTGCATGGGGTGAGCTCCTTTATTTATTCAGTTCATCTGAGTAACTGGGACCCTGTACAATCACAATAAACATGTGTAGCTCTCGACAACTTGCATGGGGTGAGCTCCTTTATTTATTCAGTTCATCTGAGTAACTGGGACCCTGTACAATCACAATAAACATGTGTAGCTCTCGACAACTTGCATGGGGTGAGCTCCTTTATTTATTCAGTTCATCTGAGTAACTGGGACCCTGTACAATCACAATAAACATGTGTAGCTCTCGACAACTTGCATGGGGTGAGCTCCTTTATTTATTCAGTTCATCTGAGTAACTGGGACCCTGTACAATCACAATAAACATGTGTAGCTCTCGACAACTTGCATGGGGTGAGCTCCTTTATTTATTCAGTTCATCTGAGTAACTGGGACCCTGTACAATCACAATAAACATGTGTAGCTCTCGACAACTTGCATGGGGTGAGCTCCTTTATTTATTCAGTTCATCTGAGTAACTGGGACCCTGTACAATCACAATAAACATGTGTAGCTCTCGACAACTTGCATGGGGTGAGCTCCTTTATTTATTCAGTTCATCTGAGTAACTGGGACCCTGTACAATCACAATAAACATGTGTAGCTCTCGACAACTTGCATGGGGTGAGCTCCTTTATTTATTCAGTTCATCTGAGTAACTGGGACCCTGTACAATCACAATAAACATGTGTAGCTCTCGACAACTTGCATGGGGTGAGCTCCTTTATTTATTCAGTTCATCTGAGTAACTGGGACCCTGTACAATCACAATAAACATGTGTAGCTCTCGACAACTTGCATGGGGTGAGCTCCTTTATTTATTCAGTTCATCTGAGTAACTGGGACCCTGTACAATCACAATAAACATGTGTAGCTCTCGACAACTTGCATGGGGTGAGCTCCTTTATTATTCAGTTCATCTGAGTAACTGGGACCCTGTACAATCACAATAAACATGTGTAGCTCTCGACAACTTGCATGGGGTGAGCTCCTTTATTTATTCAGTTCATCTGAGTAACTGGGACCCTGTACAATCACAATAAACATGTGTAGCTCTCGACAACTTGCATGGGGTGAGCTCCTTTATTTATTCAGTTCATCTGAGTAACTGGGACCCTGTACAATCACAATAAACATGTGTAGCTCTCGACAACTTGCATGGGGTGAGCTCCTTTATTTATTCAGTTCATCTGAGTAACTGGGACCCTGTACAATCACAATAAACATGTGTAGCTCTCGACAACTTGCATGGGGTGAGCTCCTTTATTTATTCAGTTCATCTGAGTAACTGGGACCCTGTACAATCACAATAAACATGTGTAGCTCTCGACAACTTGCATGGGGTGAGCTCCTTTATTTATTCAGTTCATCTGAGTAACTGGGACCCTGTACAATCACAATAAACATGTGTAGCTCTCGACAACTTGCATGGGTGAGCTCCTTTATTTATTCAGTTCATCTGAGTAACTGGGACCCTGTACAATCACAATAAACATGTGTAGCTCTCGACAACTTGCATGGGGTGAGCTCCTTTATTTATTCAGTTCATCTGAGTAACTGGGACCCTGTACAATCACAATAAACATGTGTAGCTCTCGACAACTTGCATGGGGTGAGCTCCTTTATTTATTCAGTTCATCTGAGTAACTGGGACCCTGTACAATCACAATAAACATGTGTAGCTCTCGACAACTTGCATGGGGTGAGCTCCTTTATTTATTCAGTTCATCTGAGTAACTGGGACCCTGTACAATCACAATAAACATGTGTAGCTCTCGACAACTTGCATGGGGTGAGCTCCTTTATTTATTCAGTTCATCTGAGTAACTGGGACCCTGTACAATCACAATAAACATGTGTAGCTCTCGACAACTTGCATGGGGTGAGCTCCTTTATTTATTCAGTTCATCTGAGTAACTGGGACCCTGTACAATCACAATAAACATGTGTAGCTCTCGACAACTTGCATGGGGTGAGCTCCTTTATTTATTCAGTTCATCTGAGTAACTGGGACCCTGTACAATCACAATAAACATGTGTAGCTCTCGACAACTTGCATGGGGTGAGCTCCTTTATTTATTCAGTTCATCTGAGTAACTGGGACCCTGTACAATCACAATAAACATGTGTAGCTCTCGACAACTTGCATGGGGTGAGATCCTTTATTTAGGGGGGTAGGGGGGTAGGGAGCAGTCTTCTACCTCAACTGGACAAGCTACCATCGCGGTTGACGACAACCTGCAACGCCAAGAGCGACCGAAGGGGGATCGAACCCCCAACTCTTCATCCTCAGAGTGATTTGGTCTACCACTAGACCAATGTAAATTCCACAATTATACTGAAATGCATTACATCTTCTCGACGCAGGCCAGGTCGAAGTTAAGGCCCCCCCCACCCCACCACCCATCAACCCCTTACCCACCCCTACCCACCCCCACCCACCCCTACCCACCCCCACCCACCAACCTCCCCCCACACACCTACCTACCACCCACCCACCCACCAACCCACCCGAACCACCCAACCCCAACCCAACCCCCACCCCACCCACCAACGTCGCAGGCCAGGTCGAATTCAAGGACCCCACAACCCCACCACCCATCAACCCCCTACTCACCCCCCCAGCACACCCACCTATCTACCCACAAAACCACCCACCAACCCACACCACCCAGGTCGCAGGCCGGTTGAAGTGAAGGCCCCCCACCCCCACCCCCACCACGACAACGCCCCCCCCCCTAACGACCACCCACCTCCACCACTTACCCACCCACCAATCACTCACACACCACGTTGCAGGCCAGTCGACGTGAAGGCCCCCCACCCCTCAACCCTCCACCCCTACCCACCCACCAACCCACCACCACCCACGTCGTGCCAGCGTCAAAGTTCAAGCCCCCCCCCCGACACACCCACCCACACCCACACCCACCCAGACAGGACCCACCCAACCACACCATTACACCCCCACCAACGGGGCATGGGCATTTGGGCGAAGGGAAGGCCCCCCCACCACCCCCCCCCCCCACCACAGGCCACCACAACCAAACCCTCACCCACCCACCCACCCAAGCCACAGGCCCAGGTCGAATCAAGGCTGCAGGAGGGACCACACCCTCTGCCTCCTTTGTGTGGGAGTTAGGATTGTGGCGCAGTGGCTGCTGGATGGTGGAGGCCATCACCCCTTATTATCCTAACCGGAATCAATGAAGTAATGATAACACCTGGGGGGGCGTGGTATTAAGGTAGCCCTGTCTTACAGCGGTAGAGAACGGGCTGCTACTTTACCTGGACAAAGCTACCATGGCGGTTGACAGCCGTCACACACACTTAAGCGCACCTGTAGGAATTCCAACCCAGCACCTTCTTCAGTCCAGCGGAATCAATAACTGTTATGCCTATATTATTGCTGCTTTATAGACACCTCCGTCTTTACATTTTTACGTTTTTTGTAAGTGTTGGATTTCATGCATCACTTCTCATCTTTTACAGCGAATCCTCACATCAACCGGAGGATCAACCTACTGTGCGCTATAATGCCTGGCATGTGGCCGGTGCTGGAACCCGCTAGTAATACGTGGTACCCGTCTGCGTAGTGCCGCCCTCTATCGTCCTTGTAACTTATTCCAAGCTTTTATAATAACAAATCAAAGTATTTATTTACAAACCCTCCGTTCCGCCAAGGGTACTGTCATGTATGTCTCCCGTGGATTCTTGGATGGAAAGAAATAAATGGGAGAAAGAAATATGTTATTGGGGGTAAATGATTTGGTTGCGTTTACATTTGTTCTGGTCGGGTTCTGGTAAATTTATTTTTATTACCGCAGACGGCAAGTAGCCAAATTGCTGGCTGAAGCTATGTAACCAAGTTCAAATTCAAGAAGACGGCGAGCAGCCAAATTGCTGGCTGAAGCTATGTAACCAAGTTCAAGCTCATATTTTATTTGACCAGGTTGCCAGGGGCAGTGGCGCCCATCTCGGTCGGCAGTGGTCTGGCATGCCTAGCCTTTCCTGCGTGATGTTCCTACCCCTTGAGGACTTTCTCCGCCTTCCGTTCTGGACCCTCAGTGGGCGCTGTTTTGTTTACTGGGTCCCACTTCCTGTGGGTATAAATCCTTTCAACAACAAAACAGGTGCACCATCTCACTAGGCATTAGTACTGTCGTTGATTTGTGAGTTACGACATACTTTAACGAATTCGTAAAAAAAAAAAATCGTACCTGTCTTCAGCAAATTACAGTACATTAAATTAAATTGTACTGGACAATGTATCCTACCAATATACCGTCATGATACACAAGTATGACAAGCGGGTGAAAAACTAAAGATGGGCATGAACTTAGTTAGATGGCTACTGTCAGCAATTTGGATGCTCACCGTCTTTGGCAGTACGTGCATCTTACAGTCCAGGAGTAGGCCAAATAGGCTAAAGGGACTTGCCCAACCGTGACAGGTAGGGCTAAAAATAAAAATATTGGTGAACTGACCCCCAAACAATCAGTAAAAGCAATACTATTCAAGAAGAGTGGGGTTAGGAATTCTCACCAGGTCTGTTCAGGATGCTGCGTCCCCCGTCACAGACATAACGTCGAAGGGTCAGTGTCGTCTCAGGACACAACGTGGGGGGGGTCCGTTGACCAGAAGGAAGGACCCGTTGCGTCGCAGGATGCAGGCTATGCAATTGGTTGCGTCTCAGGCAGCAGAGCTGGGGGGTCCTCCTGAAGTACCCTGATTCCCTCCCCCACTAACTTCAAGCGTGCTGCATAACCTCTATCACTAAATGAAAGTGCCAGTGGTCGTCGTTATAATCGTTACAGTCCCGTGGTACTGATATGTGTGTATGTATGTTACAGCCCAGGGGTGGCCACGTTGGTTAAGGGACTTGCCCAACTTAAACTATCAAGACCAATTCTTGTCCTCTTGGCTAAAGCTTTGTTTAAACGGGGGGTGATTGTTGGCTGCAATGTGCAGACGGTTAGGCGCCAAAACTGGCGTATAGAACCTTGTAACAATTATAAGGAGGGCTAATTGAGAGAAACACTGGGTGAGATCATCAAGGAACTAACCCTTAGCCCTAAAACATATACCATATGCGCCCAATAAAATGGCGTATGATTTGGCGGATGGGTCCCGCCAATTCTGGTGGGGCTTGGCGCCTGGGCAAAACAAGGGGAGCCCCTACCGTACTACCGACCTAACTCCGAATTCGATTGTTACATTTATTTTCATCAAACTCTGGGCTGCTCTGTGTTTCCTTTTGAATCATACCTGAATCTGGTTTGAATCGTACTGTCCGATCGTCCCTTGACTTATTGCTGGATGGGGAAGGAAACCTAGGTGGTATAAAAGCGGCCACACCAGACCGGATTTGGGGTAACATTTCGTTTCAGCCACGCTTGTCTGCGCTGGGAATCCTGTGAACCACACATGAAAGGGGGTTGATGGGGAAGAAAACCATTTAAAAGGATTCCGGCATATGTAAGTAGAGCCAATTAATGGAGCCCCCCAGTTTCTTAAAATCCGCCAACTTTAATGGCGTAAAATTATTTCAGTCGTTTTGGGGATTTACCGCCAACCCTATTTACCGCCATTTTCTTTGGCGCATACGGTAGGTCATTCTCATTAGCCTAACACACATTAGCTGGCTAAAAAACGAGGGGGCAATTCTTGCCCGCAAGGCGCCCTGCGAGGTGCCTCTTCATTTAACCGACACTACTATATATAATATAACTTTGGGTTAAATACACTAATATATAATAGTAGTATTAGTATCGGTAGTATGTATTAGATAGTTATCTACGTAGATACTCCACCATTTGGTCATTTGAAACGGCCAGGGCAATCCGGTATATATTCACAGTCCAGGGGGAGGGCCAAGAGGCTTAGGGACTGTGCCCACGTGCTAAGAAGGGCTTACAAGAAAACAAATTTTGTGAACGGACCCCCAAACAATCGTATTGATACCTGACGGGGCCCGAAATTCGTGGCTGCAGGATATGTATTCTACATATTAAATCCTATCTATTGACGAATTCTACAATATTACATCCTACTGGTGGCGATTGATCACTCACTCAGATCCTGCTTAGCTGCCCGCCTCACTTGCGTTGGATGAGCCCCAAAATGTTCCCCAGCTTCTTGGGACCCAATGAGCTGTCATGCATGAATTTGAATTTGAATTTGAAGTTATTTTTGAATTTGGATGGGCCACAATGTTGCCCAGCTCCTTGGTAATCAAGATCGGTTGTGCCGGATTTGAAGTGGGAATTGAGGGGAAGTTAATTGAAGAGGATGAGCCCAATATTGCCCACTCCCCAGGAGGCCATGTCTGTGTGCGAAAATGTGAATTTGAAGGTGATGAATTGAATGAGCCACATTGTTGCCTAGCTCCTTGGTGACCATGACCTGTGTGCAAGAATGTTAATTTAATCGTTGCATGGGTTTTAAGCCAACTCTGGGCGCTCGGTCTCCAAGTCCCTCCCCATAGGATCCCAAGAACCCCCACGACGACCGGAGTGGGGAAGCTCGCCTGGTTGGGTGCCAGTTACCCGTAAACCCTAACCCCCGTAAACCCTATACCCATAAACCCTAAACCCCCATCCCGGGGCTGGCTAATCCCGTACTAGCTTCCCCCCACCACGGACACCAGGCCCTGATGGAGCAATACTAAGTGGACTTGGAAGTCTGAAGACTTCACCAGGTCCATGAGAATGCATACGAGTGTGTGTGTGTGTGGTGTGTCTCGTGTGTTGGTGTGCGTTTTGGTGTGTGTGTTTTTTGGGGGTGTTTGTGCGTTTTTGTGTTTGTGGTGAGTTTGAGTGTTGTGCGTGGCAGGGGGGGGTGGTTGTAGGTTTTGTTGTGTGCTGCGGTGGTTTATGTGTGTGCGCGGTGCATGAGACTACTAGTGTCTTGACCGTTGGGTGTTTATTGTGGTGTGTTTGTGTCCTGGCTAGGCAGTCCAGGGAGAGGTTCCCATGTTTACATAATTGAACAGGTCGCATGGGCCTGGGCATAGTAAAAACATAAGGACGTCGTACTAACTTGTAGATGTGGGGATGCGATACATGCTTATAGATATAGGGATTTATGACTAACTTATCAAAGCAAGGATGTCGTACTAACTTGGACATGTGGGGATGCGGTACATGCTTATAGATATAGGGATTTGGTACTTCCATATTAATGCAGGGATGTCGTACTAACTTGAACATGTGGGGAGGCAGTACAGACTTACCAATATTGGGATTTGGTACTTCCTTATTAATGCAGGGATGTCGTACTAACTTGTACATGTGGGGAAGCAGTACAAACTTCGGACTACCTCTGACTTTCTGTAGGGATTCCGCGCTGCCCCGCCCCAAGCCACTTGTGGGTGAAGAAGTGTTCTAGGAAGGCTGACAGTGTCTGATTAAAAAAGCAATCAAGGGCTAATGTGTTCAAGTAGCAGCTTCTAGACAGCTCCCCGAGGAAGTTCTAGAAAGGCTGACACAGAGTTTCATTGTGTTGTAAGAGATGGTTTAAACCATGCAGTCATCTGATGAACCCATGCGTTGAGATTATGTCGTGATGACAATCATTATTGTAGGCCTGCATATTAAAACCAATAGGGCGCCACAACTTCCACGCGACATAATCTGTTGTAAGAGATGGTGTGAACCATACAGCCACCTGGGTGCACCATCTATGACCCGGAGCTTTGGGGATATGACGTTGTGGGACAACTTTGCAACAAGTCAGGTTAAGTGTGTAGCCTTATAGGCAAGCGTTTCCCAGAGAGTTCTAAAGAAGGCTGGCACAGTGTTTCATTAAAAAAGTCATCAGGGGGTGGGTGTCCAAGCAGCAGCTTCTTGGCAGCCCCAAGAGGGAAGTCCTCGGGAAGATGGACTGGCACAGGGGGAGGATTGTTATGGTCATGAGTAAAAAGGGGTCATCAAGGTGTTGGTGTCGCAAGCCGCATCTTCGTTGTGCAGCCCCAAACTAGGGGGAAGTTCTAGGAAGGCTGGCACAGTGTTTCATTAAAAAAGTCATCAGGGGTTGGGTGTTCAAGCAGCAGCTTCTAGGCAGCCCCAAGAGGAAAAGAGATTCTAATGAAGGGGCTGTGCACAGTGTTTCATTAAAAATTCCTCAGGTGGGGTGTGGTGTTCAGCAGCAGCAGGCTGGGTGGCTAAGCAGCCCCAAGAGGAAGTTCTAGGAAGCTGCACAGTGTTTTGGTCATTTAAAACAGGCTCAGGGGGTGTGGGTGTTCAAGCAGCACTTGCTAGCCGAGCCCCAAGAGGAAAGTTTCTGGAAGGCTGGCCACATTGTTTTTCATTAAAAGGGGGCGGGTCATCAATGGGTGGGTGTGGTCACCGCAGCAAACCATACAGTCATCTGCTGGACCCATGCGTTTGGATTATGTTGTGACAACATGCGACAACAATCATTATTGTAGGCCTGCAAATGAAAATCGATAGGGCACCACGACCTCCACCCGACATAATCTGTTGTAAGAGATGGTTTAAACCATGCAGTCATCTGCTGAACCCATGCGTTGGGATTATGTTGTGATGACAATCATTATTGTAGACCTGCAAACTAAAACCGGATAGGGGGGGGGGGGCGCCACAACTTCCCCGCGGACCTATCTGGTTGTGGAACTAGGTGATGGATTGTGGTAACCATCAGTAGCCAGGCCTGGCCATCATCTGGATGAACCCATGTGTGGGAACCTGTAGTAATGATAACGTCTGGTAGGACGTGGTATTCAGGGAGCCTGTCTACTGTTTGTGATCTCGGGTCGGTATATAACCCCTAAGATTCCCCAATCGTACCAACACGTTTCCTCATACAACCCACATTTGGTTTTCGAGCTGGTCGAGTGGAGGTCTACTGGACGGCAGTTGTGGGGCCTTCACCGTACCGGACGCGGGGTTCAAGGTCCCGGGCTGGGGCGCATGTTGGAAACCTCTCGCTAGGATGGGGGCCGGCTCGGCCGGGCGTGGCACCTCTCAGACTCGGATGTGGGCGTCGATTTCGAAAGGGGGTGAGTTGGTGTGTGTAATCTCGCGGATCTAACCATAAGATGTCCCCAAATGGAACAACAGCGTTTTCTCATAACACCACATACGTGGTAGATAACCCACTGATGCTTTGCCATGGACAAAGCATACCAGGCATGGGAGGTTGAATAGATGGGAAGGGGCGGATCAAGGGGGGGGTTTTGTTGTGAGGTCAAGCAGCAGCTTGCTTAGACAGCTCGCCGGGAGCATTAATGTCCTACAGCGCACAACCATGGGGTTCAAAGCATGTTATGGGGGCACTCCTTATCTTTGTCCCTTGGGAGGGGGTGTGATTGTTTACCAGGCACTGATTTTCAGTCTTCAAGTAGTCCCCAGGGGGTATGTTTGTGGGCGTGTGCTTGGGGTCGAAATTGTCAGCGGGGCAGGGGCACTGCCTCTGAGATGCTGCTGGCTTGTAGAGCGGGAAAAGAAAAGCCCCAGGGGCGCCAGAAATTACTTTTGGTGGTGTGTGTTGGCTGCTGTGTGAGTGAGTGGTGTGGGGGGGGGTGGTAGTGTGTGTGTGTGTGTGGGGGTTGTGGGGGGTGTGTGGGGGTGGCAAGACGCGTTGCTAAGTTAAGCCGACGGGTGCGTGTGTTTACCCCAGGTGGGCTCCGGCCACGGCCCCCCGCAGGCTACGAGCTTACGGGTCGTGCCCCGGGGCGTAGTAACCGTGGGCTGCGCCCAAAGGTGGGCGCGGGAGAGGGGGGGCGGCCGATCAGAGGGGGTTGGGTGGGTGGTCGCAACTTTTGCTACCCAAGCGTACGCTACAGAAAGGTGTACAGAAGGAGTGTGGCAGCCATCAATGACGGGCGGCCTGGGGGTGACTGAAAAAGCGGTACACGGGGAGGGGCGCGAGGTTTGTGTGGGCGCACGGTGGGGCTTTTTGTGAGCCCCACGGGGGGCGTGCTGTTTGCGGCGTGCTGGTGTTTTGTTGGGTTTGCAACCCCGCTGTGGGGCCAGAGTGTGTCCAGTTTTAGCTGGTTTTTGTGTGCAGCTACAAAGCGCTGACCGAGGTTGACGCTTGGTGCGCTTTACGGGGGGGCGGCGGTGACGGCAGAGTGTTGGGGGAACAAGTGTATTACCGCTGTACCGGCGGCTGTCAGGCCTTGTCGAGCTGGGGTGGCTCCCTTCGGGTTGCGGCGTTCTTTGGCTGTTCAAGGGGTATGCGCCAGGTTCTGTCATCATGAGTCACTTCCCTGAGTTCCCCGGCCCCTGTACCGGTACTGAGAGAAAAAATAGTACAGGGTTTAGAAGAGATAAACCAACCTACAGCGACAAAAGGTTTAGAATAGTAAACCACCTAACAGCGACAACAGGGTTAGAAGAGATAAACCAACCTACAGCGACAACAGGGTTTAGAAGAGATAAACCAACCTACAGCGACAACAGGGTTTAGAAGAGATAAACCAACCTACAGCGACAACAGGGTTTAGAAGAGATAAACCAACCTACAGCGACAACAGGGTTTAGAAGAGATAAACCAACCTACAGCGACAAAAGGGTTTAGAAGAGATAAACCAACCTACAGCGACAACAGGGTTTAGAAGAGATAAACCAACCTACAGCGACAACAGCGAAGGATGTAGGTTTTGGAAGTTTAAAAGCGACAGCAGCGAAAGATGCAGGTTTTAAAAATTAAAAAAGCACAATGTGGAAGGCTTCCGATACTATAATTTTTGAGTGGCATCCGCACTACCCGCTGCCATCCCCCCCCATCCCCTCCCCCCCTCCCCCCCTCCTTCATTTCCCCCCACCCCCCACCCATCACCCATTCACTCTTCCCCCCAACCCCCCTTCCCTGCCCCCCCTTAACCCCCAACCACAACCCCATCCCATCCTCCTCCTCTGTCCTCCCCCCCCCCCCCCACTTCCCCCCCCTCCTCCTTCCTCTGTCCTCCCCCACCCCCCGCCCTCCCCCCCCCTCCTCCTTTTTTCCATCAGGCCCTCTCTCCTTCTCCCCCCCCCCCCCACCCCCCCCCCTCCCCCCCCCCCCCCCCTCCTCTTCTCTCCCCCTCTCCTCCATCCCCCTTCTTCATCCTCCCTCCTCCACCCCCCCTTCCCTCCCTCCATCCCCCCCTCTCCATCCATCCCTCGTCCCCGCCCCCATCTTCATCTTCAATCCTCCCTCCTCCCTCGTTCATATCCCCTTTCATTTCTCCCTCCTCCACCTCCCTCTCTTCCTCCCACCCTCTCCATCCCTCCCTCTTCACTCGCCCTCTTCATCCTCCCGTTGTCCATCCCCTCTCTTTCATTCTCCCTCCTCCCTACCCCCTCTCTATCCATCCCCCTCCAACCCCCTCTAACAACCTCCCACCTCCCTCCTCCAACCCACCCCCTCTAACAACCTCCAACCTCCCTCCAACCATCTCCTCCATTCCTCCCTTCTCTATACCCCACCCCATCCACACCCTCCCACCCTCCACCCACCCACCCACCCCCTCCCTCCCACCCACCCTCCCAGCCCCCCCTCTCCAACCCACCCTCCCACCCCTCCATCCCCCCACCCTCCCACCCTTCCCACCCCCCACCCACCCAACCCACCCACCCTCCCACCCCACCTCCCACCCCCCCTCCCACCTCACCCACCCACCCACCCCCCCCACCCTCCACCCCACCCACCAGCCACCAATCTGCCTGCATGTTTACAGTCCAGGGGTAGGCCAAATAGGCTACAAGGAATTTGCCCAACCGTGACAGGAAGGGCTAAAAACAAAAATCAATGATGAACTGAACCCCAAACAATCGTTTTACCAATGGGGGCCCAATCTAATTCAATGACTCGAACTACCCCACAAAAGACTTTTTTTCAAAACCGAAAGTGGTTTTTTCCTAGCTTTAAGGTTATAGGCCTCCTCCAGGGACAGCATTTGATAGTTTTTATAGCTTTTTAGGACCATTATTTTTGTGGGGGGGGGGGGGGGGGGGGTGGACTACGCTATAATTTGGGCCCAAAATATCAGAGTCAAAATAAGCGATCGCTATGTAAAGCGGAAAAATTCTGAACGGCACCCACCTTGGAGAAGTATGCAGTCAAGTCCGCTGTAAACTGCAAATCGTCATCAGTGACTTTCCGGCCGGCTGGCACTCTGTCATGCAGAGGGAGCAGGGCACAAGGCAAATCAGTGGTCGGACAAGTGGACAAGGTAATTACATGTACTGCTATCCCATTATAATGTAGTGCCCAGAGTGCCTCCTTGGCCGGCAGGCACTCATCAATGCATGTGGGCGCAGGCATAAGGCAAATCAGTGGTCAGGCAAGTGGACAAGGTAATTACATGTACTGCTATCCCATTATAATGTAGTGCCCAGAGTGCCTCCTTGGCCGGCAGGCACTCAGTCATGCAGTGGGGGCAGGGCATAAGGCAAATCAGTGGTCAGGCAAGTGTGCAATGTAATTGCATGTCCTGCTATCCCATTATAATGTAGTGCCCAGAGACAGTGACTCCATGGCCGGTAGACTCTGTCATGCGGAAGGAGCAGGGCATATGGCAAATCAGTGGTCGGGCAAGTGTGTGTATGTAAATATAAATATAGTTGCATATCTGTACATGTACTGCTACCCCATTATAATGTAGTGCTCAGAATGAATCCTTGGCCGTCAGGCTCTCATTCATGCAGTGGGGGCAGGGCACAAGGAAAATCAGTGGTCGGGCAAGTATACGAGGTAATTGCATGTACTGCTACCCCATTAGCATGCAGTGACCAGATTGACTCCTTGGCCGGCAGGCACTCAGTCATGCGGAGGGAGCACAGGGCATAAGGCAAATCAGTGGTCGTGTAAGTGTATGCATGTAAATATTAACATAATTGCATATCTGTACATGTCCTTCCAGCCCATTATACTGTAGTGCTCAAAGTGACTCCTTGGCTGGCAGGCATCCTGTCATGCAGTGGGGGTAGGGCATAAGGCATATCAGTGGCCGGGCAAGTGTATAAGGTAATTGCATGTACTGCTACCGCATTAGAATTCAGTGCCCAGAGTGACTCCTTGGCCGGCAGGTACTCAGTCATGCAGAAGGAGCAGGGCATAAGGCAAATCAGTGGTCGGCGGACAGTGAACATGGTCTTGTAATGTATCTCTATCCCATTGCATGCCTGACCTAGTGACGACCATCCTTGGCCGTCAGGTACTCAGTCATGCAGAAGGAGCAGGGCATAAGGCAAATCAGAGGTTGTGCAAGTGTACAAGGTCATAGCATGTACTGCTATCCTATTAGAATGTAGTGCCCAGAGAGAGTGACTCCTTGGCCGGTAGGCACTCTGTCATGCAGTGGGGGCAGGGCATAAGGCAAATCAGTGGTCGGGCAAGTGTACAAGGTAATTGCATGTACTGCTACCCCATTATAATGTATTGCCCAGAGCGACTCCTTGGCCGGCAGGTACTCTTGTCATGTAGAGGGAGCAGGGCATCAGGCAAATCTGAAGTGGTGTAATTGTAAAATAATACAATGCTCACACACCAGAATCAAGTACTCACACACCAGAATGTAGTGCTCACACACACGAATGCTGTGCCCCCCCAAAATTGCAATTTAGAGCTACCCTTTTAAAATGTAGTGCTTGTCCATTATAATGTAATGCCCACTGTCCAGAGTTACTTCCTGGCTGGCAGGCACTCGATCATGGTGCAAAAGTAATGATAACGCCTGGTGGGGCGTGATATTAAGGGAGCCCCGTCTTACGGCGGCAGGGAACGGGCTGCTCTTACCTGACAAATCGACCTGGCGGTTTGACAGCGGTCACACACCCGAAGCGCAACACCGTGGGATACGAACCCGGCACCTTCTTGTTTGAACGTCCTCTACCATTGAGCCAGTCGTCGAAATAGGATGTAGTCACCCACCCCCCCACCCCCCCCCCCCCCCCCACCCGTGGGGATACGAACCCGGCACCTTCATTGATCAAGGAGCTCAGCCAATGAGCCAATCGTTGAACAGGGATCATTGTGCATGGTATAGGGCAGAAGGTACATCAGTAGTGGTGTAATTGCACGTAGTGCTACGCCATTATAACATAGCGCTACACCACTAGAATGTAGTGCTACGCCATTATAACATAGCGCTACACCACTAGAATGTAGTGCTACGCCATTATAACATAGCGCTACACCACTAGAATGTAGTGCTACGCCATTATAACATAGCGCTACACCACTAGAATGTAGTGGCTACGGCCATTTATAACCTAGCGCACCACCACTAGACTGTATTGGCTACGCCATTATAAACATAGCGTACAACCACTAGAATGTAGTCTACGCCATATAACATAGCGCTAAGAATAACAAAACAACTACACCACTAGAATGTATGCTACGCCATTTACATAAGCGCTCACAAACTAAATGTAGTGCTACGACGCCATTATAACAATGTCGCTACACAAATCAACAACACCACTAGAATGTAGTGCTACGCATTAATAACCATAGCGCTACAAAACAAACAACAACACCCTAGAATGTGGTGGCTACGCCATTTATAACTAGCTCTACGAACACAAAACCACTATAATGTAGTGCTTACGCCATTATACATAAGGCTACAGACCACAAAAACACCATAGAATGTAGTGCTACGCCATTATAACATAGCGCTACACCCACACCACTAGATGTAGTGCTACGTCGGGCATTATAATATAGGCGCACAAAAACACCACTAGAATGTAGTGCTACGCTAACGGGCCATTTATCAATATCGCTACACCACACCACTAGAATGTAGTGCTACGCCATTATAACATAGCGCTACACCACTAGAATGTAGTGCTACGCCATAATAACATAGCGCTACGGACAACACAAAAAACACCCTAGAGTAGTGCTCTGACGCTACGGACGGCGTTCCATTATAACAATAGCTCTACAAAAACAAAAAGCCACTAGAATGTAGTGCTACGGCCATTATAACTAGCGCACACACTAGAATTTATGTGGCTTACGCCATTATAACATAGCGCTACACAACTAGAATGTAGTGCTACGCCATTATAACATAGCGCTACACCACTAGAATGTAGTGCTAACGACGCGGACTCCATATAACATAGCGCTACAACAAAAAACACTACAACCCTAGAATGTAAGTCTACACGCTTATAACACTAGCGCTACAAAACACCACTAAATGTGATTCTACTACGCTTATAACGATAGCGCTAACACCACTAGCATGTAGTGCTACGGCATTATAACATAGCGCTACACCACTAGAATGTCGTGCTACGCCATTATAACATAGCGCTACACAACTAGTATGTAGTGCTACGCCATTATAACATAGCGCTACACCACTAGAATGTAGTGCTACGCCATTTAACATAGCGCTCCACCCACTATAATTTAGTGCTACCTAATACGCCATTAATACAATAGCTCTAACAACCACTAGAATGTAGTGCTACGCCATTATAACATAGCGGTACACCACTAGAATGTAGTGCCGCCCCATTAAAATATAGTGTTACGCCAACATAACATAGCGGTACACCACTAGAATGTAGTGCTACGCCATTATAATGTAGTGCCGCCCCATTAAAATATAGTGTTACGCCATTTTAGCATAGCGCTACGCCACTAGAAGGTAGTGCCGCCCCATTAAAATGTAGTGCTGCGCCATTATAACATATAGCTACGCCAATCCCTTGATCTTAATTAGCTACGCCCTCGACCAAAACAAACATACATAGCTTACCTGATGATGGCATAAGATCTGGGCATGCCTCTAACATGCATCCATTTTATTATATTTGTTATATGTTTTTTATTGTTTTATATTGGCTTACCTGATAATGGCATGAGAGCCGGGCATGTCTAATACCTGCATCCATTTGTATTGTATTTGTTTTATACCAAATATATATATTTATCTTTCTATCTATCTATCTATCTATCTATCTATCTATCTATCTATCTATCTATCTACCTATCTATCTATCTATCTATCTACCTATCCATCTATATCAATTTGTTTTTGTATGTTGGCTTACCTGATGATGGCATGAGATCCAGGCATGCCTCTGACGTGCCTCCAGCTGTTTTATTTTTCATTTCCTGTTTTTGTTTTGATATGTTGGCTTACCTGATAATGGCATGAGATCCGGGCATGCCTCTAACGTGCATCCAGATGTCATCATCGTTGGCAATCCTGTTTGACAGCTCATCGTTTTGAATGTTGTTGCGACCTATCAGAACCTACGGGCAGCAACAGAGCAGTTGTTGACAATGAAAATAGTGAGATAAACGATTGTTTGGGGTTCAGTTTATCAGTGCTTTTTATTTTTAAGCCCTTCCTATCACGGTTGGGCAAGTCCCTTAAGCATATTTGGCCTACCCCTGGACTGTAACATACATACATATATTCAAACATCGACAAGTCAACCTTGATTGTTTGAGATCGTTAAAGTCTAGTAAGCCTATTTGGCTACCCCTATTTGGCTACCCCTATTTGGCTACCCCTAGAATGTAACAAACATATACATGTATATTAGCATTGGAGTGGTGTAGCCATATGTGCATGTTTATTTAGTGATGTATTTATATCCATATTCATATATATATATTATATTAATACAAAATATATAATATGTGTATGCGCATATGCATATAGTATATATGTATATATTATATAGTATACATATTATATTATATATTTTATAGTATATATAGTATATATACTATTATATTATATATTGTATAGTATATATAGATATACATACTATATCTCTGTCTATATACTATAACTATACTCTATTAATATACGATAATATATAAATCGTACATATAATATATAGTATATACTAGTACAGTAGCCCGTGTGGCCGGTGACCACCCCCCACCCAGGCCCTGGGTTCTGGCCTGGTTAACATAACGGGTTCCTTCCCTTGTAATGTACCCCCATACCACCCCACACCACATGGATCACGATCAACACACATACCATTCCAACTTAACTCAAGCCAGACCCACAGCCTCCACACAATTCTGGATCCCTCCTTGCCCATCACTCCACCCCAGGTACACACTTTCTCTTTCTCCCCCCTCCCTTCACCCCAAGCATCCCCACCCAGGGTGGGTCAACCTCGACCCTCCCCCCCTTCCCTCTCTTTCCCCAACCACCGGGACAGACGCGTAATCCCCTTCTACCTACTTCATCCATTTCACTCCAGCTGTGGGCCTAGATCATGCAGAAATACAAAGTGGATAAAGAGCAGGCTGCGGATCCAATCTGCCAACAACTTGCGAAAGCCGACCCCGCTGAAAATTCCGGGCGTGCGCAATCGCGATTCGCAAAGCGACATACCTGCAGCTTCTTCTTTACGCGTAACATAGTTGGGTTTGCAGCTGTTGCTTTGACCAGGAAGTTTCAGCCAGTCTTCTATCGCAACATGCTAAGCAGCAAATGTATCAACGCTTGAAACAATGAAAAGAGATTGGATGAGGGGTGCAAGGTCCATTTCGCGCATGAGGGTCACGTCTTGTCTGATTATTAACCTGGCGTTGATTTTCAGACTGGTTTTGCTTTTCTTCTGCTTCTCCTTCTCCTTTCTCGCCTTGGCCAGCTTGTAAGTCTCTCCCCTTCTCCCTCGCGCTGCCTATGGGTTAGCATATCTGTGCCAAACGTCAACGCTGGTTTGCATCGCTCCTGTCCTCGTCGTTCTGAAGAGCTTGCCTTCCGCACTGATGAAGAGCTCGCCTTTCGCGCATCAAGAAGCAAAAGATTATAGACGATGCATCTGAGCGCCATAGTTGGTCTGGAGAGGCGCTCAGAACGGATGCGAAACAGTATACAGGTATTGACACGAAAGGGGCACAGCTGCTTTGTCGACGTTTTGAAATTCGGATGGGTGGAAAGCTGGGTGGGAAGTTGGCCGCCCAACGAAACGAAAAAAACGATAGCCAGCCAGCGCCAGCTCGCGGACCAAATAGCCAGCCAGCGCCAGCTCGCGAACCCGGATAGCACCAAAGCGCCAGCCACGGAAATCCCCATGTATGTTAACAATATATATATATATATATAATATATAGATTATTATATACTAGTACGGTGATCCCGTGTGGCCGGTTGCCACCCAACCCCCCCCCACCCCCAGCCCCCACCAGCAGGCCATGGGTCCTAGTCTGGTCTGGTTTACATAACAGGGTAACGCGCCCTTGTAATGCCCCCCCCCCCGGGGGCAGGCGGGGCGGGGGCGGGGGGGGGGGGGGGGCCCCCCGGGGCGCCCCCCCTCCCTTACACACGGTCAAGAATCAAGCCATTCTCAGCCTCTTGCGGTACGACCTCCCCACCTCTCCCCCCCACCCCGCCCCCCCACAACACACACACACAGCACACTTCTTTTCTTTCTCTCTTCTCTCTTCCTCCCTACCTACCCTTCTGCTTCAGGTGTGGCCGCGGTCACCCTGTCATACAAACCTTACCATAAAACCCGACCCCCCTCCCCCCCCATTCTACTCTTCGCTCCCTACCCTACCCTCAACCCACCCCTCCACACGCACTCCTTTTCTCTCCCTTACCCAACCACCACCCTCCCTTCCCCCAACCACCAACCGCCCCACAATCTTCTCTGCCCTACCCGTACCCTCACTTCACCCTGTGGGATTCAATTCGCCAGAAAGATGGACCCCGCTGTGCTCGAACGCCACCAACATTGCGGCGCTAGATTCCGATCAGCGCCCCGAGAACACCGACTGGTTGCCAATTGCATGGGCTACAAACCTGCCAAGCTGCTTCGTCTTCTCGTACAGTGCCCCAGTCGAGAGTCGTCCACTCAGGACAAGCAAAAATCGCAAGCAAACGTCCTTCATATTCTATACAACGAACAGAGCTTGCAAGGATGGAGATGATCGTGGCAAGCGCGAGGTGTCCAGGTGGGACGAATGGCCATGGCGATCTTAAACAAGGTAATTAATCGCAACGGATGCCATTCAATTACAAGTGATGCGATGGCATGGCAAAATTGCGTCATGCCTTTGATATGACATGGTGGCAAACGCTCGCAGACTGAGAAAAAAGCATTGTCACGATATGAGGGTCTGTGGCTTGATTATGAATCCTGCATAACTCCTCAACTGGGCCAGCAATCGTCTTGGCCGCCTGGATTGGTTTACCAGCTTCGTGTTCCCTCCTCATGCACGGTCAGCTCGTGCCTGACTTTCCTTGCAGAATTACAGCATGACGTAGCGCCAGCCACGCGGGCATCACGTCGACGCTTGTGGCTTCCCTTCTTCTTCCCTTCTTCCCTTGCTCTGGGCAAGCGCGCTTTGAGCGCTGGCTGGCGTGTTGTGGGCCCTCCTGCCCATAGTACCGTTGCCCATGCATCATGGTTGCATTATTCCGTGAAGAACTGACAGCTATGATTCCGAGCGCCATGCCATGCCTATGAGGGTCGGACTGGTGACCTCCGAGAAGAGGAGCTTTTTGATTCTAAATGTCTGCGTTCATAGAATCGGAGGCAGTTTGTGGACAATGCTATGAGCGCGCGCAGCTTAGCTTTAGCGAATCGCAGTTTTTGGTATTGTGACAATTCCGCTAGGCGTGGAGGTGCTAGTTGGGTGAACGAAAAGTTCGGTTGCAAGTCGGTTCACCGCACGCGATGATGAACACAACCAACGACCCCACGACCACCGCGACAGGGGTACCACGACCACTACCATTGATTTCTTATCTATATATATATATATACTAGTACGGTCTGTATATATATACTCAGTAACGCTGTCTGTATATATATATATATAATATATATATATATATATATATATATCCATATATATATTACTTAGTACGGTAGCCCGTGTGGCGGTGGCCCCCCCCCACCCATGCCATGGTCCTAGTCTGGTTTGGTTACATACGGGTAACGGCCCTTGTATGGCCCCCCCCCCCCCCCCCCCCCCCCCCCCCCCCCCCCCCTCCCTTAATCCATCAAGAAATCAGCCATCTCAAGCCCTTGCTCGACGCTCCCCCTGCCTCCTCCCACTCCCCCCCCCCCCCCCCCCGCACACACACTTGCTCCGTCTTCTCCCTACCTATTCCCCCCCCTCTTGCTTCAGTGTGGGGTGGCCTCCCCACCCGTCATACACAAACACCACATACCATCCCCCCCTCCCCCCCATTCTGAGGAACCTCTATACCTACCCCCCTCACCCACCCCCCATCCACACGCACTCTCTTTCCTCTTTCTCTCACCTTACCCCCCCCCAAAAAAAAAAAACCACCACCTCTCCCCTTCTCACCATTCCCCCACACCAACCAACACGCACACCAATCTTCTTCTTTCTTCCTCCTACCTTCGTACCTCACTCTTCACACCCTGTGGGATTCAATCGTGCAGAAGAGGGACCCCGCCGCTGTGCTTTCGAACCCACCACATCTGGCGAGCGCTCATTCGCTCCAGATTCTCCGATCTTGCCCCGAGAACACCGTACTGGTGCAAATTGCATGGCTACAAACCGGCAGCTTCGTCTTCCCCCTTCGTACGATGCCCCCCAGTCGAGACTCGATCAACTCAGAAAAAGCAAAAAATCGCAGCAACAACACTTCATATGCTATAATACAACGCAAAGAGCTTGCAAAGATGGGATGATACGTGGCAAGCCGCGAGAGTGTCCAGGGGGACGGAATGACCTGGCGATCTGAACAAAGGTAATAATCGCAATGGATGCCAATCACTACGAATTGAATGCGCTGGCATGGCAAATTTGCCGCAATATGCGTGAGATGATGGTGGCAAACGCTCGCAGACGGAGAAAAAAGGCATCCGATTATTGAAGGTCTGGCTTGATTATGATCCTTGGCATAAAACTACTCCTCATGCTGGGCAGCATCGTCTTAAGCGCCTTGATTACGTTCACTGGGCTCAAGCAAATGTGCGCAGTTTACTTCACTCAGCGATACATTCGCCATCTCAGTATGCTTTTCACATTGCCTGATTCGCTATCACATCGCCTGATTCGTGATTGGAGGTACTTGACTTCCATTCTCCAGCCTTTCTGCAGGCTCTATTGATACATTCATCTTGCTGCGAGCTAAGACACTCGCACGGCTCATGGTATCTCTGCACGATCTGAGTCCCTGCAAACCTGTGACGTTCTTCCGACTTCCGACTTCCTTCTTGCTGCGTTCTCCTTGCACCGCGTGCAATACTTCTTCAAGATCTTCCCCCCCACCCCACACCACTCCCTGCAACCCTGCAACGACAAGGTTATTTTCGCGCTGAGCTGTAGCGGGTGCGTGACAGAGTTGACCGAACGAAGGCCCTTTCGGGAAATAGCTTGCACGCCCGACCAGGTATCTATGCGCGAAGAGGAAGCTACAGGTAAGCAGCTTTGCTCTCGCGCAATTCCGATGTTTCAAGCTGAGTCTGAAACTGGGCAGAAGTTCGTTTGCAATTTCCAAAAGTCTTCGCATTTCCGCGTTGTTTGACGAAACGTCCAAACGTCTGCGCGATTTCGAACTCAACCGGAAACATCATAATCGCTTCTGTAAAACCCATCTGCTAAAGTGGCCGGGAGAATATCAGATTAATGGGAACGGAGAAGCAGGGAAGTACGTGTGTGTTGGCGGGTAAAGGGGTGAGGCAAATTTGAGATTGGGCCTGGGTCGAGGTTTGGGCAGAGTGGGGACTGTGTGTGTGTGTGTGTGTGTGTGTGTGTGTGTGTGGGGGGGGGGGGGGGGGGGGGGCAGATGCGTCAGCATTTGAAGTGGGGGAAACATGATGTCTGTGTTTATGAGAGGGGTGGAGGTGAGGACATATGTGTAGCCCATTCTGTAACCCAGCCCCACGGGCACCCTATTATGATTGGGCTGGGGGTGATGTGTGTCTGTGTGGCCACCGGCCACACGGGCTACCGTACTAGTATATATATATATATATATATATCGGGAGTGTAAAAACAAAAAGGGGGGGACACCTATCCCTAAAAACCTGAGGGGGGCTGACCCCCCCCCCCCCCCCCCCCCCCCCCATTTAAATCGAAATACACCCTTTTTGAAAAACTTAGATATGGATTGTGGGGGTTTACAGTATGGCGCATATAATGGCATCCTCGGAATTCCCACATAGAGATTGTCTGATAGTCAGAATCCAGTTTTTCAACCCCATTCACCCAACAACTCACCCACCCACCCACCCAAGGGGTAGATACTTATTGCATAAGGTCCAAAGTGATGCCAATGGACTGCTCTTTCCAAGGCCTACTCATGGGTGGTCTCAGAATGTCATTTGGAGGTCTGAGTAAAAAGTTAGAAAAAAATGAGGAAGGCTAATCCCATTCACCCACCCACCCAAGGGTAGATACTTATTGCATTCACCCACCCAAGGGGTAGATACTTACTGCACAAGGTACAAAGTGGTGCCAATGGACTGCCTTTATCAAGGCCTACTCAAGGGTGGTCTCAGAATGTCGTTTGGAGGTCTGAGTAAAAAGTTAGAAAAAACCATGAGGAGGGTTGACCCCCCCCCCCCCCCCCCCCCCCCCCCCCCCCCCCCCCCCCCTAAATGAGGTGCTCAGAATGACCTGAAAAATGTCTCATAATATCGCAATGATACATGGGATTATAGCCCCATTATCAGAAAAAATCAATCAGGAGAAGCCAAATTTTTGAGGCCTTGACACCTCCTGTATATATATATATATATATACATAATATATAATATTTGAATGTACATATGCATATAGTATATATACTAATTTATAACATATAATATTTGCATGCGCATATTCATTGAGTATATATAATGTACAATATATAATACTTGTAAGCGCATATTCATGCAGTATGTATATAATAACATCTTATATACAATATCCGTGTGCGCATATTCGTATTGTATATATAATATATACCGTAATATATAATATACAATATTCAAATGTGCATATGCACATGCTGTAGTTAAATTACTTTCTGAGATGTTCAAGTGGTAATACTTAAAAGGGGTAAGGCCTGCAAGGTACACAAGGTAGACAAGGTACAAAAGATACACAAGGTAGATGCAAGGTACAAAAGGTACAAAAGGTACACAAGGTAGACAAGGTACACAAGGTAGATGCAAGGTACAAAAGGTACAAAAGGTACACAAGGCAGACAAGGTACACCAGGTAGATGCAAGGTACAAAAGGTACAAAAGGTACAAAAGGTACAAAAGGTACACAAGGTAGATGCAATAGGGCCCGAACCTATCGAAGTCAAACGTTCAAACTGCAAGGTACAAAAAGTACACAAGGTAGATGCAATAGGGCCATAAAGGCAGCAGGTATGAGCACTAATATGAGTACATGAGTGAGTAATGCTGCTGCTGCTGACGGTGATGATGATGATGATGATGATGATGATGATGATGATGATGATGATGATGATGATGATGATGATGATGATGATGATGATGATGATCAGATTTTCTCTAGGTTACTACTGGACTTGTGATGATCATGCAAAACAAAATCTGATGGTGATCTGATGGTGAAAGTGGCCAATCTGATGGTGATCTGATACATTTAATGGTGAAGTGGCCAATGTGTATGGTGAAAATCTCCCCCAGTCCCAACAGCTCCAACATTTCATCGTACCTGGAAATCAGAGGGAGATGTGAACACCCTAAACCCTGTTTGTCCGCTTCCTCCAAGGGCCGTTTGTTTTTTGTTCTTCTTCTTCTCAGCCTTGCGCCCCTTCGCCGCACCCTTGACAGCTAGGGCCGCCTCTGGTGGAGGTTTCATGTACGACTGCTGTACAAGTTCGTCCTGTAAATATGAAAACAAAAAAGTGTTAAGCATCACATCACGTTTTTTGTTCTTCTATTTTTCAACCCTTTGCCCCTTCGCCCCCCCTTGACAGCTAGGGCCGCCCCTGGTGGAGGTTTCATGTACGACTGCTGTACAAGTTTGTCCTGCAAACATGAAAACAAAAAAGAGCACAGCATCACATCACGTTTTTTCTTCTTCAATTTTTTAACCTTTTGCCCCTTCGCCCCCCACTTGACAGCTAGGGCCGCCTCTGGTGGAGGTTTCATGTACGACTGCTGTACAAGGTCGTCCTGCAAACATGAAAACTAGAAAGAGCAGCGCATCACATCATTTTTTTCTTGTTTTCAACCTTTTGCCCCATTGCCCCCCCTTGACAGCTAGGGCCGCCTCTGGTGGAGGTTTCATATACAACTGCTGAACAGGTTTTACCAGCAAGTTTTGAAACGCAATGCATCGCGTTTGTTGTCAACTCGAGTTTGTGATGGTGAGTGTTGGCCTTGGGGAAATGGGCGCAGGGGCTGGTATGTGACTGAGTGTGTGTGTGTGGGGGGGGGGAGGGGGGGGGGGGGGGGGTAGCCTTCAAATTGGCACTACCACCACCACCACTTGGCCCTACCACTACTTCAAACTGGTGGTAAGCATACCTGCACCCCCCTACAAAGCCTTCAAATTAGCACTACCACCACCACTTGGCACCACCACCACCACCGCCAAGGTGTAAGGGTTTATATAAGCACACCCGCACTCCTTGCAAAGCCTTAAAATTGGCAGTACCACCACCACTTGGCACCACCACCACCACCAAGGTGTAAGGGTGATGTAAGCATACCTGCACCCCCCTACAAAGCCTTCAAATTAGAACTACCACCACCACCACCACCACCAAGGTGTAAGGGTTATGTAAGCACACCCGCACTCCT
>JACBWV010000610.1:133882163-134007163 GCA_013435795.1 Chlamydomonas sp. ICE-L | reverse complement strand
GGGGGGGCGGGTGGCGGGGGGGGGGGTACCCTTTTTCAACAGTGGCGTCGGGGGTGATGTACCCCTGTAGGGGGGGGGGGGGCTAGGGGGGGGGGGGGGGGGGTATGGGGTGTTGTGTGGGTGGGGTGGGGGTGGGGTGGGGGGGGTGACAGGAGGTGTAGGAGGGGACAGGGAAGGGGTGAGGGGGGTGGGGGGCCAGGAGGGGGCAGAGGGGCAGAGCCTCAGTGTAAGAGGCCGTGAAACCGGGGTTTGGTGTGTGTGGTGGGGGGGGGGGGGGGGGCCAGGCAGGCTGGAGGAGGAGGAGGAGGGGGAGGGTGCGGGGAGGGGGGGCTGGGGAGGGAATGAGGAGGGGGAGGAGGGCGGAGAGGGGGAGGTGGGAGCGGGGAGGAGAGGGCGAATGGGGAGGAGAGGAGTAGGATGAGGGAGGAGAGGGAGGAGGGGAAGGAGGGGGGAGGACGTTGGGCGGGGGGGAGGATAAGGGGAAATAAGGGGGGGAGGAGGGGGGGGGGAGGAGGGTGGAGGAGTGAGGCGGGAGAGGAAGGGGGAGGGGGAGTAGGGGGGGGAAGGAGGGGGCGAGGACGGGGAGGAGGGGGGAGGAGCGGGGGGGAGGGGGGGGAGGGGGCGAGGAGGAGGGGGAGGGGGAGGAGGGTGGAGGAGGAGGGGGAGGGGCGGAGGGAGGAGGGGGAGGAGGGAGGCGGAGGGGAGAGGAGGGGGAGGGGGGGCAAGAGGGGGAGGAGTGAGGAGGGGAGGAGGGGGTGGGAGGGAGGGAGGGGGGGGAGGAGGGGAGAGGAGGAGGGATAGGAGGGGGAGGGAGGGGAGGAGGGGTGCAACGCATGCGATCTGGATGAAGCGTAATTGCAGTTTTTGATTCTGCACCCCTTCCCCACCCCATCCCCCCCATTATCCCATTCCCCCTAGTCCCCCCACCCCACACCACCCCCCCACCGCGAGTGTTTTTTATTTGTGCGACAGGTAGCATATTGTGGCGCGCGGTGCACCACGTGCGACCTCAGGTCTTGCAAAATTCGGGCGACAAATGGGCATGGTCGCCAACGATGGCGACCTAAGCCCCCCCCCCCCCCCCCCGGTCAGAGATTTTGTGCCTGGGTCACACCAGGGTCGCACAGGCCCAGCCCACCCAGGTAGCTAGCCCGGCCTACACCCTGGTGGAGGACGTTACGAATCACCTAGTGCAGATGGTGATACCACACCGGCCCAGGATGAGCCGTGGTCGCCACTGGTGGCTACAAATTGGCCTGAAGATTTCTGAAATAAAAAAACACTGCCCCCCCCCCCCACCACCACCACCACCACACACACACACCCACACATACACACACACACATCCAATCCATGCACCCAACCCCCCCGCCCCCCGCCCCCCCACCCATCCAATGCCCCCCCACCCACATCACGCCCCCCCCCCCCCCACACACACTCACTTGTACAGATAGCTAGTGATAAGATCTGCCTGCTGCTGGAAAGCATCTGCCGTCTCAGCAGCAGCCAGCTGATGCTCAAAAGCTTTCCCCTCCCCCCCCACCACCACCACCACCACCACCCCACACCCACTACCCCCCCTACCCCCCCCCACACCACCACACTAACCCACTCACTTGTACAGATAGCTAGTGATTGGATCAGCTTGCGTCTGGAAGCATCTGCCCTCTCAGCATCGTCAAGCTATTGCTTTGAAAGCTTCCCCTTCACCCCCCCCCCCCCCCCCCCCCCCGCCCCCCCCCCCCCACACACACACACATCACACATCACACCCCCCACCACACTGACCCACTCACTTGTACAGATAGCTAGTGATAAGATCAGCCTGCTTCTGGAAAGCATCTGCCGTCTCAGCAGCAGCCAGCTGTTGCTCAAAAGCTTTCGCCTTGCCCCTCAACTTCTTCAGGGCTTGCGATACAGCAGTTGACAGGCGGGCGTACAGCTGGCTGTGTACTTCAGTAGCCTGAATAGGGTTTAGGGTTTAGTTTAGTTGACAGGCGGGCGTACAGCTGGCTGTGTACTTCAGTGGCCTAAATAGGATCGTGTACGTCACAGTTGAAATTGAGTTTTATGTTTTTAACTTTAAATTCTAAATGTTTTTTAAGACTTTCAAATGTTGATGCAGTTGTTAAATTTTAAATGTTTTCTTTTACTTTCAAATGTTGATGCAGTTGTTAATCTTACCATGAAGGGAAAAAAAGATAACGCCTGGAGGGGCGTGGTGTTAAATGAACATCAATTCCTATCATGAATGTGTGGGTGTGGGTGCGGGTGGGTGCTGGGTGGGTGGGTGCTGGGCTGGGCTGGGCTGGTTATTTTGGGTGGGGGAGGGGGAGGGGGAGGGGGGTGGGGTGGGGGGTACATACTTATTGCACGCTGTCCAAAGTGGTGCCAATAGACTGCCCTTACCAATGCCTACTCATGTGTATTCTTAAAATTTCATTTGGAGACCCGAGTAAAAAGGTAGCAAAAAGACAGAAGAGGGCTGTCTACCCCAACCCCACCCACCCACCCCCACCCCACCCCCAAAATGAGGTGCTCATAATTATATTGAAAATGCTCAATAAATCGCAAATATTCATGTTATATCAGGGTACTTCCAAGCGCGCGCTTTTGCGCGCTGGCGCGCTGCCTTTTGAGCCCCACTGCCCGTTTCGCGCAGTTTATTGCAACTCCCTGTGGGCGCAGCAAGCGATTTTTGCACCACAAAGCGCAGCTTTGTTTTCAAGTGCGCTCAAGCACTGGCCAATTTGGTCAATGGAAGTACCCTGTGTTATATACTTCCTATACTCGGAATAAATCGATCGGCTTATTTCAACTTTTGGTACCTTGATGCTACCTCGAAGCTGCTACATGAAAGGTGATGATAACGCCTGGTGGGGCGTGGAATTAAGGGAACCCGTTGTACGCGGGCAGAGAACGGTCTACCACCTCAACTGGACAAGCTACAATTGCGGTTGACAACAACCTGCGCTCAGGGTGACTGTGGGGGGAATCGAACCCCCGACCCCGCTTCGTTAAAGCGATTTGATGTACCACTGGACCAATCGTATCACTGAAACGGGCTACCTTCCTCATGAATGCAGACAAAAATATAACGCCTTGAGGAGCGTGGTGTTAAACGAATGTTAATTATATTTATATTTATATTTATAATTTATATTAACATAATTTAAACGAATGTTAATTATATTATTGAAGTTTAAATAGTTCAGGCTGAATCCTGTTCACGACAGTGTCTGTGATTGTATCTATATCTATATCTATATCTATATCTATATCTGTATCTATATCTATATCTATATCTATCTATCTATATATATATATATATATATATATATATATTATATATACACACTTGAATGGCAGATATAGATATCTATATATATACATACACTTGAATGGCAGATATAGATATCTATATATATATACATACACTTGAATCATCATCAACCATCATCATCATCATCATAACCATAATCATCAATCATAATCATAATCATCACAAACTCAGGCCCCTGTCAAATACCTGCATATTTCCATAGTAGGAATCCAGCATGTCAAAGGCAGAACTGAATTTAGAGTCGAAGCTTCCCAACACGGAGAACCTTCCGGTACCCCATGCACAGAATACAATCAGGCCAGGTCATACCAACACGATCCCTGCAGGTTCACTCTGTCTTTGTGCAAAGTTCATCATCATTCAGAATCATTGAATTCAATTTCCACTGTAGCACAAACTCAGGGCCCCTGCCGGGTACCTGTATGTATGTTACAGTCCAGGGGTAGGCCAAATAGGCTAAAGGGACTTGCCCAACCGTGATAGGAAGGTTTGCAAAGAAAAGGCAACGATGAACTGAACCCCAAACAACCATTTTACCGACGGGGGCCCTGAGTTCATGCTAACCGACGGGGTACCTGCATATTTCCATAGTAGGAATCCAGCATGTCAAAGGCGGAACTGAATTTGGAGTCAAAGCTTCCCAACACGGAAAACCTTCCTGTTGCAGCATCAGAGCACGGAGAAAAAGTATCTTTGTCGATGGACTCTAGCCATCCCTCCCACTGCTCGTACAGAGCTCCCCACATGGGCTCTGACAGGCTGTCGGCAGTTGTCTCGGGCGGAACACCTGTAAAAGGAAGAGGTAGATGTGTTGTTGTTGTTGGTGGTGGGTGGGTGGTGGGTGGTGGGTTTAATTTGGCGGGTGGAGTGGGGGTTGGTAAGAGGGTGAGCGGTTAGTGGTTGGGGGTTGACGTTGGTGGGTGGGGTTGATGGTGGGGGTGCGTAAGTGGGTGGATGGCGGAGATGGTGGGCTGGGTGGAGGGTGGGTGGTGGGTGGGTGCAGCGTCAGAGCGCGAAGTAAAAGCATCCTTGTCGATGGACTCTAGCCATCCCTCCCACTGCTCCTACACTGCTTCCCACATGGGCTCTGACAGGCTGTCGGCAGTTGTCTCGGGCGGAACCCCTGTAAAGAGAAGAGGTGGAAGTGCCTGGTGGCATGGGGAAAGGGGGGGGTGGGAGCTGGGGGGGGGGGTGGGGGGAGGGGGGGTGGAGCGGGGGGGAGGGGGGGAATGGGTGGGGGGGGAGGGGCGGGGGGGGAGGGTTGTGGTATGGTGGTGGGGTGGAGGTGGGGAGGAGGAAGTTTGGGGTATGGGTGGTGCAGGGTGGGGGGGGGTCGAGGGAGGGGGGGGAGGATGCGGGGGGGGAGGTGGGGGGTGAAGGGGGGCGGGGGAGGTGGGGTCGGGGGGGGGGGGGGCTGGGGGCGGAGCGGGGGGGGGGTGGCGGGTTAGGGGGAAGGGGGAGGGGATGGGGGGGGATGTGGGGCGGAGGGGTTGGGAGGTGGTGCGCGGGGGGAGGGGGGGGGGGAGGGGGGGGGGAAGGGGGGGAAAGGGGGGGGGGGGAGGGGGGGGGAGGAGGGGGGGGAGGGGGGGGGGGGGTGGGGGGGGAGGAGGCTGGGGGGGTTGGGCGGGGGGGGTGGGGGGAGGGGGGTGGGAGGATGGAGTCCCCTCTTGTTGTTTTTGGAGGCCTGTTCAGTGTTGGACTGGGAGGGACGGGGGGGGGGGCCCCGGGAGGGGGAGGTGGGCGGGGGGGAAGAGATGGGGGGTCGTTATGGGGGGGAGGTGGGCGAGGGTGGGTGGGGGGCAGGGGGGTGGGGGGATGGGTAGGTCGGGATGGGCGAGGGGGGGGGGAGGCGGGGGGGGAGGGGGAGGGGGGGGGGGGGGGAGGGGGTTTGGGAGGTGGGTGGGGCGGGGAAGGGGGGGGGGGTAGAGCGGGTGGAGGGGGGGGGGTGTGGGCGGGAGGAGGTGCTCGGTGTGGGGGATGGGGGGTGGGGGGGGGGGCGGGGGGGGGGGGGAGGGGTGGGGGGGGGCTGGGGAAGGGGGGGAGCTGGGGGGAGGGGGGTGGGGGGGGGGTGGGGGGGGGGGGGAGGGGGGGGGTGGGGGGGAGGGGGGGGGGGGGGGCGGGGGGGAGGGGTGGGGGGGGTAGGGGGGGGGGGGAGGTGGAGGGGTGGGGGAGGGGTGGGGTTGGGGGGGGGGGGTGGGGGGGGGGGGGGGGTAGGAGGGGGGGGGTCGGTGGGGGCGAGGGGGGGGGGGGGGGGGGGGGGGCCGGAGGGGAGGGGGGGGGGGGGGTAGGAGGGGGCCGGGCGGGGGGCAGGGGGGGATTTTCGTGGTGGGGGGGGGATGGGTGGGAGGGGGGGGGGGGTGGTGGGCGGGCTGGGGGGGGGGGGGGGGAGGGGGGAGGAGGGGGGGGGGGGTATGGGTGGGGGTGGGGGGGCTGGGGGGGGGGGGGGGGGTGAGGCGTAGGGGGACGGGATGGTGAGGGGTGGTGGGGGGGGGGCAAGGGGGGGAGCGGGGGGGGGGGGGGGTCGGGGGGTGGTGGGTGGGGGTGTTGGGGGGGGGGGGGTGGGGTGGGGGGGATGGGGGAGTGGGTTGGGTGTGTGTGAGGCTTGTGGGGGGGGGGAGCTGGGGGGGGGTGGGGGACGGGGTGCGTAGTGTTCGGGGCGATGTGTGTAGTGTTGGGATAGTGGTTATGGGGTTGTGTTGGTATGGGTGATGTGTTGGTATGGGCTGGTTGGGTTGTAGGGGATGGGTGTTGGTGTTGGTATGGGTGATGGGGGTGAGGGTTGGGGTATGGGGTGGGAGGGTTTGGTGTTTTGTTTTGGTATTGGTGTTGGTATGGGTGTTGGTGTTGGTATGGGTGTGAGTGTTGGTGTTGGTGTTGGTGTTGGCTAGGTGACTCATGTGCTCTAAAGCACAGCTCCTCTCACAAGAAATGGCTCACACCATTGAATGCTCACATCATTGCAGCAGAGATGGGCATTGATGGTTGTGGTGGTTGTGGTGGGTGGGGTGGTTGTGGTGGGTTGGGTTGAGAGGTGACACACCTGCTCTGAACACAGCTCTTCATTCAAGAAAGGGCTTACACCATGGAACGCACGCACCAACCCAGCAGAGATGGGCCCTGGTGGTTGTGGTAGTTGTGGTGGTTGTGGTGGGTGGGGGTGAGAGGCGAGAGGTGACCCACCAGCTCTAAAGCACAGCCCTTCACTCAAGAAAGTGCTGGCACCATGGAACGCTCACACCAATCCTGCGGATAATCATTTCAATGAAGAAAAACGAAGGTATCTTTGCCATCGTGTTGGTTGTTGTGTTGTGTGTTTGTGGCGTGGTGGTGGTTGAGGTGGTTGTGGTGGGAGGGGGTGGGGTTGAGAGATGAGAGGTGACCCACCTGCTCTAAAGCATAGCTCTTCACTCAAGAAAGGGCTCACACCATGGAACGCTCATACTAATCCTGCGGATAATCATTTAAATGCAGCAAAAGCGAAGGGGCCCCGGTGGTTGTGGTGGTTGTGGTGGGCGGGGGTAAGAGGTGAGAGGTGACCCACCTACTCTAAAGAATAGCTCTTCACTCAAGAAAGTGCTGGCACCATGGAACGCCCACACTAATCCTGCGGATAATCCTTAAATGATAGCAAAAAAGCGAAGGGCCCGGTGGTGGCTGCGTGGCGGTGTTGGTGGTGGTGGTTGAGGTGGTTGTGGTTGTGGTGGAGCGGCGGTGGGGTGAGAGATGAGAGGTGACCCACCTGCTCTAAAGCATAGCTCTTCACTCAAGAAAGGGCTCACACCATGGAACGCACGCACCAATGCAGCAGAGATGGGCCTTGGTGTTTGTGGTGGGTTGGGGTGAGAGGTGACCCACCTGCTCTAAAGCATAGCTCTTCACTCAAGAAAGGGCTCACACCATGGAACGCACGCACCAACCCAGCAGAGATGGGCCCAGGTGGTTGCTCTGCCCCCCCAGCATCCGTGATTGGCGCGGCTTGGTGCTCTGCCCCAGAACCATTAGGAGCCTCGGCGGGCCGGGGCGTGGGGATTGGGGCTGGGCTAGCTTTTAGGGCTAGATAGACTCAGTAAGTATCTGGGTATCTGGGTTCTGACGGGGGAACGGGGGATCCAGCTGAGCCGGCTAGCTTTTTCTTCTGCTTCTTGGCAGAAGCTTCTAGTGTCTCTGCAGCTGCCAGCTGGGCTGCCTTGATGGTTGCATCCCTCCAAGTCTAAAGGGGTTTATTTTAGTTGTGCACCAGGTGGGGTGGGGGGGTGGGGGGGGGAGGGGGTAGGTTGGGTTGTGGGTCGGGTTGGGTGGTGGGTGGTGGTGTGGGTTGTGGTTTGCGTGTGGGGGTGGGGGGGTGGTTGGTTTGGGTGGGGGAGGGGTGAGGGGGATGGGAGGGGTTAGGGTCTTGTTTGTGAGGGTGTGAGGGTGTGGGGTTGAGGGGGTGGAAGGGGTGAGAGTGCCAGGGTGTGGGGGTGAGGGGTTAAAAGGGTGAGGGTGTAATAGTGTGATAGTGCGAGGTTGTGAGAGGATGAGGGTGTGAGGGCGTGAGGGTGCGAGGGTGTGACAAGGTGAGGGAGGGGGACATGGGTATGGCCTACCGCTACTGCGCCTGAGCTTGGACTATCGTGCAAAAGCAGGGAGAAAATTTCTCGGCCTCCCTCAAGGCGCCAGCTCGAAAATGTGGGGCTAGGCCCCCCCTCAAGGCACCAGCTTGAAAATGTGGGGCTAGGCCCCCCCTTAAGGCACCAGCTCGAAAATCGTGAACTTAGCAACAAGCATAACCCTTGACCTGTCAGTCAAAGCTGACACTACTCTACCAATCAAGCTCCGTATGTGCTTGTTTACGGAGGTACACCATTACCTCCGAAGGAAACACGCGTTGGGGATCCAAAGCTGTGAGTTGGTGGGCCCATTGGGCTACCCTTGAACTTTGACACACACACACACATGTACACACAAATACACACACAAACACACACAGGCACACACACACGTGTGTAGACATTCACACATGTGCACACACACACACATACACAAACACACACGCACACACAAACACACACTCACACACACTTACACATACTCACACATACACATACACATACATACACATACACGCAGGCACGCACACACACACAAACACACACACACACTCACACACACACACACACGCACACACACACACACGCACACACACACACCCACACCCCACACACGAAACAAACACACAAATACACGCACACACATCCCACAAATACAATACAACCGCGACACGCACACACACACTCCACCACACACCCAAACACGCACACGCCACACACACACACACAGACACACACCATATACATGCACGCGACAGCAACGACACACACACTCACGCCACACCCACACACGACAAACAACACATACACATGCACGGACACGCCACACACACATACACATAACACGGACACAAGATACCACCACACGCACACAAACAACACATGCACGGGACAAGCTACTAAAACACACACCACACGCACACACACACACGCACACCCACACACACGCACAACGCACACACACACCACACACGACACCACACACACATACACGCACACACACACGTACACACATACACGGACACGCACACACACACTCTCACACACACACCCAAACACGCACACGCACACACACACACACACGCACACACACATATACATGCACGGACACGCACACGCACACACTCACGCACACACCCACACACGCACACACACATACACATACACGGACACGCACACACACATACACATACACGGACACACGCATACACACACACGCACACACACATACACAGACACAGACACGCATATACACACACACACACACACTCACTCACGCACACACCCACACACGCACACACGCACACACACATACACATACACGGACACACACACACACATGCACTCACGCACACACACAAAATTGTTCACAGTGCAGGTACACCATACCTCTAAAACGTAAACCTGAACTTGGTAACATAGCTTCAGCCAGCACTTAGGCTGCTTGCCATCTTTGGCAGTACAAAATAAATTACAAACAAAAATGTAAACACAAACTTAAAACAAATGTTTTCACTTGTTTTCATGTTTTATTCATAATCCAGGACCAAAAATCAAAATCATACACAGTGCAGGTACACCACACATGCACCTATACACAAACACACACATGCACACATTCACACACAAACACACACATACAGACACAATCATACACAGTGCAGGTACACCACACCTCCAAAGAAGTACACAGCGCAGGTACACCGCACCTCAAAAGAAGAGTACGCTGTTGGGGGGATGCCAAACACCTGAGGTAGAGGGCACCATGGTGGGTCCATTGGGCTACCCTTGGACTGTGATACACACACGTGTACACACAGACACACACACCCGCACGCACCCACGCACCCACGATCGCACACACACACACGCACACACACACAAACACACAGAAGAGCATACACAGTGCAGGCACGCCGTACCTCCAAAGAAGTACATGCTGTTGGGGGACTTCCAAACACCTGAGTTGGGGGGCTATACACAATCATACACAATGCAGGAACACCGTACCTCCAAAGAAGTACATGCTGTTGGGGGGATGCCAAACACCTCAGGTGGCGGGCACCATAGTGGGGCCATTAAGCTACTCTTGGACTGTGACACACACATACACACAGACACACACACACGCATGTACACACACACCAAAGGATACACAGTGCAGGTACACCGTACCTCCAAAGAAGTACATGCTGTTGGGGGAATTCCAAACACCTGAGGTGGTGGGCATCATGGTGGGACCATTGGGCTACCCTTGGACTGTGACACACACACGTACACAGAGACACACACACACGCATACACACACACACACACACAAAAGCATACACAGTGCAGGTACACCGTACCTCCAAAGAAGTACACGCTGTTGGGGGAATTCCAAACACCTGAGGTGGTGGGCTGTACTGGCCACCCGTTTTGAGCTGTCGGAAACTGCTCATCATTCCTCCAACCTGTGGTTGGGCATTAGGCAGTGAGAAGTTAGTGGTAGATGGCATAAGGTTGCTGGTGGTTGGTTGTTGGTTGTTAGTTATTGGTTGTTGGCTGTCGAAAACTGCTCATCAGTCCTCCAACCTGTGATTGGATTTGAAAGTGACAAGCCAGTGGTACATAGCATAAGGCTGTTGGTTGTTGGTTGTTGGTTATTGGTTGGTGGCTGTCCAAAACTGTTAGCCATTCCTCCGACAAGTGATTGGGTTGAAAGTGACATGTTAGTGGTGCACCGCATAAGGTTGGTGGTGGTTGGATGCTGTTGGTTGTTGGTGGCTGGTGGTTGGTGGCTGTTGGTTGGATGTTGTTGGTTGTTGGTGGCTGGTGGTTGGCGGCTGTCGGAAACTGCTCATCATCCCTCCAACCTGTGATTGGGTTTTTGGGCAGTGAGAAGTTAATGGTAGATGGCATAAGGTTGCTGGTTGCTGGTTGCTGGTTGTTGGTTGTTGGTTGTTGGTTGTTGGTTGTTGGTGGCTGTCGGAAACTGCTCATCATCCCTCAAACCTGTGATTGGGTTTAAGAGTGACATGTTGGTGGTAGATGGCATAAGGCTGTTTGTTGTTGGTTGTTGGTTGTTGGTGGCTGTCGGAAACTGCTCATCATCCCTCAAACCTGTGATTGGGTTTGAGAGTGACATGTTAGTGGTGCATGGCAGAATTTTATTGTTGGTTGGTTGTTGGTTGGTCGTTGGTTGTTGTTGGTTGTTGTTGGTTGGTTAGTTGTTGGCTGTCATAAACTGCTCATTACTCCTCCAACCTGTGTATATTTTTTACAGTGAGATGTTGGTGGTAGATGGCATAAGGTTTCCTACTCTCCGCTGTATCACAGGGTGAGGTGGTTTTTGTTTTAAGTTTTTAGTTTTTGATTTTGTTCTTTATTTATTGGTTTTTGTTTTTGTTTTTTTGGTTTCCGGCTGTTGGTTGTTGGTTGTTGGTTGTTGCTTGAGCCCCCCGGGATTGGGTTCAAGAGTGATATTTTATTGTTTGGTAGTTAAGGGACTTCGCTGTGTGTTGACGGATGACTGGGTGGGGTTGGTTGGTTGGGATGGGATGGGATGGGATGGGATGGGATGGGATGGGATGGGATGGGGTGGGGTGGGATGGGGTGGGATGGGATGGAGTGGGGTGGGATAGGATGGAGTGGGATGGGAATGGGGTGGGGTGGGGTGGTGGTTGGGTGGAATGGTGTGGGATGTTGGATGGATGTTATGGATGGTATGGGTGGGAGAGGATGGGGTGGCGATAGGATGGAGTGGGATGGGGTGGGGTGGGTGGGTGGATGGATTGGATGGGATGGGATGGGATGGGTGGGCATGATGCGAGGATGGGGTGGGATTGGGATGGAGGTGGGATGCGGAGCTGGAAGGAACGGAATGGGGGATGGGATGATGGGTTGGGATGGGAGGGATGGGATGGGGAGGGATGGGATGGGATGGGAGGGATGGGATTGGGATGGGATGGGGATGGGATGGGATGGGATGGGATGGGCTATGATGGGATCTGATGGGATGGGATGGGCTGGGATGGATGGGCTGGGGATGGGATGGGATGGGGATGGGATGGGATGGGGGGCTGTTATGAGATGGGGATGGGGGGATGGGATGGGGTGGGATGGGATGGGCGGGATGGGATGGATGGGATGGGATGGGTTTGGGATGGGATGGCAGGATGGGATGGGATGGGATGGTGGGATGGATGGGATGGGATGGTGATGGAGTGGGAATGGGATGGGATGGGAATGGACTGGGATGGGAATGGATGGGATGGGATGGCGATGGGAGGGATGGGATGGATGGGAGGGATGGGATGGGATGGGTGGGGATGGGATGGATGGGATGGATGGGATGGATGGGGGATGGGATGGGATGGGAGCGATGGGCTGGGATGGATGGATGGGGCTTGGGCTGGGATGGATGGATGGGCTGGATGGCGATGGGATGGGCTGGGATGGGATGGGATGGCTGGGATGGGATGGGATGGGATGGGATGGGATGGGATTGTGATGGGATGGGATGGGATTGGATGGGATATGATGGGATCGGGATGGGATGGATGGGAGGGAGGGATGGGATGGCATGGGATGGGATGGGGCTGGGATGGGCTGGGATGGGCTGGGATGGGATGGGATGGGATGTGATGGGATGGATATGATGGGATATGATTGTATGGGATGGGATGGTATGGGATGGATGGAAGGAATGGGAATGGGATGGGATGGGATGGGATGGAGGGATGGGATGGGATTGGCTGGGGTGGGATGTATTGTGCTGGGATGGGGTGGGTGGGATGGGGTGGGATGGGAGGAATGGGGATGGGATGGGATGGGATGGGAGGCTGGGATGGGTGGATGGGATGGCATGGGATGCGGATGGGATGGGGATGGGATGGGATGGGCTGGGATGGGATGGGATGGGATGGGATGGGGCTGGGATGGGCTGGTGATGGGGATGGGATGGGATGCGATGGAATGGGATGGGATTGGGTGGGATGGGATGGGATGGGATGGGATGGGTATGATGGGATGGGATGGGATGGAGGATGGGATGGGATGGATGGGAATTGGGATGGGATGGGATGGGATGGGATGGGAGGGATGGGATGGGATGGGATGGGCTGGGATTGGCTTGGGATGGGATGGGATGGGATGGGATTGGGATGGGATGGCTGGGATGGGCTGGGATGGGATCGGGATTGGATGGATTATGATGGATATGATGGGATGGCTGGGATGGATGGATGGGAGGGATGGATGGGATGGGATGGGATGGGATGGATGGGATGGGATGGATGGGATGGGATGGGTGGGATGGTATGAGATGGGATGGGGTGGGATGGGATGGGGTGGGATGGGATTGGGCATGGGATGGGATGGATGGGATGGATGGGATGGATGGGATGGGATGGGAGGGATGGGATGGATGGGATGGATGGGATGGATGGGATGGATGGGATGGATGGGATGGATGGGATGGATGGGATGGGATGGATGGGATGGATGGGATGGGATGCGATGGGCTGGGATGTGATGGGATGTGGAGGGATGGGCTGGGAGGGATGGGATGGGATGGGATGGGATGCGATGGATGGGTGGGATGGGATGGGATGGGATGGGATATGATGGATGGGATCTTGATGGGCTGGGATTGGGATGGGATTGGATGGGATGGATGGGATGGGCATGGGATTGGGATGGGACTTGGATGGGATGGGATGGGATGCGGATGGGAGGGATGGGGTGGGATTGGATTGGCGGGATGGGATGGGATGGGATGCATAGGATGTGAAGATGGGTGTGGGTGGGGATGGGTGGGGTGGGGGTGGTTTGGGGTGGGAGGTGGGGGGGGGGGGGGCGGGGCTGTTGATAATGGGTTTTGAGGGGGATTCCGATTTTTGATTCTTGGTGTTGGGTTGGTAGTAGGTCGTGGGGGGTCGGTGGGGGGAGGAGAGGGCGGGGGGATAGCATGTGAGGGCAGCCGATAATAGACAATAGATTGCCGACAAGGGATGTTAGATAATGGATAATAGAAGATGGTTAATAGATAATGGTGTGTGTGTGTATGTGTGTTGGGGGGATAGCATGCAACGATTGTGGATATAAGCTGCGTTAACAGTGGTGCATTAACCAGGATTGATAGCCTGGACACACAAAGAACATAGGGAGTGTGTGTGTATGTGTGGGGGGGGATAGCATGCAATGATTGTGGATGTAGTGGTGCATTAACCAGGATTGATAGCTTGGACACACACAGAACATAGGGAGTGTGTGTGTATGCGTGTGGGGGGATAGCATGCAATGATTGTGGATATAGTGGTGCATTAACCAGGATTGATAGCCTGGACACACACAGAACATAGGGAGTGTGTGTGTATGTGTGGGGGGGGATAGCATGCAATGATTGTGGATATAGTGGTGCATTAACCAGGATTGATAGCCTGGACACACACAGAACATAGGGAGTGTGTGTGTATGTGTGGGGGGGGATAGCATGCAATGATTGTGGATATAGTGGTGCATTAACCAGGATTGATAGCCTGGACACACACAGAACATAGGGAGTGTGTGTATGTGTGTGGGGGGATAGCATGCAATGATTGTGGATATAGTGGTGCATTAACCAGGATTGATAGCCTGGACACACACAGAACATAGGGAGTGGTTGGGTATTGGGGTGTGGGGGGGGGGGGACAGCATGCCATGAGGGTGGAGAGAGGGGTGGCAGGAACCAACGCGGAAGGCCATGCAGCAGAGTGCGCGCGAGGAAGAAAAGAAAATTGCACCACCACAACACGACAGACACACAACAGGCACACACGACACAGACAGTGACACACACATTCCACCAACATACACACACAGACACAGGAAACAGGACACACATACAGACCGACACCACACAAGACCCCCATACACACACATGCACACAACATACACAGAACATTACACAAACACACCACACTACAGGACCACATACTACATAAACATTACAACACATACATAAACACACACATACAGACACATACACACACATACACACATACAGACACATACACACATACAACTTGTAAAGCACAAGCGATGATCTCAACCCCCCCCATTGGGCAATTCAGGCTATTATTGGGCAATTCAGGTGTATGGGCCAATTCAGGCTTATTATTGGGCACTTTCACTATTTATTGGGCCAATTCCTGGCTGTTATTGGGCAATTCAGGCTATTATTGGGCAATTCAGGCTATTATTGGGCAATTCAGGCTATTATCGGGCGATTCAGGCTATTATCGGGCGATTCAGGCTATTATCGGGCGATTCAGGCTATTATCGGGCGATTCAGGCTATTATCGGGCGATTCTGGCTATTATCGGGCGATTCTGGCTATTATTGGGCGATTCAGGCTATATACTTACTTGTACAGCACAAGCGATGATCTCGTCCTCCCCATTGGTCAAGATCATGTTGCTGTACCTAAGTGGGGATTCAAGGAGGGGGTGGGGTGGGGTGGGTAGGTGGGTGGGTTTCAAGTTCAGGGTTTAGGGTTTTTGGTTTAGGTTGGGTGGACCTGTGAAAGGAGGGGGTGGGTGGGGTGGGGTGCAGTGGGTAGATGGGTGGGTTTCAAGGAGGGGTAGGGCAGAGGGGTGCAAGGAGGGGGTACTAATAAGGTTACATAAGTAATGAGTCTGGAGGCTGATCTGCCACGTCATCAAGCCAAGCTAATAAGGTTACGTGATCTATCGTCCTGAAGGCTGATCTGTCACGTCATCAAGCCAAGCCAAAGCCACACGTTGCCATAACTTTGCAATACATGACGTGATTAGGGGCGTCTCCAGAACACTTGCAGGAAAGCTGACCTGTCACGTCATCAAGCCAAGCCAAAGCCACACGTTGCCATAACTTCGCAATACATGAAGTGATCAAGAGAGTCACCAGTACGCTTGCAAGGAGGCTGATCTGTCACGTCATCAAGCCAAGCCAAAGCCACACGTTGCCATAACTTCGCAATATATGACGTGATTAGGGGCGCCACCAGAACACTTGCAGGAAGGCTGATCTGTCACGTCATCAAGCTAAGCCAAAGCCACACGTTGCCATAACTTCGCAATACATCAAGTGATCAGGAGAGTCACCAGTACGCTTGCAAGGAGGCTGATCTGTCACGTCATCAAGCCAAGCCAAAGCCACACGTTGCCATAACTTCGCAATACATGAAGTGATCAGGAGAGTCACTAGTACGCTTGCAAGGAGGCTGATCTGTCACGTCATCAAGCCAAGCCAAAGCCACACGTTGCCATAACTTCGCAATACATGAAGTGATCAGGAGAGTCACCAGTACGCTTGCAAGGAGGCTGATCTGCCACGTCATCAAGCCAAGCCAAAGCCACACGTTGCCATAACTTCGCAATACATGAAGTGATCAGGAGAGTCACTAGTACGCTTGCGAGAAGGCTGATGGAGAATGCAAATAAACCAAACTAAGAGTACTTGATTTATCACAGACTGTTGCTGTTATGTGATCTTTCAGCCTGAAAGCTGGTCTGTCACATCATCAAACCAAACAAATGGTGCGTGATTGATCACAAACTGTTACTGTTTTGCACTCGTTGAATGACGAAGGTGCTGGGTTCGAATACCTACGGGTGTGCTTTAGTGTTCGCGGTCGCTGTCAACCGCCATGGTAGCTTTGTCCAGGTAAAGTAGCAACCTGTTCTCTACCGCCATAAGACAGGGCTCACTTAATACCACGCCCCACCAGGGGTAACCATTACTGTTTGTGATAAGAAGGCTGTACTGCCATGCATCAAAACAAACCACCTCCATAAAACCAAACCACATCCAAACCCAACCAAACACACATCCAAACCAAACCAAACCAATCTACATCCACCAACCAAACGACATACATCAAACCAAGCCACGTCCAAGCCAAACTAAAACACATCCAAACAAAACACAACAAAACCTCATCCATCAAACAAAACTGAACCAAACCATATCCATCAAACCAAACCAAACCACATCAAACCACATCCATCAAACCAATCCAAACCACATCCATCATACCAAACCAAGCCACATCCATCAAACCAAGCCAAACCACATCCATCAAACCAAACCAAACCACATCTATCAAACAAAACCAAACCACATCCATCAAAACAAAGCATGTCCCTACCTTGCCATCACTTCACAGTAAATGAAGTGACTTGGGGATTCTCCAGGACGTTCTCCAAACTGCAGCTGGATCACCCTCTCCCATGGCTGCCATGGGGCCAGACAGGGTTTGTTTGTGGGGGGTGGGGGGTGGGGGGTGTGGGAGGTTGGATGGGGGTGATTGGAGTGGGGTGGAGTGTGTGTGTGTGGGGTGGGGGGGTTGGGGGTGGGGGGTACGTGGCTGTGAGGGTCAGAGAAGGGTGACAAGAGAGAGGAGGGATTTCATTGGGTATGGAACGCCCTCTCCCATGGCTGCAATGGGGGCAAGGAACGGAAATGAGGTTGAATGGTAAAGTGGTTGTGCGTGTTTGTGTGTGTGTGTGTGTGTCGAGGGGGGGCGGGGGGGGGGGGGGGGGGGGGGGGGGGGGGGGGGGGGGAGTCACCAGGACGTTCTCCAAACTGCAGCTGGATCACTCTCTCCCATGGCTGTGATTTGGGCAAGAAACAGAACTGAGGTTGGATGGTTGAGTGGTTGTGGGTGGGGTGTGGGTGAGAGGGTGAGAGATGGGTGACAAGAGATATACGGAGAGATTTCATTGGGTATGAAACACTCTCTTCCATGGCTGCAATTGGGGCAAGGGTTGGGGCGGGGGTTGAATGGAGGGTGTCGTGGGAAAGTGGGTGGTTGAATGGTTGAGTGTGCATGTGTCTGTGTGGTGTGTGGTGTGTGTGTGTGTGTGTGTGTGTGTGCAGTGTGTGTGTGTGTGTGTGGGGGGGGGGGGGGGGGGGGGGTGGGGGGGGGCAGGGTTCAGGGGGGTAGAATGTAGGTGAAACATAAAGGGGATTTAGTTTGGTCACAGAAGAGTGATGGGTGACATAGAAGAGGGATTTCATTGGGTCAAAGAAGAGGGATGGGTGACATGGTAGAGGGATGTCATTGGGCCAAAGAAGAGGGATGGGTGACATGGTAGAGGGATGTCATTGGGCCAAAGAAGAGGGATGGGTGACATGGTAGAGGGATGTCATTGGGCCAAAGAAGAGGGATGGGTGACATGGTAGAGGGATGTCATTGGGTCAAAGAAGAGGGATGGGTGACATGGAAGAGGGATTTTATTGGGCCAAAGAAGAGTGATGGGTGACATGGAAGAGTCGCTCTCTCACCCTTTCCCCAGGTGTAGTGCAAAAATCGTAGTGTAGTGTAGTGCGTAGTGTAGTGCGCAGTGTAGTGTAGTGCGAAGTGTAGTGCAAAAATCGACTACAGGTGTGCAGACCGCATTACCTACCTCACCTAATTAGGCTCCTATTAGCACCTGACAATTCAAATTTGATTGGTGTTTGAAAAACTAATATTGACTAATATAATTTCAGTGTCATAATAATATGATTTTTTCAAATAAATTCGAAATTCTGGAAAGACGGCTCGTCGGACAAATATTACATAATAGTATTTAATCTTATTTATTCACTAATATTAGATAACATGGCCGACCCCTAAATATAGCAGAAAAAAACAATCCTGGATTACCTACCTCACCCGTTTTAACTCCTATTAGCACCAGTCCCTTCAAATTGGATTCAACCTGTATTCTGTTCTTGAGCGGTTTGGAGCTGGATTACTTCAGGGATTTGTTTTTCAAATCTGAAAGTGGGTTGTTCTAGCTTTATAGTTTTAGGCCTCCACCAGGGACAGCGTTTTACAGCTTTTCATAGCATTTGTAGCTTTCCAGGGCCATTAAGGGCAATGTTTTTACTTTTCATAGCGGCAATTTTGGCAAAAACTGGGTCCAAAGCAGCGATCGCTATATATAGCGGGGAAAAAAAAATCCCTGGATGAACTTCTTCGGACATTTTGGCTCCTATTAGCACCATCCATTCAAATTGGATTGGACTTGGACTCTGTAATAAAGCTGTTTCGGAGCTGAATGACCCACCTCAGGCATTTTGGCTCCTATTACTGCCAGTCCATTCAAATTGGACTTGGATTCTTTTCTTAAGCTGTTTTGGAGCTGGATTACCTCTAAGTTCTGTTTTCAAATCTGAAAGTTTCTAGGGCTTTATGGGGCCTTTTTATTCCTGTGAGAGCGGCAATTTGGGCAAATACGGGGTCAAAAGTAGCGATCGCTACATATAGCAGAAAAAAACATACCTGGATGACCCACCTCAGGCATTTTGGCTCCTATTAGCACCATCCATTCAAATTGGATTGGACTTGGACTCTGTACTAAAGCTGTTTCGGAGCTGAATGACCCACCTCAGGCATTTTGGCTCCTAATACTGCCAGTCTATTCAAATTGGATAGGACTTGGATTATTTTCTTAAGCTGTTTTAGAGCTGGATTACCTCTAAGTTATGTTTTCAAATCTGAAAGTTTCTAGGGCTGTAGGGGGCCTTTTTTACCTTTGAGAGCGGCAATTTGGGCAAATACGGGGTCAAAAGTAGCGATCGCTACATATAGCAAAAAAACATTCCTGGATGACCCACCTCAGGCATTTTGGCTCCTATTAACACCAGTCCATTCAAATTGAATTTGACCTAGATTCTGTTTTGAAGCTGTTTTGGAGCTGGTTGACCCACCTCAGGCATTTTGGCTCCTACTAGCACCAGTCCATTCAAATTAGATAGGAAATGGACTCTGTTCTTCAGCTGTTTTGGAGCTGGATTACCTCAAAGTTCTGTTTTCAAATTTGAAAGTTTCTAGGGCCATTTAGAGCCTTTTTTACATTTGAGAGCAGGAATTTGGGCCAAAACGGAGTCAATAGTAGCGATCGCTATAGATATTGGAAACAAACGTTCCTGGATTACCTCACGCAGGCTCCTATTAGCACCAGTCCATTCAAATTGGATAGGACCTGGCTTCTGTTCTTCAGCTGTTTTGGAGCTGGTTGGCCCACCTAAGGCATTTTGGCTCCTATCAGCACCAGTCTATTCAAATTGGATTGGACCTGGATTTTATTCTGAAGCTGTGTTGTAGCTAGATTACCTCAGCTCAAATCTGAAAGTGGGTCTTTCTAGCTTCATGGTTTTAGGCCTCCACCAGGGACAGCGTTTTACAGCTTTTTATAGCATTTGTAGCTTTCAATAGCTTTCAAGGGCCATTTAGGGCATTGTTTTTTTTATTTTCTAGGGCATTTTTTTTTTTTTTTTTTAGGGCATTGTTTTTAGGGCATTGTTGTTTTTGTTTTTTAGGGCATTGTTTTTAGGGCATTGTTGTTTTTGTTTTTTTAGGGCATTGTTGTTTTGTTTTTTAGGGCATTGTTGTTTAGGGCATCGTGTTTAGTTTTTTATAGCAGCAATTTTGGCCAAAACTAGGTTGAAAGTAGCGATCGCTATATATGGCGGGGAAAAACATCCCTGAATTACCTCCCGCAAGCCTTTGGCTCCTATTACCACCAGACCATTCAAATTGGATTGGAACTGGCTTCTGTTCTTAAGCTGTTTTGGAGCTGGATGACCTAAATCGGGCATTTGCGCTCCTATTACTACCAGTCCTTTCAAATTGGATTCCACCTAGATTCTGTTCCTAAGCTGTTTTGGAGCTGGATTACCCACCTCGGGCAGTTTGGCTCCTATTAGCACTAGTCCATTCAAATTGGATAGGACCTGGATTCTGTTCCTAAGCTGTTTTGGAGCTGGATTACCCACCTCAGGCATTTTGGCTCCTATTAGCACCAGTCCATTCAGATTTGATTGGACCTGTTCACCCAAGGTGAAAGCCTCTGCTGCTGATCCACGTGAGGGTGGGGCCCCCATACACACCCTGGCAGCATAGGGATGCCACGATAGATGCAGCCAGCCTGTCTCTGCCAACGTGCGCAGGCGGATGGACAGGGTGGTCTTGTCACTCATCACAACCTGAAGATGGTGAGAGAGATTGAGAGTGACAAGGTCGGAGTGAGAGAGTGAGAGGGTGAGAGAGTGAGAGAGTGAGAATGAGAAGGAAAACTGTAGGGGTGCTGCGAAAGCCAGGCTGTCTGTTCCAGCGTGCGTAGAGGGATGGACAGGGTGGTCTTGTCACTCATAACCACCTGTAGGCAGAGGGGGAGAGAGATAGAGAGTGAAAAGGTCAGAGTTAGGGAGAGAGAATGAGAAGCAAACTATAGGGGTGCTACGAAAGTTGCAGCCAGGCTGTCTCAGCCAGCATGCGCAGGCGGGTGAACATGGTGGTATTGTCACTCTCACATGGCGACCTGAAGATGGAGAGGGAGAGGGAAAGGAAAGGAGAGGAGAGGAGAGGGCGGTGGAGCGGAGAGGGATGAGGAGAGGGAAGAGGGAGAGGGAGAGGGAGAGGAGAGGGAGAGGAGGCGAGGGAGAGGGAGAGGGAGGAGGGAGCGGGATGAGGAGAGGAGGGAGAGGGAGAGGGAGAGGGTGGTCTTGTCACTCATCACGAACTGAAGTTGAGGGATATTAAGATTGAGGTTGAGATTGAGATTGACATTGAGATTGAGATTGCTTCTCGATGCCCACCACCATCACCCCGTCCCCTCCCTTGCCCCGCCACCAAACACCAAGCCTGATCCCCTATGGATTGGTTCCACTGTGCCTTCAGCTCAGAGCAACAAGCACTAAGGGCAGAGAAGTCAACAAGCTGCCGTCCCTTGACAATGCACATCCGTCAAATCGCAGTGTGCCCCCCTCTTCTCACCATTCCCCCCTGCCCACCCCCCACCCCCCCACCCTCCCCCCCACCCCACCCCCATGCCCCCCCTCCACCCCCAAACATCATACCTGTTCCACTTTGGATTGGTGCAACTGTGCCTTCAGTGTGCCCCCCCTCTTCTCACCGTTCCCCCGTGCTCTCCCCCCTGCCCCCGCCTCCACCACCTAACACCTACCTGTTTCACTTTGGATTTGTGCCACTGTGCCTTCAGCTCAGAGCAACAAACACTAAGGGCAGAAAAGTCAACTAGCTGGCATTCCTTGACAATGCATACCCATCAAAGCTCAGTGTGCCCCCCCTTTCTCACCGTTCCCCCCCCAGGCTCCCCCCCCAATGCGCACCCCCACCTGCCTCACCGCCTCAACATCCTAAAAAAATACCTGTCCTACTTTGGATGGGTTCCACTATATCTTGAGCTCAGAGCAACACACACTACGAGCAGAGAAGCCAACTGACACTCATTCCTCGAGGATGCCACTGGGCAGAGCCCCTCTCCTCACCCTTCCTCTATTCTACCCCCCTCCCTGACCCCCCCCCCACGACCCTTGTGTATTTGTTACCTTAACCTGCCCCCCCACCACAACCTTCCACCACCAAAAAATACGTGTTCACTTGGATGGATTCCAATGTGCATGAAGCTAAGAGCAATACGCACTTAGACGCAGGAGAAGCCAAAGGACACTCATTTTCCTCGCAGGATGCCACTGGGCAGAGCCCTCCCTCACCCTTTCTCCTATTCTACCACCTTGACCCCCCCCCCCCCCCACCAAAAAAAAAAAAAATAAAAAAAAAACAACCCCCCCCCCCCCCCCCCACCCCCTCACCCTTTCTCTACTCTTCCAACCCCCCCCCCCTTCCACCCCAACCTCTTCCCACCCCCCCCCCCCCCCCCCCCCCCCCCCCCCCCCCCCCCCACCCCCAACCACCCCCACCACCACTTCCTCAGCCTTAATATATTCTACCCTCCCCTTGCACCCCCCCCCCCACCACCACCACCACCACCACCACCACCACCCACACACCCATCACCCACCTTCCACCACCTAACACATACCTGTTCCACTTTGGATGGGTTCCACTGAGTCTTCAGCTCAAAGCAACACGCACTAAGGGCAGAGAAGTCAACAAGCTGGCGTCCCTTGACAGCACCCAGTGTGGTGAGCTTAGAGGGAGCTGACCCAGCCACTGTTGCTAACGATGCTGCCGATGCTGTCGATGCTGCTGCTGTGTGTGTGTCTGATGATGCTGCTGAGCTGGCGCTGCCCACAAGCAAGTGGGGCTTGTGGCTTGACTTCAAGAAGTCACGCACGAGCTGAGTATGTAGGGAGCATTTTGCACTTCGCACGTGAAGCTGTGGGGAGGCAGCAGGCAGCAGACGAGGCCATGCTCTGGGCGTTAAGCATTGGTAGGGGTGTAGCATGGCTTTGAGCATGCTGCTAGCTGGTTAGGTGTGTGTGTGAGTGTGTGTGTGTGCGTGTTGGGGGGGAGTAAGTTTGTGTGTGTGGGTTTGTACGTGTGTGGGTGGGGAGGATCCTATTTGTATGTTTACCGTGTGTGTGTGTGTGTGTATGAGCGAGTGGGGATTGGGGGGGTAAGGGGGTTGGGGTTGGGGTTGGGGGGGGGGGGGGGCTTAATGAAGGGCTGGGATAGCTTGCTGTGGATGATGGCTGCGAGCGTGTGAGTCCAGCAAGCGATCGGAACGGAACGGAACGGTCACTATACGGATATGGTAGTTAGCATGTCCCACTAGAAATGACGGGAAGACAATTTTCTGCGTCGAGGTGGCAGCTGTTGGACGTGGTCTGTGGTCTGGAGGCAGAAGGTGAGGTGGCAGGCGGGGTGGCAGGCTGCCTATCGATATTAGGAGGTGAGGTGGCAGGCTGATCGATTCATTATTGATAGGCTCTCTGGTCCCGCATTTCACCAACTCGGAAAGGGAAAACGGAATTAATGTGAGGATAATATAGAATGGATAAGGTGGGGAATTCGGTTGCAAGCATCCTGCGCCTGTGCGCCTGTGATTAATAAATTACAACTTATAAGCGTGGGAAGTCGGGGAGGGGTCCTGAGCGCTCGGCGGGTCTCGTGTAATTCATTTTCCACCATACCATACCATACCATGATACCAGATCACAGCCACAACGAAGCTAGGAGAAGGTAGTGCTCCCCCACTCCAGTCCCCCACCCCATCACCGACTCCCAGTAACATGACATATACCGCTTCCTAAAACCCGGCGTTCATTCTACTCTATTCTATAGCCTTGCGCTTTGCACAATTCGGTGTTCATATAATTTGCTAGATCCCAAATACCCTGCAACTGGGGAACGGTTGACCCCTGGCCCCTGCCCCTGGCCTCACCTGACCCTACCCCACTCAAACTCACACACCCGCCAAGGACAGCTAGCGTGCGCGTGCGCCCGGGGCGTGCGCCCCCCTCGTGGTCCATCTCCGCTCCGTTTACAAAACAGGTGAAGGCCTGACTCCGCGAGGTAGTTAACTAAGCTTCTTTCCTTATAACTTGCCGTGCCTGTCTTCCACGAAATTGATCACTTGCCCTCTTTCTTCAAGTCCTTGCTTAGCCTGTCTTGCGTCGTCCCTTTGTGATGCGCCAATTCCGCTTTCACCCATGAGTTCCGCGTTCTACTCGAAGCTTGATGACGGGGGAAGCGATGGGGATGAGCAGGGAACAGGTGCGCAGCTACTGACCTTATTCCCGAGGTCTCTTCAACGGTCAGTGTCGTTGTTACTTCTTCTTTGTGCTGCTCATATGTCCCGCATGACTCCACCAAGCTGCGAGCACATTTGGATTATAGCAGTGCACCAGAACCAATGGGAAGTGTAACCATCACCGTGACGAAGCTCAACAAGTCGCTCTTGTTGTCGTGTTCTCCCGCCTTCTCTGATGCTGCCATGCATATCTACATGTGTAAGCTCGAAGGCTCTTGTAAACTCACTAGCTGTGGTGTCCCCGCAGCTTCAGGATTTCGCTTCTTCCATCTGGGGATGGGAGGGAGAAATTGCATGGGCAATTGGTTTCTTTTGAGGCAGATTTGGTTGTGCATCTGCTTCTGCTTCTTGAATCTTCCTCTAGACATGGGCTGAAGAAACGACAAGGGAAGTTGGAAGCTTTTCTGATAGGCTCGATTGTGCTTGGTTCATGCTCAACCCCAACCGTCTCTGCTACTCATCATAGCTTTTCTTTCCCGCTACGAGCAGCAGCTTCTGAGCAGCTCCTTGAGCCAGCCACTGGGCTTAGCCCTAATTTCCCAACATGATTGGACAGATGGTTTTGTCAGCTTCCAGATGCACTATGTTGCTGTAGGTTTGGCTGGGGAGCAAGCCAGGGGAGCTGCCTAGAAGCTGCTGCTCGTAGCGGTACAGAAAAGCTCTGCTTTGCATGTCTCTGCCGCAGGGGATGGGTGGGGGCAGGGGCCCTGCCCCCACCCGGCAGTTTCTCCCTATTTTCACATGTTTCATCTCTTGGCTAGTCCCCCTGGCCACTGTATAGCTGCAGGCTCATTTGGAATCCGGTGGGGTACAAGGATGATCCAACACCTTCAAAAGTATTTTAGGAGATCTATGATTGATTGTAGAAAGTAGCAGGAAATACAAGTATGTTGCCACGCCCTAATTAATTAAAGCCCCACCCTTTTGGAAGTAGTATGGACTATACAATTTGCTTCCTACCTTTCTTGTTCTATTTGTTTCAAACATAATGGTTTCAAGACCCCCCCTCACACCCACTCACCCCCACCCCACACACACACCCCACACACATGCCCATCTGTTGGTGTATGCTTGTCATAGGCCAACAATGGCATGCCTATGACAATTTAAATTACTCAACCACCACCACCACCATCGAATGCACCATCACATACACCATCATATACACCATCACATGCACCATCACATACACCATCACATGCACCTTAACATAAACCATAACATACACCATCATAAACACCATCACATGCACCATCACATACACCATCACGTGCACCATCACATACACTAATCATACACGTCACATACACATCACATAACATAGCATACCACATACCATACATACACCATCACGTTACACCATCACATACACCATCACATACACCATCACATACACCATCATAAACACCATCACATGCACCATCATATACACCATCACATGCACCATCACATACACTATCACATACACCATCACATACACCATCACATACACCATAGCATACACCATCACATACACCATCACTTACACCATCACATACACCATCACGTACACCATCACATACACCATCACGTACATCATCACATACACCATCACATACACCATCACATGCACCATCACATACACCATCACATACACCATCACATGCACCATCACATACACTATCACATACACCATCACATACACCATCACATACACCATCACATACACCATCACTTACACCATCACATACACCATCACATACACCAGCACAGACACCATCAACATGCACCATCACATACACCATCACAACATCCATCACATACACCATCACATACACCATCACATGCACCATCACATACACCATCACATACACCATCACATACACCATCACATGCAACATCACATACACCATCACATACACCATCACGTACACCATCACATACACCATCACATACACCATCACATGCACCATCACATACACCATCACATACACCATCGCATACACCATCACATACACCATCACATACACCATCACATACACCATCACATACATCATCACATACACCATCACATACACCATCACATACACCATCACATGCAACATCACATACACCATCACATACACCATCACATACACCATCACATGCACCATCACATACACCATCACATACACCATCACATACAGCATCACATACAGCATCACATACACCATCATCAGCCCATGTCGCCTAGCGCCTTCTCTCTTTCCCTGTTCCCTCCCATATGTAAGGGTCAGCTATGTTATGTAATATTAGTGAATAAATAATATTATATTATAATATCTAATATCAGTCGGACGAGCCATCTCACCAGAATTTTGAATTTATTTGGAAATCGAATATTATTGTGACACTAAAATAAATAATATTAGTGTTTCAAACACTCATATTAGTTGCTGTTCCCTACCCATATGCACCTCCCTTCTTATTCCCTTCCGGTATGGGGAAGTTAGCCTCAACTTAAGTAAACCCTAAAACCACCTAGATCCTGGACCCTAAACCCCCTTAAACCTAAGCTCCCTTAAACCCTAAACCTTTGAATCAAAACCTAAACCACTAAACCCTGAACCCCCTATACTTCAGTGGAGGCTAACCTCCCCCGCCTTCCCTTCCAGCCAACGATGTAGATCCATGGGACACCCTGGCACAGTGCACAAAGGCATTTGTACCGCATCTGGCATCTGTGCCGCATTCAAGCTCTGTCCCTACCTCGCTGTACAAGGCGGAAGCGCCCCCAAGCCAAAATCAAAACCACTCCAACCTAATAGACTTTGGTAATGACGAGCCCGGACCCGCATTTCCAGCCAAACATGCTGCCAGAGAGTCTTACATAGAGCTGTCATCATTTTCATCTAAGGCGTTCGACCCTTTTGCGGAACTTGCATCCATGCCGGTCGGTGACGAGCCCTCCAACCTAGCGAGCAACTCCACACCAGAGGGGGCTGTGTCCGCACCTGTCACTGCAGAAGTTTGGGGCTCACAGGGCTTTGACCCTTTCCAGCCTGTCACCTGCCACAACGACCCGCTTGGAGCGTACCTACGCTCCCAGTTGGCGCCGTATGACGCCGGAGCCATTCCCTCAGCCAACGGCCAGCATGGCATGGACATCGCCAACCTCCTCGGAGATGGAGACCTGTTCTCTGCTCCTCCGCCCGCCACCCACCAGGGGGCCAACGGGACAGCTGACAGCCAGCGGGGCTGTACCGCCTCTGCCCCGGAAGGGAGGCCCAGCAGCTGTACGGACATAGTCGTAGCGGGCCCAGATGGGGAGGGTGAACTAGGCGAGGCTGATGGCGCTCATGTAGGGGAGCAGCGGGAGCTGAGAATCTATGCAGTACCTTTGTGCTCAGAACGGCTAATCTTCTTACCAGTCACTTCCTGGAGGGAGGAGCCTGATCCGCCCCCTGCAGGTGTCCGGGGAATGATGTCCTCCAGCTTTGGTCGTTTGCAAGACTGGGGCTCTAACATGTGGAACGGGATGAAGGAGAAGGAACACGACACCTTTCAGAACAAGGTGTATCGAGCAGGTGCGCATGGGCAAGTTGCTGGTCAGCCTTGGGGTTCAGGATTGGGGGTGAACAACATTTGGGCTCCAACGTGTGGAACGGGATGAAGGAGAAGTAGAGCAACACTTTCCAGAACAAGTTGTATCAAGCATGTGTGTAAGGCAAGTTGCTGGGCAGCCTTGGGGTTCAGGGTTGGGGGTGCGCAACATGTGGAATGGGATAAAGGAGAAGGAACATGGTACCTTGCAGAACAAGGTGTATCGAGCAGGTGTGTATGGGTAGGGAAAGGCTAAGTTAGTTAATATAAGTGAATGAATAATATTAGTAAATGTCAGTTAATATTTGACGGACAGGCTGCCTCACCAGAATTTTGAATGTATTTAAAAAACTAATATTATTGTGACACTATAACAATATTAGTTAATATTAGTTTTTCAAACACTTATATTAGTTGCCGTTCCCTACGTATGGGCAACATGCTTGGCAGCCTTGGGATTCTGTGTTGTGGATGCGCAACATTTGGGCTCCAATGCGTGGAATCGAGCACACTGTTTGTTTTCCAACGACGCATCGCCATTCCATCGCTGCATGGCGACGCATGGGTAAACTAGTCAGAACTGGTAATTGAATCCCCCAGGCTTCGCGTTCTGGGGTTCAGGGGGCAGCGCGTTGCACTGGGGTCGCACCGAGTCGCTCAATTCGTAACTCGTCGCGCGAGCAAAACAGTGATCGAGCAGGTGGGTGAGACCAAGTTGCTGCGAATAAGTCAATAGTACGCCTAATTATGAGGCGTGAGGTTGCAGGGGCCAGCCTGTTCTGTGTGTGAGGTTAAGGGGGCCAGCCTGTTCTGTGTGTGAGGTTGAGGGGGCCAGCCTGTTCTGTGGGTGAGGTTGAGGAGCCCAGCATGTCTTGTGTGTGGGGTTGAGGGGGCCAGCCTGTCTTGTGTGTGGGGTTGAGGGGACCAGCTTGTCTTGTGTGGGGGTTTGAGGGGGGCAGCCTGTTCTGTGTGTGAGGTTGAGGGGGGCAGCCTGTTCTGTGTGTGAGGTTGAGGGATCCAGCCGTCTTGTGTGAGAGAGCAAGTGACTGCGGCGGGTTAAAGGTTTAAAGGTTTGGGGGGTGGAGTTCAGGGTTAAGCCTTTGGTCAAGGTTGGGGTTCAGGTTGGGGTTAAAGCGTTAGAGGTTTCGGTTCATGGTTTATTGTTTTACACTGGATGTCTGTGTGATAGAAGAGACCCTCTGAGCTAAGCTGGTACAATGCAGCACAATACCCACCACCTCCACCTCCACCCCCCTCTGAGCTAAGCTAGAACAATGCTGGCCTGGAAGTGGCTAGCATTGTACCAGCTCGGCAAGTGAAAACCCTAAACCCTTAAACCCTAAACCCTACACCCACAGGTACAAGCTTTCTGTTCTTTCCTGCTAGCCATGATGCAGGGGAGGTTTAGCATCATCTGTCCAAGCTCCCAACCAGGGTTCTGCTACGCGCTGTCTTTTTGAGCCCTTCTGCGTGTTTCCCGCAGTTTTTTCAACCCCCTGTGGGCGCAGCGCACAATTTTTGCGCTTTTGCACTAAAAAGCGCTGACCAATTTGACGTTTGTGCGCTTTAAGCGCTGACCAATTTGGCAAGAAGTAGTACCCTGCTCCCAACCGCTCATTCCCGTGAACCCTGAACCCCTAAACACTAAACACTACACGCACAGGTACAAGCGTTATGGAAAACATGTCATCAGAAGAAAGGCTGATGAACTAGATACCTAAGCTGGCGACAAAGGCCTTCGTGTTCTTTCAAGCTAGCCATGATGCAAGGGAGGTTCAAGATCGTCTGTCCAAACTCCCAACCGCTCATTCCCCTGAGCCCTGAGCTCCTTCAAGATCGACTGTCCAGGCCCCCAACCGCTCATTCCCCTAACCCCCTAAACCCTAAACCCTACACGCACAGGTACAAGCGTTATGGAAAACATGTCATCAGAAGAAAGGCTGATGAACTACATTCCTAAGCTGGCGACAAAGGTCTTGGTGTTCTTTCCTGCTAGCCATGATGCAGGGGAGGTTCAAGATCGTCTGTCCAAGCTGGCCAAGTCCTATGCGATGAAATCTGCAGGCAAGGCAGCAGCTTCTGGGATTGTCCTGCCTGTTGCTGTGACAGCAGAAATGCTTGCAATACCTGGTGTTGGGTGGTAAGTTTGAACTTGTTTACATAGCTCCCGTGTCCTTAGGCTGTTCGCCGTCTATGGAGGTATGATTAGCATGCAAGGCAAGGCAGCAGCTTCAGAGATTGTGCTGCATGTTGCTGTGCCGGCAGAAATGCTTGCTGTGCCTGGTGTTGGGTGGTGAGTTTGAACTTGTTGTTTACATGGCTCCTGTGTCCTTAGGCTGCTCGCCGCCTGTAGAGGTATAAGCCACATGCAAAGCAAGACGAGGCAATGCATTAGGGGTAGTGCTGCCTGTGCCGGGTGTTGGGTGGTGAGCTTGAACTTGGTACATGGCTCCTGTGACCTTAGGCTGGTTGCCGTCTTTGGAGGTATAAGCCACATGCAAAGCAAGACAAGGCAATGCATTAGGGGTAGTGCTGCCTGTGCCGGGTGTTGGGTGGTGAGCTTGAACTTGGTACATTGCTCCTGTGACCTTAGGCTGGTTGCCATCTTTGGAGGTATGAGCCACATGCAAAGCAAGACAAGGCAATGCATTAGGGGTGACAGCATACATGTTTGCTGTGCCGGGTGTTATGTGGTGAGTTTGAACTTGTTTACATGGCTCCTGTGTCATTGGGCTGCTCGCTGTCTTTGGAGGTATGAGCAGCCTGCAAAGCAAGGCAAGGCATTCAGGGTAGTGCTGCCTGTGCCGGGTGTTGGGTGGTGAGCTTGGACTTGGTACATGGCTCCTGTGACCATGGGCTGCTCGCCGCCTGTAGAGGTATGAGCCACGTGCAAAGCAAGGCAATGCATCAGGGGTAGTGCTGCCTGTGCCGGGTGTTGGGTGGTGAGCTTGGACTTGGTACATGGCTCCTGTGACCTTAGGCTGATTGCCGTCTTTGTAGGTATGAGCTACATGCCAAGCAAGGCAATGCAATGCATCAGGGGTGGTGCTGCCTGTGGCCGTGGCAGCGGAAGTGTTTGCTGTACCTGGTGGTGAGTTCGACTTTGTTACGTGGCTCCTTTTGTCGTAAAGCTGCTCGCCGTCTTCGGCGTGAACAAGAGTGGAATCATTCCACTTGTTAAAAAAAAAGTACGCCTTATTACAAGACAAGAAGTTGATGGGACCAGCCCGTTTGCTTACACTGGGGCCTCACTCACAAAAGATGAAGCGAATGAATAAGTAGTGCTCCTTATTACAAGGCGTGAGGTTGAGGTGGTCAGCCCGTTTGCTTATGCTGGGGGCAACCTCAAAAAAGCAAAAAATAGTCCCATGAAAATTGGCGGATTGTGTTGGCAACGGAACGAAAGGTGGCAATGATGAAGCTGACCGAAGCGACTTACTTACGCGACCGTTGGCTGACGTGTCATGCTTCAATTTTTGGCGGAGCCCCATCTTCAAGGGGGCGGGAGCCCCTATGTTTACCCGTTTGTCCGTTTGACCGAAAAACTTGAAGCCCGGCACGCCAGCCAACGGTCGCGTAACTAACTCGCTTCGGTCAGCTCCATCGTTGCCACATTTCGTTCCGATGCCATCACACTCCGCCAATTTTCCGCGTCACTTGCGACGCTGCATATGACTTGTCATTTTTCCAGTCGGACGGACAAATGGGTAAACATCCCCCTTGAAGAGGGGGCTCCGCCAAAAAGGCACGCAACTGTGTTCTCACTTTAGAGCTGTGCCTCGTAATAGCCCCTCCAGATAGTCTATAACCATCTTGATAATTTCAGGTTGTGCAAGTCCCTTTAGCCTCTAATTGGCTACCCTCTGGACTGTAACATGCATTTGAGTAGGCAGAACAATACACGGTGAGCAGAGAAACGTGAGCCTAACAAAACGAGTGATTCCTGGAGTGCTCCCGTTGATAAGACCTATGCTAGTTGTCTGCTGCCCATAGTGTACTGTTAGGGGGTCCTGGTCAATGGGGGCTAAGGACGGGGGCTAGGGGCTGTCCATAGTGTACCGTTAGGGGGTCCTGGTCAAGGGGGGCTAAGGATGGGGGCTGGGGGCTGCCCATAGTGTATCGTTAGGGGGTCCTGGTCAAGGGGGGCTAAGGATGAGGGCTGGGGGCTGCCCATAGTGTATCGTTAGGGGGTCCTTGTCAAGGGGGGCTAAGGGCTGCCCATAATGTACCGTTAGGGGGTCCTGGTCAAGGGGGGCTAAGGGCTGCCCATAGTGTACCGTTAGGGGGTCCTGGTCAAGGGGGGCTAAGGACGGGGGCTGGGGGCTGCCCATAGTGTACCGGCTCTCGCAGCAGACGACAGTCTTATCAACACTGCACCATGGGTCTCCAGGTTGAAAGTGAGGTAGGCAACGTGGGTTGTTAGCGATCCTAATGCTGTCCTGCAGGTTGGCTGCTTACAACCTGTATTTGTATGTCAATTGTGTATGTATTTTAATGTATGTTATGTATGTATTTTGGTTTGTATGTTATGTAAGCATTTTGGTTTGTATCTTATGAATGCATTTTGGTTTATATATTATGTATGTGTTTATGTGTGATTGTTTTGTATGTATTTTGGTATGCATGTTATTTAAGCATTTTTGTATGTATGTATTTTGCTATGTACGTCATATATGTATTTTGGTATGCATGTCACGTATGTATTTTGGTATGAATGTTACGTATTTTTACATGCTAGAGGTAGCCAAAGAGGCTAAAGGGACTTCACCCAACCTTCAAAACAGGAAAATCAGTTTAAAAGACAAGATGCCATGCCTATCATTATGAGAACCAAGGTGATACGTGAGGACACTGGTTATTGGTGGAGCCCCCCCTCGTGGGGTGCGGGAGCCCCAGATTCACCCCATTGCTAAAAGACAAGATGCCATGCCTATCACTGTGAGAACCATGATGATATGTGAAGACACTGGTTATTGGCGGAGCCCCCCCTCATGGGGTGCGGAAGCCCCCAGATTCACCCCATTGTCCATCTGTCCGACCGACATTCGAGACAAAGTCAGTCAACCGTCTCGTAACTAACTGGCTTCGGTCCGATCCGTTCGTTGCCATTTCCCATTCTGTTGACACCTGTCGTTCCAATAGCCAACAATCTCCGCCAACTTTCCGCATCACTTGCGACGCTGCCTCGGATTTGTTTTCCTTAAAATAGCCATGCTATCATGCAGCTTGGCTGCTAACAACAATGCCCTGTCCTTCCCTGCCCACACTGGTTATTACCCTTAACAAGGCCATGCTATCATGCAGCTTGGCTGCTAACAACAATGCCCCCCACCACCACCACCACCCCCCCGCACACACACATACACCTCCATCCCCCCCCAGGCGTATCCCCTTCTCCGCGGTGACTGGGCCCTGACTCATAGTTACCCATCCATCTACCCCCCCCCCCCCTACACACACACACACACACACACACACATACATACATTGCTGTCATGCAGGTTGGCTGCTTACAACCTGTACAAGAATTCGGTGTCGGCAGCTGGTGGTCAGCGCTTGAATAGGTACCTCAATAAGGGAGGGGCACGCGTGAACTATGCGCCTGAGAAAAAGTAAGTTATCTTCCGATTGATGATGTGTATGTCATGTGATGCATATGTTATGATTTATGATGTGTTTTTGACGCAATGCATATCTTCTGACTACTGGTGTGTGTGCCATGTGATGCTGATCTCCTGATCGCTGATGTGTTTGTGACGCGATGCGAATCTTCTGATCGCTGGTGGGTGATTCATTTCTTTCGACTGGCGATGTTTGATTCGTTTTAAATGTAGATAGTGCGTATTGAGAGATGACGGAAGGAGACAGATTGTGGCTTTCAGGAGAGACAATTTAGGTTCTGTGATCATAGCGGGACGCTGTAATCAACTTCGAATCGGACGGGTTGTCTGGTTGGTGTTTTTAAGGTATTACAGCGTTAGGCTCGTGCATATGATTCCAGTATGCATTTGCGTCGTAGCTCGTTTAGGGGGGGTAGTATCTTACCGTTGTAAGGGAGAGGGTGAAAGAAGAATAAGAAAAGGACAGGACAAAAGAGGGAAGGCCCAAGCTAACGAAAATAGAACTGAACATCTAGCTTCTAACCTGGTCTTACGCGTCGGATGGTTGTCTTTTTCGTAAATACAAGGAAGTATTACTATCATTCCGTTAGTGAAGCAAAAAATGTCCTCTTATCAGCCGATGGCACTGAATGTCCTATAATCTTTAATTTCTTTGTTTCTGTCCATTGGTGGTTCCATGTACGCTCCCTACGTCGAAACAATTACAGATTGTTGATGTGTTAGTAATGCGATGTACATCTTCAGATTGTTGATGTGTTAGTGACGTGGTGCATATCCTCTGACTGCTGGTGTGTGTGTGCCATGTGATGCTGATCTTCTGATTGCTGATGAGTTTGTGACATGATGTACCTTTTCTGGCTGCCGGTGCATGTGATGCTGATCTTCTGATCGCTGATGTGTGTGTGATTCTTATATTCCGACTGCTAGTGTGTGTGTCGTGTACTCATGTGGTGCATATCTTCTGACTGCCGGTGTGTGAGCCATGAGATGCTGACCTTCTGATTGCTTATGTGTTTGTGACGTGATGCACATGTATTCTGGCTGCCGATGTATGTTCCATGTGATGCTGATCATCTGATTGCTGATGTGTGTTTGTGACGCGATACATATATTCTGATTGCTGGTGTGTGTTTGTGACGCGATACATATATTCTGATTGCTGGTGTGTGTTTGTGACGCGATACATATATTCTGATTGCTGGTGTGTGTTTGTGACGCGATACATATATTCTGATTGCTGGTGTGTGTTTGTGACGCGATACATATATTCTGATTGCTGGTGTGTGTTTGTGACGCGATACATATATTCTGATTGCTGGTGTGTGTTTGTGACGCGATACATATATTCTGATTGCTCGTGTGTGTTTGACGAAGTGCATATCTTGCGATCGCTGATGTGTGTGTGATTCATTTCTTCTGACTGCTGGTGTGTGTGTTGTGTTCTCATGTGGTGCATATCTTCTGACTGCCGGTGTTTGTGACATGATGTAAATCTTCTGACTGCCGGTGTGTGTGATGCTGATCTTCTGATTGCTGATGTGTTTGTGACGTGATGCATATATTCTAACTGCCGATGAATGTTCCAGGTGATGCTGATCATCTGATTGCTGATGTGTGTTTGTGACGCGATATATTTATATTCTGATCGCTGGTGCGTGTTTGAAGAAATGCATATCTTATGATTGCTGGTGTGTGATTCATTTCCTTTGACTGCTGGTGTGTGTCATTGAATGCATATCTTCTAATTTTAGATGTGTGATTAATTTCTTATGATTGCCGGTGCATGTGTCATGCGATGCATATCTTCTGATTATAGATGTTTGTGTGATTCATTTCTTTTGACTGCTGGTGTGTGTCATTGAATGCATATCTTCTCACTTTAGATGCGTGATTCATTTCTTATGATTGCCGGTGCGTTTGTCATGCGATGCATATCTTCTGATTATAGATGTTTGTGTGATTCATTTCTTTTGACTGCTCGTGTGTGTGAGTGATGCGATGCATATCGTCTAATGATAGATGTATGTGAGTGAATGCATGTCTTTTAATTGTTGGTGTGTTTTTGACGTGATGCATATCTTCTGACTGTTGGTGTGTTTGTGACGCGATGCATGTCTTCTAATTGTTGGTGTGTTTTTGACGTGATGCATATCTTCTGACTGTTGGTGTGTTTTTGACGCGATGCATGTCTTCTAATTGTTGGTGTGTTTTTGACGTGATGCATATCTTCTGACTGTTGGTGTGTTTTTGACGCTATGCATATCTTCTAATTGTTGGTGTGTGTTTTTGACGCGATGCATGTCTTCTAATTGTTGGTGTGTTTTTGACACGATAATATAGATATATTCTGATTGCTAATTTATTTTTGACGTGATGCATTTCTTCTGATTGCAGGTGTATGTGTCATACGATGCATGTATTCTGATTGTTGATATGTTTCTGGCGCGATGCATATCTTCTGATTGCCGGTGTATTTATGATGTTTTTGACGTCATTTGATATCCAACCCGCCTTTGGTCAACATCATATGATATGCCGGTCCCTACTAACTAGTGCCAATGCATCATATGTAGCATGACCCTAGTTGATGGTCAAAGCATCATGGGATCAGTGCATGTGGTGCCCAAGAGTAACAACAAACACATACACCCCACAGGCTGGACAAGTACTGCGAACGATCCAAGCTAAGCCCTGACGGCTTGTTGACGAATGACGATATAGAAGACATGTGCGATGACCTTCGCGAGGACGGCTTGCAGCATGCACTTGTGGAGCTACGGGTCAGGTACTTCAAATAAATATATTTTGAAATTGAAAGTTATTTCAGTCTTGAACTTCAAACTTATCCCTGGGCTTGCAGCATGCACTCGTGGAGGTACGGGTCAGGTACTTCAAATTAACATATTTTGAAATTGAAAGTGATTTCAGTCTTGAACTTCAAACTTATCCCTGGGCTTGCAGCACGCACTCGTGGAGCTACAGGCCAGGTCCTTGAAATTCTTATTTTGAGAGGGAAAGTGAATTCAGTCTTGAACCAGGCTTGAACTTAAAACTTAGCCCTGGGCTCGCAGCATGTACTCATAAGGCTACAGGCCAGGTACTTGAGATTGAAATTGAAATTGAATTCGGTCTTGAACTTCAATCTTATCCCTGGGCTTGCAGCATGCACTCGTGGTGCTTAGGGCCATGTACTTGAAATTTCAATTTTTGTTTGAAATGTTGAAAATGAATTCAGTTTGACCTTAAAAGTTACTCATGGGCATGAAGTGACTCTTGGAGCTACAGGCCAAGTACTTAAAATGAAATTTTGATAGTGAAAGTGAATTCAGTCTTCACCTTAAAACTTACTCATGGGCATGAAGTAACTCTTGGGGCTACGGGCCAAGTACTTCAAATTGAAATTTTGAAAGTGAAAGTGAATTCAGTCTTGAACTTGAAACGTACTCCTAGGCATGAACTAAAAGTTGTGGAGCTACAGGCCAGGTATGTTTGTGGTTACTGTTGAGGAGTAGACCAAGTAGGCTAAAGGGACTTGCCCAACCATGACAGGCGGGGCTATAAGGACAAGTCCTATGCAGCGTCGCAAGCGACGCAGAAAATTAGCGGAGTGTGTTGGCAACGGAATGAAAGGTGGCAACGATGGAGCTGACCAAAGCGAGTTAGTTACGCGATCGTTGGCTGACGTGTCAGGCTTCAATTTTTCGGTCGGACGGACAAATGGGCAAACATGGGGGCTCTCGCCCCCTTGAAGAGGGCTCCGCCAAAAATTAACTGATGAACTGAACCACAAACAATTGTTTTACCATCTCACGGAGCTATCGGCCCAGGGTACTTCCAAGCGCGCGCTTTTGGGCGCTGGCGCGCTGCCTTTGTGAGCCCCACTGCGCTTTTCGCGCAATTATTTTGCACCCCCCTGTGGGCGCAGCAAGCAATTTTTGCTCTTTTTGCACTACACAGCGCAGTTTTTTTGTTTTCAAGTGCGCTGAAGCACTGGCCAATTTGGTCAATGGAAGTACCCTGTAGTCCTGTACAGGCCATGTAGTTGAAATTTTGGAAGTGAATTCAGTCTTGATCTTAAAACCTATCCTGGGCATGAACTAAAACTCGTGGAGCAACAGGCCAGGTACTTGAAATTTAAATCTTAATTTTGTAATCTAATTCATACCTAATTTTGGAATCTAATTCATTCTGTTCGGCTGCAAGCAGCAGCTTCTAGGCAGGTCCCCAAGCTTGCTAACTTTAGCTTCGTTACAATTTATTTTCAGCTACGAGCAGCAGCTTCTAGACAGCTTCCCTAGCTTGCTAACTTAAGCTTCCTTACAAGCACAGCTTTTATTTCCGACTATAAGCAGCAGCTTCTAGACAGCTCCCCTAGCTTGCTAACTTAAGCTTCGTTACAAGCACAGCTTTTATTTTCAACTATAAGCAGCAGCTTCTAGGCAGCTCCCCCAGCTGGCTAACTTCACCTTGATTGCGAGCAGGGCTTTTATTTTCAGCTACGAGCAGCAGCTTCTAGACAGCTCCCCTAGCTTGCTATCTTCACCTTGGTTACGAGGATAGCTTTTATTTTTGGTGGAGCCCCCTCTTCAAGGGGGCGGGAGCCCCCATGGTCACCCCGTTGTCCGTCTGTGCGTGTGACAGTCTGACCGAGACGAAGCCTGGCATGTCAGCCAACGGTCTCGTAACAATCTACCTTCCGTTGCCACCTGTCGCTCCGTCGCAAACACTCTCCGTTATCTTTTAGCGTCTGTATAGAACTTGTCAGCTATGAGCAGGAGCTCTAGATAGATCTCTGAGCCAGGTACTGGACTAAACCCCAAGATTTCAACAGTACTGGAAAGAGGATTCCAACAGCTTCCAGATGCACTACCCTGCTTCTTTCTGGCTGGGTAGCAAGCCAGGAGAGCTGACTAGAAGCTTCTGCTTGTAGCTGAAAATAAAAGCTATGGTTACATGGCTCCGGCCTTAAGACTGCCCGTGTCTGTGCTCTGTTCAATTTGCCACTCCTGGTAGTCGAATATGATCTTGATTGTTCAATTACTTACTTACTCACTCTCTCACCCACTCACTCACTTAATCACTCACTCACTCACCCACTTACTCACTTACTCACTCACTCACTTACTCTCTCACTCACTTACTCACTCAGTCACTCACCGACTTACTCACTTACTCACTCACTTACTCACTCACTCACCCACTTACTCACTCACTCACTCACTCACTCACTCACTCACTCACTTACTCACTCACTCACTCACTTACTCTCTCACTCACTTACTCACTCACTCACTCACCCACTTACTCACTTACTCACTCACCCACTTACTCACTTACTCACTCACTCACTTACTCTCTCACCCACTTACTCACTTACTCACTCACTCACTTACTCTCTCTCTCACTCACTCACTCACTCTCTCACTCACTCACTCACTCACTCACTCACTTACTCACTCACTTACTCACTTACTCACTTACTTGATTAAATACATGGTCTTCAGGTGCTTAAATTGCATACATTTAAATGCGCCTACATACATATATATGATGTGCAGGTGCTTGAAGTGCATACATTTAAATGCGCATATATCTAAACATGATATTCAGGTACCTCAAGCGCATGCGTTTAAATGCACACACGTACATGCATGCATGCATGGTCTTCAGGTGCCTGAAGTGCTTCCATTTAAATTCACTTAAAAACATAAATGATATGCAGGTATTTGAAGCGCATAAATTTAAAAGGGCATACATATATGCATACATACAAACGTACAAACATGCTCTTCAGGTACCTCAAGCGCATCACTAGCAAGAGGGGTGCGGGCGAGGGGTATGCCATGCTGCCAGTCAATGAGCTGGACTCCTCTGACAGGGGGGAGGGCGCCTGGCGTAAGCCTGCCACTGAAGAAGGGGCAGACCCGTCTGAGAAGGAGGACGAGAAGTGGAGCAGCTTCAGGGGCAACGAAGCCAAGACAGTGGGTAGTTGATTTGTTGCCGCCCTCGGGGGAGGGACTGAGCAGAACTCATCGGATAGGAGGAACAGCGCTTGGCGTAAGCTTGCCACTGAAGATGGGGCAGACCCGTCTGAGAAGGAGGACGAGAAGTGGAACAGCTTCAGGGGCAACGAAGCCAAGATAGGAGGAAGTTGATTTGTTGCCGCCTGCTGAGAAAGGGCTGGGGTTGTATGAGAAGGACGATGAAAAGTGGAACAACTTGAAGGAGGAGGAGGCCAGGCCAGTGGTTAGTTGACTTTTTGCCACCCGCTGAGAAAGGGCTGGGCTCGTATGAGGAGGACGGCGACGACAAGTGTAACAACTTCAAGGTGGAGGAGGCCAGGCCAGTAGGTAGTTGATTTGTTGCCGCCTGCTGAGAAAGGTCTGGGTTTGTATGAGGAGGGCGGCAAGAAGTGGCATAGTTGATTTGTTGACCCCTGTTGAGAAACGGCTGGGTTCATATGAGGAGGACGGCGACAAGAAGTGGGGAAGCTTGAAGAAGGAGGAGGCTTGGCCAGTGGGTAGTTGAATTTTTGACGCCCGCTAAGAAAGGGCTGGGTTCGTATGAGGACGCCAAGAAGTGGCGAAGCTTGAAGGAGGAGGAGGCCAGGCCAGTAGGTAGTTTATTTTTTGCCACCTGTTGAGAAACGGCTGGGTTAGTATGAGGAGGACGGCGACGAGAATTGGCGAAGCTTGAAGGAGGAGGAAGCTAGGCCAGTAGGTATTTTAATTTTTGCCACCCGCTAAGAAAGGGATGGGTTCGTATGAGGAGGACAACGACGATAAGTGAAACAACTTCAAGGAGGAGGAGGCCAGGCCAGTCGGTAGTTTATTTGTTGCCGCCCGCTAAGTTATTGCTGGGTTCGTATGAGGAGGACAACAACGAGAAGTGGCGAAGCTTGAAGGAGGTGGTGGCCAGGCCAGTGGGTAGTTGATTTGTTGCCGCCCGCTGAGAAACGGCTGGGTTCGTATATGGAGGACAACTAGAAGTGGCAAAGCTTGACGGGGGAGTAGGCCGGGCCAGTGGTCAGTTGATTAGACACTGTCGATGAAGTGGGCCAAGATTGGGGTCATATAAAAAGTGGCGCAGCTTGGAAGAGGAGGAAGCAACGCCAGTGGGCAGTTGCTTAAACACAGTTGATGAAGTGGGCCAATATCGGGGTCGTATGAGAAGTGGCGCAGCTTGGAAGGGGAGGAGGCTACGCCAGTGGGCAGTTGATTTCTAGATGGTTTTAGGTCAGTTGATTGATTCATTTAGAGCTTATTTTTAGCCCATCCAGATAAATGGGATTTAATCTTAATTTGTTTAGGACTTCAGGTTAGATAAGTCCATGTGTCCTGTATCACTCGGGTTCAATAAATAAATAGAACGCCTTATATTGAGGCGTGAGGTTGAGGGGGCCGGTCTGTTTGCTTTCCCTGGGTGCAACCACCACACTAGGGTTTATAGCTTCTGCCAGCAATTTTGCTACTCGCTGTCTTTCACAGTAAAAATAAATTAACCAGGAAAATGTAAACATGAACAAAAAAATCCGGGTTTATACCGCTACCCCTAAAATGTTGTCACCTGGAAACAGGCGTTGTGGCGACACTTAAGATGTTTGATTTGTACGTTATATTGTTATATATGAATACGACCACTAGTACTAAAGTGTATGTTTTCTAACTACGCTGATGTATCGTTGGCAGACCAGTGATCAAATCAGCACTGGATTCAAAGCTCAAGCCCTCCTGAAGTTAAATAGTTAATCATATTTATAATAATAATTGGTACAAGGTTCTATACGCCAGGTCTGGAGTCTAACCGTCTGCACATAGCAGCGAACAATTACCCTCCGTGCAAGAACTAAGGAAACCAGGGATTTCTAGTGCACATTTCTAGTGCATATTCGAATCGGGGACTCCTCCGGTTGTGGTAACCATTCTAACCCGTACACCACTCGTGACAAATGTTAAATAGTTAACAAATGTGTTTGCACCTCACCACTAGTGTTCAGTGGTAATTCAAAGCGCGCGCTTTTGAGCGCTGACTTTTTGACCCCCTCTGCGCTTTAAGCGCAGTTTTTTGCAACCCCCTGTGGGCGCAGCAAGCAATTTTTGCGCTTTTTGCACTACAAAGCGCAGATTTTTTGTTTTCAAGTGCGCTAAAGCGCTGGCCAATTTGGCCATTTGAAGTACCCTGCACCACTAGTGTTCAGTGGTAGACTTGGGCTGCTCTTGGATTGGATTGTTATGGTATGTACGTATGTTACAGTCCAGGGGTAGGCCAAATAGGCTAAAGGGACTTTCCCAACCGTATAGGATGGGCTTAAAAAGAAAAGGCACTGATGAACTGAGCCCCAAACAATCGTTTAACCGACGGGGGCCCTGAGTTCGTGCTAAAGTGATAATTTAATTATGGTACATGGTTTTTCAGCCAAGTCTGGGTTGCTCACCGTCTTCCAATTCAAATTCCCCCCATGCGATTATTCTCACAGGAACCAGGGAAGGAAACATGCATTTTGCACATGGATAACATATTTTACACCGAGTTTGTTAATCCTTCACAAAAAAATGATATGAACATGCCGGTATATTTAAGCCATATTTTCCTGTTGCGAACTCGCGATGACTGCGGGTCAACCACCGGGGTTGTTTTCACCCAAGCTTAGCTAAAGCACCGAACAGAAACTTTCCACCACAGAGCCTATAAAGCTCACATTTATAGGGACCGGCATATCATATGATGTTGACCAAAGGCGAGTATGATATCATCAGATATCATACAAATTGAATCATATGATATTGTTTACAAATGGTAACTTTGGCCTAGTCATACTGGCGGCATCATATGATATCGTATGATGACATGATATCATATTGCCGCTCCCTACACATTTCACGTAAATGTTAAGCGTCCCACACAAAGGCAATGACGAACGGACCGTCTCTATGAGTACTATTTCTGGTTTCTGCCAGCCTGGCAGTTGGGTGGCAATGATTCACAGGTCGGCTCTATTGCCATTATTTATGCTTGCTATGATTACGCCTCAAAGGTTTTGTTTTTGCAGACCTCAAAGGGTGGGCTACACTATCCCTAGACTTGAAGGATTATATGTGATGTGGCGGAGCACTAAGATGATGGCGCCGGTGCAGTGCTTTTCTTTTCAGCTATGAGCAACAGCGTCTCGGTAACTTCCCTGACTCGCTATACAGCCAAACCTGATGTACCCTAGTGCACCTTGAAGCTGGCCAGAGCTGAATTAGCTGGCCAGAGCTGCTGAAATAGTTTGGTGTATCCCAGTGGCTGGCTCAGGGAGCTGCCCAGAAGATGCTAAGAAAAGCTGAAAAGAGGCTGTTGCTCGTAGCTGAAAAGAAAAGCTACAAAGCTGAACCCATCCCATGGACTTGGGATGTTCTTATACAACCTTGACGTAGGGATGTTGCGTAGCCTTAGATGCGGTCAGACATTCAGCAGGGTCATACGTGCAGTATGCACAGCTAAATATTGTTATAGGTTGGGCAAGTCCCTTCAGCATCTTTGGCTCCCCCTAGGCTGTAACATTTTTGATTCATTTATGGTTTATTAATTGATAGGATTGGGGTGGAAATCCACAAAACAGAGCCTACTGAGGGTTCAGAACGAAAGGCGGAAGAGGCCTACATAAATAGGAGGTTCACATGGGAAAGGCAAGGCATGCCAGACCACTGCCGATACGAACACACATCAGCTGGAAGCATAACTCGTGGACTTGAGACATTCCAGTACAACCTTGAAGTAGGGATGTTGCATAGCCTCAGATGCAGTCAGCCGTCCAGCATGGTCATTTGTGAAGGGCGCAAAGCTAACAATTGTTAGAGGTTGGGCAAGTCCCTTCAGCATCTCTAGCTTCCCCTGGGCTGGAACATTATTGATTCATTTATTGTTTATTTATTGAAAGGATTTCCACCCCAGTTAGTGGGGTGGGAATCCACAAAACAGCGCCTACTGAGAGTTCAGAACGAAAGGCGGAAAAGGCCTACATAAATAGGAGGTTCACATGGGAAAGGTGGGGCATGCCATACCACTGCTGATACATACACACATCAGCTGGAAGCAGAACCCGCGGACTTGAGAAGTGCATGTACAGACTTGTAATAGGGATGTTGCGTAGCCTCAGATGCAGTCAGCCGTCCAGCAGGGTCATACGTGAAGGGTGCAAAGCTAACAACTATAAGAGGTTGGACAAGTCTCTTTCGCATCTTTGGCTCCTCATGGCCTGGAACATTATTGTTTCGTTTATTGTTTGTTTATTGAAAGCATTCTCGCCCCCAGGAAGTGGGACCCCGAACACAAAACAGCGCCTACTGAGAGTTCAGAACGAAAGGCGGAAAAGGGACTACATAAGTAAGAAGTTCACATTGGAAAGACGTGGCATGCCAGACCACTGCCGATACATACACACATCAGCTGGAAGCAGAACCCATGGACTTGAGACGTGCATGTACAGACTTGAAGTAGGGATGTTGCATAGCCTCGGATGCAGTCAGCCGCTCAGCTGGGTCATAGCGAACGATCTTGTCCTGACAGAAAATGAGGAAGAATGTAAGCTAATGTAAGCTAATTCAAGAAGATTGGTTTTGAGAACTTGAACTTTTACTTGATTACAAGACTCCAGCCTATAATGCTGCTCGCCGTTTTCTGCAGTAACATCATCATTTAGCAATCTCATATAATAAGCCAACACCTATATATAATAGCAGATACCGTACACAGAATATCACAGCGGTGAGAAAAGTGGGTGGCATTATCTGACAAACAAACGGACAATGGGGTCACCCTGGGGGCTCCCGCCCCCAGAAAGGGGGACTCCTCAAAAAACAGTACCGGTATCTCATGGAGGTAATTAATGAAACAAGTCTTAGTATAACGACCAAATTAGTACATGCATCATCAAGGAAGCCCATGGAAGTACAATTGCACGGAATAATAACACAACCCCAATGGTTGGCCACAGTGCAAGCAAACGGACTGGCCCCCTCAACCTCACACCTCGTAATAAGGCGTACTATTTCTTTATTGAACAAAAATCACTCACCAGGAGGTCTAATGCTTCCGGTGTAGCCCAGGGCTGGTTCACACTGTTTACGAAGGTTGCCCAAGGCTTTCTGGGGTGCGTTCCCAAGAATTCCTTTATCTACAGGGCAGGAGGGGAATGAAGCTAGGTGTAAGATTCGCACCCATATTTTGGTGTCATGTCATGTCATATGGCCCGCCCCTGCCCCTGCCCCTGCCCCTGCCCCTGCCCCTGCCCCTGCCCCTGCCCTGGACTGGACTGCTATCTTTCGTGTCGTTCGGTTCTGTTATGATATGCTGAGTCCCTTTGGCTATGAGCTACCACACACAAGACAGTAAAACAACGTTGCCCACACTTCCACCCATGCTTATGCTACCACAGCTACCACAAGCCTGTACCCCCCACCCCCACCCCCGCCCCCGCCCCCGCCCCCGCCCCCGCCCCCGCCCCCGCCCCCGCCCCGCCCCGCCCCGCCCCGCCCCGCCCCGCCCCGCCAAACTCCCCACCCACCGCCAAAACTCCCCACCCCACCGCCAAAACTCCCCACCCCACCCCCCCCACAACTCCCCCACCCCACCCCACCCACCCCACCCCACCCACCCACCCCACCCCACCCCACCCCACCCCACCCCACCCCACCCCACCCACCCCACCCACGCCCACCAACAACACACCCCACCCCACCCACCACACCCAACCACACCACCCACCACCACATTCACCACACCACACCACAGCACCCCACCAACACCCCACCACACCCCACCACACCCCACCACATAACCTACCGAACACACACCCCCGCCCCCCACCACCAATTCTCACCACACACCACCCCCACCCCACCCCACCGCCACCCCATCCCCACCCCACCCCCACCCCACCCCACCCCACCACCCACACCCCCCCCCACGCCCATCGCCCACCACCCCACAAACCACACCCCACCCACACCACACACACCACACCCCACCCCACCACATAACCACGAACAAAACCCACCCCACCACAAACCCCACCACCCCACCCCACCACACCCCACCTACACCCCACCACATTACCACACCCCACCACACCACACCACACCACCCCACAACACACCACACCACACCCCCACCACCCCACACTCACACTCACACCACATTTTTTTTCCACACCACACCACACCACACCACACCACACCACACCACACATACCACACCACACCACACCACACCACACCACACCACACCACACCACACCACACCACACCACACCACACCACACCACACCACCCACACCACACCACACCACACCACACCACACCACACCACACCACACCACACCACACCACACCACACCACACCACACCACACCACACCCACCACCACACCCACACCACACCACACCACACCACACCACACCACACCACACCACACCACACCACACCACACCACACCACACCACACCACACCTATCCACCAAACACACACACAAACACAACACATACACCTTTATGTATACCCATGCCCCAACCAGTACACTTGCATAAGGTATCAAGTGTTGTGTATACCTCGTCTGATGGTACAAGGCCGTAGTTGCTTGTGAACGCATAGAGTTCCTCCGTGCCCATTGTTTTAGTCATCAGCAGGAGCTGGGACGATTGCAAGCAGGAGGGAAGTGGATATAGTTTTATTCCAAGGTGACTGGTGGTAGAAAATATCCAGTTGCCCTACTAGACTCTAAATGTGCCGCTTGGAGGGTTCAAGGGGTGGATACTTGTACAGTGCTCGTACTTGCTTGTAAAAGCATTGAGTCCCTCAGTGCCCATCGTTTTAGATACTTGCAGTATCTGTCATGGTTGCAAGCAGGTTGGGGGAAAGGATTTAGTTTTCTTTCAGGGTGACTGGTGGTAGTTCAAGTATCCAGGTGCCCTACTAGACTCTAAATGTGCCGCTTGGAGGGTTCAAGGGGTGGATACTTGTACATTGCTCGTACTTGCTTGTAAATGTATTGAGTCCATTATCAGCTATTAAGCACTTCTAAGAGTGGACAGAGATGTATGCAGCGGAGACAGACGCGCCAATCTATACACAGAGACGAGAATAACGTTACAAGCAAGGACGTACACTAAAGGACACCAGCGGTGGGCGAAGTGGATGCCTGTAACCTGAATAGACCCTAAGCCCGGATCTTGTCACCCTGACACCGTTTAACACAGGAGATGTCAGGGAGAGACCGATAAGACACAGAGAGACAGGCAGTCAATAGGAAGCTGACACTGAGTCACTAAAGGATGACTCAGTTCTACGGGAAGCTATCACTATGGGAAGCTATCAGGGCCGATAGTTCTAAGGGAGTACATAAGTAGTCACCAAATCATAAAACGCTTGAGAGCACCGCAATTCATGCTGACACTCCATCAGTGCCCATTGTTTTAGATATAAGCAGGAGCTGTCATGGTTGCAAGCTGGAGGGGAGCGAATTTAGTTGTATTCAATGGTGACTAGTGATAGCAACAGTATCCAGGTGCCCTACTAGACTCTAAATTTCCGGCTTGGAGGGTCAATGGCAGGGATGTTTTCCCCCACTATTTCACGATCCCTACCTACCTACCTACCTACCTACCTACCTACCTGCCTGCCTGCCTGCCTGCCTGCCTGCCTGCCTGCCTGCCTGCCTGCCTGCCTGCCTGCCTGCCTGCCTGCCTGCCTGCCTGCCTGCCTGCCTGCCTGCCTGCCTGCCTGCCTGCCTACCTACCTACCTACCTACCTACCTACCTACCTACCTACCTACCTACCTACCAACCTACCTACCTACCTACCTACCTACCTACCTACCTACCTACCTTCCCACCTACCTACCAACCTACCTACCTACCTACCTACCTACCTACCTTCCTACCTACCTACCTACCTACCTACCTACCTACCTACCTACCTACCTACCTACCTACCTACCTACCTACCTACCTACCTACCTACCTACCTACCTACCTACCTACCTACCTACCTACCTACCTACCTACCTACCTACCTACCCACATGCATGCATGCATACATACATGCACCTGTCCAGACTCCTCACCTGATCAGCTCGGTCTTCCCCATCCCACAACCTGGACTTGCGGAATATGAAGGAGGCCAGGGTGACTCCGAAGGCCCAGACGTCTAGAGAGTAATCGTAGTCCTGAGCAGATGCCGGCCAGGAAAGAGGAAGAAGTGAGTGCATTTGGTGGTGGGCCCCAGTGTTGGTGTTGGTGTGGCGGAATACGAGGGCGGCCGACGGCCCAGACGTCGAGAGAGTAATCGTAGTCTTGAGCAGATTCAATTATAATTGTACAATTAAATTATCACTGTAGCACAGACTCAGGGCCCTTGTCGGGAAAACAATTGTTTGGGGTTCACTTCATCATGTTTTGTTTTGTTTTAGCCCCTCCTGATATCATGTTTGGGCAATTCTCTTTAGCCTATTTGGCTACCCCTGACCTGTAACGACATACACAATCCTGAGCAGATGCGGGCCAGGATAGAGATATAAATGAGTGGATGTGGTGGTTGACCCCACGTTTTTTTGGCTGCACGCAGCAGCTTTTAGGCAGCTCCTTTCACCCACCCCCCATGAACCACATCTCGGCACGCTATGAGCTGCAGCTTCTAGGCAGCTCCATGAGCCAGCCACTGGGCTAAGCCCCAAGATTTCAACAGTACTGGAACGATGAATCTGTCAGCTTCCAGTTGCACCACACTCCTATAGGATTTGCTAGGTAGCAAGCCAGGGGAGCTGCCTCGAAGCTGCTGCTCATAGTGAAAATGCAAGCTGACCACTACTGCTGTTAGTGTTTTGGGCTATGCGTAGCTGCTTCCACCCAGTTCCCCTAGCATCAGCCCTAGACCTAGAAGCACGTGAGATGAAAGTAGACCACTGCCACTGCTAGTGTTTTGGGCTACACAAAGCAGCTTCCACCCAGCTCCATTAGCATCAGCACCAGACATAGAAGCATGGGAGACGCAAGCAGACCACTGCCACTGTTAGTGTTCTGGGCTACGCGTAGCAGCTTCCACCAGCTTCATTTGCCAGCAACTTATTTAAGCCCACAGATTACAGCTGCATTAGAATGCCTGTCATGCTAGCTTTCAGATGGACTAGCTAGCCCCAGGTTTGGCCCATGGGTGGGTGAACGGAACTGCCTTGAAGCTGCTATTCGTACCCCCAAAATTAAACTGTGAAGCAGATAGACATCATCAGTTCCCAGCACTGCTAAAATATTTGAGCTTTCGCCAGTGGCTAGGTCACTGAGCAGCCTGGAAACTGCTGCTCATATCCCTTTCGTCATGTTAGTGCTTGTTACTGGAGATACTATCATGGTCATGCTTGTTGGATAATAATAAATTGGAGTTTGTTCTAAAAATACCCTGATGTAACTCGGCGAGTTGTTAACGACCGTTCTAAAGATCTTAGGGTGGGCTTGTCTTGGGCCAACAATGGCCTGTTCATTAAAATGTAATCAAATGTATCCATACCAAAAAAGAAACACAGTGGCAAAACCTACCAGATTAGAGTTTCAAAATATTGCTTGTGCAAAGCATCAAGTTGTCTACATGCAAATTCAAATTTAAATTCAAATCGCTTGTGCAAAGCATCAAGTTGCCTACCTGCATATTCACCAGCAGCTCCGGAGCCTTGTATTGCTGAGTCATAACCCTCGTGCTGTACATCTCACCTGTAGTACAGGGCATCAAACACATCCATATGATATATCGTACTAATATCCTACATTTATTGGGGTTCAGTTCACTTGTCCTTTTTTTCAACTGCCTTTCCTGTTTTACAGCTTGGGCAAGTCCCTGTAGCCTATTTGGATACCCCTGGACTGGTGTTTTCCCCCGTTATATGTAGCGATCACTACTTGTGACCCTGTTTTGGCCTAGATTATCACTATACGAATTTAAAAATAAAAGTCCCCCCCCCCCCCCCCTCGCTAAATAGCCCTAAAAAGCTATTAAAGCATTATAAAGCTATACAAACGTTGTCCCTGGAGGAGGCCTAAAATCATTAAGCTAGAAAAAAAACTTTCAGATTTGAAAAAAGAATCCCTGCCCCTGCACTGTAAAAGTGCATTCATACGCATATCCTAGTGTCCCACCCATGAAGCTGGGTATTATCCATAGAACACAAACATCAAAACGGGTAAAGCTTCACAAAAAGCTTCACACACACACACACACACACAAACAGGCGACAGGTGGCACGGGAAGTGAGTGCAGAGGGCCGAAGGCAGGGTTTACGACAGGGCCAGGGTTACATGGTGACAACACGACAAACAAACAGCACTACAACACACAACAACACGGCAAACAAATGGACAACGGGATGACTCTGGGGGATCCCGCCCCACAGAGTCCACCAAAAAAGTTCATAAAAGGTCATATAATGATATAAAAGGGTCGTACTAGGTCTCAAAGGGTCATATAAAACGGCCATTTAAATTTCATCAAGGTTCATTCAAAAGGGTCCTGTAACGGTTCATCAAGGTTCATATAAAAGGGTCATAGAGGGCCATAAAGATTCATGCAAAAGTGTCATAAAAAGGTTCTTATAAAAGGGTCTTCAAGGCTTCCATAAAGTGTCCTGGAAAGGTCATATAAAAGAGTCATAAAGTCTTGTATAAAGTGTCCTCAAGGGGTCATATAAAATAGTCATACATTCTTGTATAAAGTGTCCTCAAGGGGTCATATAAAAGAGTCATAAAGGCTATAAGTGTCCTGACACGGATAATATAAAAAGGTCATAAAGGGTCGTATTACTCATATAAGACTGGATTGGATCAAGAACAGGTTAAGAGAGCTGACTAGAAGGTGCTTTACATTTCCGAAAATACAAAAAGGGACTGTGCCTTGATTTGACTTTGCCACTATTGTAAAAAAATGAATTAATAATGAAAATACAAAAAGTGACTGTGCCTTGATTTGACTTTGCCCCTATTGTAAAAAAATGAATTAATAATGAAAATACAAACAGTGACTGTGCCTTGATTTGACTTTGCCACTATTGTAAAAAAATGAATTAATAATGAAAATACAAAAAGTGACTGTGCCTTGCTTTGACTTTGCCACTATTGTAAAGAACAGGGTAAGAGGGCAAAATAGAAGCTACTACACATTTCCGAAGAAAAGAAACAGTGAAATTGCCTTGATTTGAATTTGCCAAGATCGTAAAGAACAAGGTAGGGGGGCCAACTACAAGCTGCTCTAATTCCCAAAAAAGAAATAGTGACAGTCAGGGTACTTCAAATGGCCAAATTGGCCAGCGCTTTAGCGCACTTGAAAACAAAAAGACTGCGCTTTGTAGTGCAAAAAGCGCAATAATTGCTTGCAGCGCCCACAAGGGGTTGCAAAAAACTGCGCTTAAAGCGCAGAGGGGGTCAAAAAGCCAGCGCTCAAAAGCGCAAAAGCGCGCGCTTTTAATTACCCTGGTGACAGTGCCTTGCCTGGAATGCATCGTTCCGCAATTTTCCAATCCACAAGCTGCTAAATGTGAAAATAGCTCATCCTGTTGATTGTTTTGAAGACCAAGTCAACACAAAATAAGATTTTGAATTTGATCATGGTCCTCTATGTTTTACTATTATTACCTGTTGTGCATGTATGTATTGTACAGTCTAGGGGTAGCCACATAGGCTAAAGGGACTTACCTAACCTTACAAAATACTTGCTGAAAAATGGCAGCAGATATAGCCAGACTACATAGCTGTTCTTCTTCTTTCCAATCTTGAATTCTAATTTTTAATTTGAATATGAATTTGATCATGGTGCTCAATCTTTTGCTATTATTACCTGTTGTGCATGTATGTATTTTACAGTCCAGGGGTAACCACATAGGCTAAAGGTACTTGCCTAATCTTACAAAATACTTGCTGAAAAGGTTGCAGCAGACATAGCCAGACTACATTACTGGGATATAGCATTCTGCTTCTTTCCAATCTTGAATTCCAATTTTGAATTTGAATTTGAATTTGATCATGGTGCTCAATGTTTGACTAATATTCCCTTCTGTGTATGTATGTATTTTACAGTCCAGCCCAGAGGTTGCCACATAGGCTAAAGGGACTTTACCAACCTTAAAACACACCTGCTGTGAAATGTACAGTAGACACAGCCCAAACATATACCTGGAATGTATCTTTCCGCTTCATTACAATCCACAAGCCGCAGCTTTTTTGTGATAGGGTCAGCCATCACATTGCGTGGCTTGATGTCGCGATGCATGTAGCCCTTAGAGTGGGTGAAGTTCAGTGCACTTATCAACTTGTAAAGGAGCAACTGGACTTCCACTGGCTTTAGACCCATGCGCACATCGTGCAACTGTGGGCAAGGGGTGTGTCGGGGGGGGGGGGGGGGGGGGGGGGCTGTGGCTGTGTGTGATGATGATAATGCTTCTGCTTCTGCTGCTGCTTGATGATGATGATAATGATGACGACGACGACGATGGTGGCGACGACGATGATGATGATGACGACGACTATGGTGACAAAAACGATGATGATGATGATGATGGTGGTGGTGGTGATGGTGGTGGTGGTGATGGTGATGATGATGGTGATAATGATGGTGATGAGGATGATGGTGATGATGATGTGGATGATGTAAAGATGATGATGATGATGAGGATAATGATGATGATGATGATGATGATGATGATGATGATGATGATGATGATGATGATGATGATGATGATGATGATGATGATGATGATGATGATGATGATGATGATGATGATGATGATGATGATGATGATGAAGATGATGATGATGATGATGATGATGATGATGATGATGATGATGATGATGATGGTGGTGGTGGTGGTGATAGCATGTTATATAATGATGATAGCATGTGCCATGATGATGCCAGTATTTGTGAAGTCCCGAGGCAATTACAAGCTCGTACAGTTAGACCCACCGTGCTTCCAACAAACTCCAGAATGACGGCAGGCTGATGCAATTTCCTTTCTTGCACCACATCCATCACTTTTATAATGTTGGGGCCTCCTTGCAAATCCTGGAAAGGTAAGATAAAAATGTGATACTAAGAAGATGAGGTGAAATATCTAAATCATCAGGTATTAGATTGAAGGTCAAGTACCCATCCAGCCAGCTAGCCAGCCAGCCACTGACATGAGTAAGGTTAAGCACCCAGCCAGCTAGCCAGCCAGCCAGCCAGCCACCTGAATAAGGTCAAGCACCCAGCTAGCCAGCCAGCGACCCAAATTAGGTCAAGCACCCAGCCAGCCAGCCAGCCAGCCACTGACCTGAGTAAGGGATAGTACCCAGCCAGTCAGTCAGTCAGCCAGCCAGAGCTGAGTAACTGCCCATCCAATTTACCAAGCGAGCAAGCAAGCATCCAACACAATTTGTACAACATAAGTTGCAAGTCCCTTTAGCCTATTGGGCCGACCCCTGGACTGCAACAACATGCATACCCCCCCCCCCCCACACCCCCCCCCACACCCCCCACACCCCCCCCCCCCACACACACACACACGCACACACACCACACACACAAAAAGTTGTACTCACGTTCATGATCATCAGTTCTCTCATGAGCCTCCAGTTGGAGCGCTTTTCAGAGATCTTGATAGCACACCTCTCACCGGTCTGAGTGTCATGGCCCAGGTACACGCGTCCATATGCCCCGCTCCCAACCTGAAACATGACACACATGGTTGTAGGCACTTGTACCAACTACGTATATCCTACATGCCAGGACTTGCCAGGTTCACGCGTCCATATGCCCCGCTCCCAACCTGAGACATAACATGCATGGTTGTAGGCACTTGTTGTAGGCACTTGTTGTAGGCACTTTTACTATCTACGTATATCCTACATGCCAGGACTTGCCAGGTGCACTCAAGCATATGCCCTGCTGCCAACCTGAAACATGACATGCGAGGTTGTAGGTACTTGTTGTAGGCACTTGTACTAAGTACTATACTGCCTGCCAAGGCTTGCCAGGTGCATGCAAGCATATCTAACATGGTCACCCTGCAACAAGAGACAAGAGGTTGTAGGCACTTGCACTACCTACTTTACTGCATACCAAGACTTGCCAATTACACACGCCCATATGCCCTGCTGCCAACCTGAGACATGACATACATGGTTGTCGGCACTTGTACTAACTACTTATATCCTGCCTGCCAAGGCTTGCCAGATGCATGCAAGCATATGCCCCGCTGCCAACCTGAAACATGACATACGTGGTTGTAGGCACTTGTCGGAGGCTCTTGTACCGACTACTTATGTCCTAAATGCCAAGGCTTGCCAGGTGAACGCGTCCATATGCCCCGCTGCCAACCTGATGCATGACATACATGGTTGTAGGCACTTGTTGTAGGCACTTGTTGTAGGCATTTTTACTATCTACGAATATCCTACATGCCAGGACTTGCCAGGTGCACTCAAGCATATGCCCTGCTGCCAACCTGAAACATGACATGCGAGGTTGTAGGTACTTGTTGTAGGCACTTGTACTAAGTACTATACTGCCTGCCAAGGCTTGCCAGGTGCATGCAAGCATATCTAACATGGTCACCCTGCAACAAGAGACAAGAGGTTGTAGGCACTTGCACTACCTACTTTACTGCATACCAAGACTTGCCAATTACACACGCCCATATGCCCTGCTGCCAACCTGAGACATGACATACATGGTTGTCGGCACTTGTACTAACTATTTATATCCTGCCTGCCAAGGCTTGCCAGATGCATGCAAGCATATGCCCCGCTGCCAACCTGAAAAATGACATACGTGGTTGTAGGCACTTGTCGGAGGCTCTTGTACCAACTACTTATGTCCTAAATGCCAAGTAAGGCTTGCCAGGTGAACGCGTCCATATGCCCCGCTGCCAACCTGATGCATGACGTACGTGGTTGTAGGTACTTGTTGCCTAGAAACTGCTGACATTTGAGGGTGTATCCCAGATTCTGGCTTAGGGAGCTGCCTAGAAACTGCTAATAAAAGCCGAAAAGAATAGCCTTGAAGGGCCGCACCTCTACGTCTTTCCTGTACCGCCGACTCTGCAGGTGCAAGGTGAGAGAAAAGTGGGAGGGTGAATATTTGAATGCCTTGAAACATTTATGACATCTCCCAGATAGATGTGTTAGATCATTTAAATTAGTACGATCAGGTCGTGTTTTTTGTCAAAAGGATCAATTTGATTAGGTAAATCAGTTAGACCAGGCACATCAGTTACATCAGCACAATCAGGTAGACTACGTTGACCAGTTAGATCAGCACAATCAGGTAGACCATTTTGATAAATGAGATCAGGTAGATCAGGTAGATCAGGTAGATCAGCACAATTAGGTACACCATTAATCCATTATGATAAATTAGATCAGTTAGATCAATTAGATCAGCTAGATCAGTTAGATCATCACAACCAGGTAGACCATTGTGATAAATTTGATCAGTTAGATCAGTTAGATCATCACAACCAGGTAGACCATTATGATAAATTAGATGAATTAGATCAGTTAGATAAATTAGATCAGTTAGATCAGCACAATCAGCACAATCAGGTACACCATTTGTGTCATTTATATCAGTTTGATCAGTTTGACAGGTCAGATCATTACAAGCAGATGGACTACAGTACTTTGATCAGTTAGATATGTTAAATAAGGTAGATCAGTAAGATCAGCACAAACAGGTAGACTACTATGATCAGTTAGATCAGTTAGATCAGTTGGATCAGTTAGATCAGTAAGATCAGTTAGAGCAGTTAGAGCAGCATAAACAGGTAGACCACTTTGATCAGTTAGAGCAGTTGGGTCAGTTACATCAGTTAGATCAGTTAGATCAGTTAGATAAGTTAGATCAGCACAAACAGGTAGAATACTATGATCAGTTAGATCAGTTGGATCAGTTGGGCCAGTTACATCAGTTAGATCACTTAGAGCAGCATAAACAGGTAGACCACTTCGATCAGTTAGATCAGTTGGGTCAGTCAGAAAAAATGGAGGACAGTTGTGGTAGGAAGGCTCTCCAGCACGTACTGTATATATTGTATAGTCCAGGGGTAGCCAAACAGGCTAAAGGGACTTGCCCAACCTTCAAAACAGGAAACGCAGTTTAAAAAACAAGCACTGGTGAACTAAACCCCTGCTAATTGTAAGCAAAGAGGGGGGGGGGGGGGCGGAGTTTGTGCTATGCAGATCATTCAACATTACGTTTCTTGTCACATTTATACACATACAATAAAACACTGCCCCTTGCTGAAGTCCAGCTATCTCCAACACATACACTAACCACCACTATCCCTTGCTGAAGTCCAGCTATCTCCAACACATACACTAACCACTGTCCCTTGCTGAAGTCCAGCTATCTCCAACATATACACTAACCACCGTCCCTTGCTGAAGTCCAGCTATCAGTGCAGTGTCGACCACGTCATGTAGCAGAGACCAGTCATGCAGCAGAGACCAGTGGGCGTATCGACAATCAAGGAAACTCGAGGTCACATCGACCCACTAACTGGCAATCAACGTATCTAGAGGGTGAGCTGCAGTAATTGAAATTCAATTACATCTGGGGGCCCTCCCTACTGAACCCCCCTAGCTCTGCGTTCTGAGACGCAACAAATTGCACAGCCTGCGTCTTGAGTCGCAACCAAGTGCATAGCCTGCGTCCTGAACAACCCTGATCAACACATATAGAGGGGTGGGCTGCAGCAATTGTAATTCAATGCAAGCTGGGTCTCATCCCTACTGAATTCAGCTGTAGCTCAAGTAACACAGGCATCTGGTCCTGGGTGCCGAATCTGACAAAGCCATGATTGTATTTGAATCATACAAGGTCTCATAATAATAATAATAATAATAATAATAAACCAGATGCTGGGATACCGTTGGTGCTTGGCCCCAGTGCAAGCTAACGGGCTGGCCCCCTCCACCTCACACATCATAATAATGCGAACTATTCATTTATTTATTTATTTATTTATGTATTTATGTATGCTGGGTTTCCGCTTACCGAGTTCATCTGAACTGTGTGCTTCATGTATAGGTCTTTGTACTCCGCAAACCCCTTTCCAGCATTGATATCGCGGTACACCCTTGCCTGTAAATATAAAAGGGCAAGTTTTAAAAGGTAAATATAAATGGCAAATAAACCCTTGCCTGCAAATATACAATATAAATGGCAAACACACCCTTGCCTGCAAACATAAAATGGCAAACCCCAGGTGATGATAATCAGGTGATAGAACGCAGGTGAGAAATTGGAAAGATAAGTTCTATGCAGCGTCGCCTGCGACGCTAAAAATTGGCGGAGAGTAATCGCGACGGAGCGACAGGTGGCAACGGAAGCGATTTAGTTGTGAGACCGGTGGCTGACGTGTCAGGCTTCGTCTCGGTCAGACGGATGGATGGTCGGTCAAACGGACAAATGGGTAACCCTGGGGGCTCCCACCCCCCAGAAGGGAGGGCTCCGCCAAAAATAAACACGAGATCTCTAGCCCTTTGCCCTTGAAGAAAATTCAGAATCCACCGTACCAACGCAGGAGGAACCATTTATGGTGAGAAAAAGGGGAATAAATCAACACGAGATATTGCGCCCTTCACGTTTGAAGAGATCAAGTTGTCTGTCTGAAGGAGTGAAGGGGCGGCTTCAACACCCTGATGGAAAGTACAACGCATCGCACGATGACCACAAGCTGAACCTCAATGTCGTCGATGTCGTCGGAGCAGGGACCGTGCTGGCTAAAGAAGAGCGCCCGCCTCGGAACTTCATGGCCCTCTATTGGCCCGACACATGAATTATGCTGAAGTCAAGAACATGGTTCCGGGGATACTGTACACGATTTGTGTACACCCCAAATCGTGTATAGGATCCCCGGAACCATGTTCTGAACTTCGGCGTAGTTCATGTGTCGGACCAAGATAGGGTCGTGAAGTTCCGGGTGCTCTTGGGTGCTCTTCTGAACCCAGCACCTTGCCTGCTCCGACGACATCGACGACAGTGATGTCCAGCTTCTGGTTGCGTTGTACTGCATTGCGTTGTACTTTCCATCAGCGTATTGGAGCCGCCCCTTCAGACAGACAACTTGATATCTTCAAGCGTAAAGGGCGAAAGCTCTCGTGCTGATTTAATCCCCATCTCTCACCAGACATAGTTTCTCCTGCGTTGATGCTGTGGATTCTGAAATGTTTCAAGGGCAAATGTGCGCATTCTATTTGGAATTGGCATTTGATTTTTGACTACTGGTAGATTGGGATTTGTATTGAAGGTCGGAATTTTATTTTGTTATTGGCACCTTCAACTTGGAATTTGGAATGGGACTTGAAATTGAAGTCGGCTGCTTGAAGTTGCAATTATAATTGTATTTCGTGCTTCTGCCCTGATGCTAATAGAAGTCTCTCAGAGATAGAAGTCTCTCAGGCGGTCACTTGCTCTCCTGTCCTGCGGAGCTGGTCACCGCCAAGTCCGAGGTACCAGTCAAGGAGAGGGCAAAATATTGTGGGACTCTGGTAGTGGACTGGAATATCTGGGTGGTAGTGGTGTGGGTGGTTGTGTGGGTGGTTGTGTGGGTGGGTGTGGGTGTGGGTGGGTGCGTGTGCGTGTGCGTGTGCTGGGGGGGGGGGGGGGGGGGGGGGGGGGTCCAACTCAGCAACAAACCTTCCCTGTATGTATGTTTGTTGTTACATCCAGGGGTATCTGGGCTAAAAGGACTTGCCCAACCATGATCAGGAGGGGCTGAGATTCCTGAGAAAACGAAAAGAACGCTGATGAACTGAACACCAAACAAATGTTTTACCGACATGGGCCCTGAGTTCGTGCTACAGTGATAATTTAATTCTACGATTATATCATCATCATCCCAAGTGCGATGATAATTTAATTGTGCGATTCTCATTGCATTTTCCATTTTTAAAGATATTTCCATAATTGAAAGGATGCAGGTGAACTCAGGTTCAATTCTTAGTTTTCCTAAAAGCAATTTCCTATCCTCAGAGTACCGTATACAGGACATTCTAACATGAATGAGTGGCACCACCATTCGAACTGAATCCTCCGTGTCGCTGGTTTGAGTCGGGAGACCCACCTCATGGGGTGAAAGTCCTTTCACAACTAAAAAAATGAAATTCCCTTTCACACCCTATGTTAGGAGAGCAAAGAACCAACATACCAAGTTACGAGCTCCATCCTGTTTCCGGGTCCATGAGTTTCCTGGGTAGCTGTCCAAAAATGAATCTGTGAATCTGGGGCTATGGGAATCTGCTCCAACAACGCTGAACAGTGTCACGCAGAGTATGCAACTCATAAATCGAGCCATTGTGTTCATTCGTTACGTCTGTGTCTGTGCCTGGGAGTGAGTTATCTCGAAACCGTCGCTAAGATAGTGCGCAACGTGCGTGCGTGTGTCCAACGTGCGCAAAAGCACAGGCATACTATAGGCGAGCGGAGTATTCGAAGCGGGTCTTCGTTCTTGGCAGGAGCAAGAAGTCCTTGGTCGAGGCAAAGCTGGGCGAAGCGAACTAGGGTTGTTCAGAACGCTGCGTCTTGCGGCTTGCGTCGCAGACGCAACGTAGGTAGGGCCGGGTAGGGCGTTGCCCCGTTGTGTTTCAGGCGCAAATCCAGTGGGCCGGTTGCGCCCCATACGCAGATTTTGGATGGTCCGTTGCATCTCAGAGGGTCTAGGAACTTGCCCTACTATACTATGAGTGCAATCGGATGAAATGCCTCCTCCTTGCATGCCTCTGTATGTGTACGTTTTTACAATAAAGGGCTAAATCTTTGGTGGCAAGGTGCGCATGCTTCGGATTAGAAGGAAGATAAAGGTCCTGGTATAATACGGTATATGGCATGCCGGTTTTTGGATCTGACCACCCGGCTGTGATGCTAATCGACACAAAGAATGCCAAGTCAAGCAGACCCTCCTAAATCCAATGCCAGATTACAACTAAGCAGCACCTAGGTGTATGTTTGTTACAATCCAGGGGTATGCCAACTATGCTAAAGGGACTTGCCCAACCGTGATAGGAAGGGCTTAAAAATAAAAAGCATTGATGAACTGAACCCCTTACAATCGTTTTACCGACGGGGGCACTGAGTTTGTGCTACAGCGACCATTTAGTTTTACAAGAATACCTATAATAATCTTATTGGCAGACCGCATGTGCCCTATGGGGATATATGTATTTCCTCACCCCCTTATACGGTACATTAAAAAAAACATATGAGAAGAATCGCACAAATAAAATTATCATCCTACAGTATGTAAGAGGATGATTTCATTATATTGTAGAGCCAGATGATCCCTGTAGCACGTACTCAGGGCCCCGTTAGTAGAACGATTGTTTGGGGTTCAGTACCTCAATGCCTTTTCTTTTTAGCCCTTCGTGTCACGGTTAGGCAAGTCCCTTTAGCCTATTTGGCCTACCCCTGTACTGTAAAATACATATGTACTAACTATTATGTTCTTCACAGTTTTATGAGGGCAGCTTTCGATGGCAACATAGCATTTGATTTACGAGACAAAATACCGATATTTACTCATGAAACGCAGCATAATAGAAGCTGGAGTAACCTACACACGCTATCCTTAATTGGGTACCCCTTCTATCCGACGCAAGACCTTTTTGTTAGTTGTGAAAGGAATTTCAACCTAGGAGGAGGGTCTCCCGACACAAACCAGCGGCACCGAGGATTCAGTTTGAATGGCGTTGCCACTCCTTCAAAAGAATGTGATAACTAAAACTAATAAGTCTAACTATTACTAGCTATATTATTTATCCTCCGTATGCTATCGTTGATACCAGTACACTTTCTAGCACAACCCTCTATCACTCCCACGCTCTTCGTACTGCTGGGTCCGTAGTGGGCGCCCTGGTAGTGGGGGCACAAGCCGACGTCACTCTCTCGCTTACTCTTTTTGCAAGTTGGTGACGTTGGCCAGATGGTCGTTAGCGTCGGGACCAAGCTAAATATAAGACTTCGTTCTTGACCAGCTTCCAGGAATTCTGATTACCGTCAATTCATATCGCTCAACCAGATTCTTTGCGCATCGCGTTCGTTTTCGACCCGCATAAGCCAACGACAGCATGTCCGATAGAGGTGGAGGTGGCGGCCGAGGCGGCAAACGAGGCGGAGGTGATGGCCCTGCTAGCGCCAAGAATAAGAAGGCCAAGTACTACTCGGTAATTATAGCAGGGGTTATAGCACTGGGGTTGTGGGGTACTGCCACGATGTCATGCAAGCTTGCATGGTGGGTTAACCCTACTGCAGCCTGCACCATGTTCAGGTTGTCCAACAGGTGTTCAGGGTGTTATACACCTGTTGAAGGACATCGTTGGTGAAACATGTACGTGTTGAACAGGTGTTGAGCACCCTGAATGCCTGTTTAACAACCGGAACAGGTGCAGGCTGCTGTTTTTGTTTGGTTAGGCTGCCTGGTCTACCTGCCTTCAGGCTACTCGCATCCTGCAGGCGAAGTACACAAGGGTATTGCAAACACTATTAGTACAGAATGCAATCACGCTTTCAGGACAAGGATTGCAGCACTAGAGCAGGGGTTATAGCACTGGGCTGGTGGGGGTACTGCCACCATGTCATGCAAGCTTGCATGCTGCCTGCGGGATACTGTGTAATGCTTGCATGCTGCCTGTGGGAATCTGTGTAATGCTTGCATGCAGCCTGTGGGAATCTGTGTAATGCTTGCATGCAGCCTGTGGGATATCGTGTAATGCTTGCATGCAGCCTGCGGGAATCTGTGTAATGCTTGCATGCTGCCACCATGTAATGCAAGCTTGCATGCTCCCTGTGGGATACTGTGTAATGCTTGCATGCAGCCTGTGGGAATCTGTGTAATGCTTGCATGCTGCCACCATGTAATGCAAGCTTGCATGCTGCCTGTGGGATACTGTGTAATGCTTGCATGCAGCCTGTGGGAATCTGTGTAATGCTTGCATGCTGCCACCATGTAATGCAAGCTTGCATGCTGCCTGTGGGATACTGTGTAATGCTTGCATGCAGCCTGTGGGATACTGTGTAATGTTTGCATGCAGCCTGTGGGATACTGTGTAATGCTTGCATGCAGCCTGTGGGATACTGTGTAATGCTTGCATGCAGCCTGCGGGAATTTGTGTAATGCTTGCATGCTGCCACAATGTAATGCAAGCTTACATGCTGCCTGTGGGATACTGTGTAATGCTTGCATGCAGCCTGCGGGAATCTGTGTAATGCTTGCATTCAGCCACCATGTAATGCAAGATTGCATGCTGCCTGTGGGATACTGCCGTGGGATACTGTGTAATGCTTGCATGCAGCCTGTGGGAATCTGTGTAATGCTTGCATGCTGCCACCATGTAATGCAAGCTTGCATGCTGCCTGTGGGATACTGTGTAATGCTTGCATGCAGCCTGTTGGAATCTGTGTAATGCTTGCATGCTGCCACCATGTAATGCAAGCTTGCATGCTGCCTGTGGGATACTGTGTAATGCTTGCATGCTGCCTGTGGGACACTGTGTAATGCTTGCATGCTGCCACCATGTAATGCAAGCTTGCATGCTGCCTGTGGGATACTGTGTAATGCTTGCATGCTGCCACCATGTAATGCAAGATTGCATGCTGCCTGTGGGATACTGTGTAATGCTTGCATGCTGCCACCATGTAATGCAAGATTGCATGCTGCCTGTGGGATTCTGTGTAATGCTTGCATGCTGCCACCATGTAATGGCAAGATTGCATGCTGCCTGTGGGATATCTGTGTAATGCTTGCATGCTGCCACCATGTAATGCAAGATTGCATGCTGCCTGTGGGATATCTGTGTAATGCTTGCATGCTGCCACCATGTAATGCAATTGCATGCTGCCTGTGGGATATGTGTAATGCTTGCATGCTGCCACCATGTAATGCAGATTGCATGCTGCTGTGGGATACTGTGTAATGCTTGCATGCTACCACCATGTAATGCAAGATTGCATGCTGCCTGTGGGATACTGTGTAATACTTGCATGCTGCCACCATGTAATGCAAGATTGCATGCTGCCTGTGGGATACTGTGTAATGCTTGCATGCTGCCACCATGTAATGCAAGATTGCACGCTGCCTGCGGGATATCGTGTAATGCTTGCATGCTGCCACCATGTAATGCAAGATTGCATGCTGCCTGTGGGATACTGTGTAATGCTTGCATGCTGCCACCATGTAATGCAAGATTGCATGCTGCCTGTGGGATACTGTGTAATGCTTGCATGCTGCCACCATTTAATGCAAGATTGCATGCTGCCTGTGGGATACTGTGTAATGCTTGCATGCTGCCACCATGTAATGCAAGATTGCATGCTGCCTGTGGGATATCGTGTAATGCTTGCATGCTGCCACCATGTAATGCAAGATTGCATGCTGCCTGTGGGATACTGTGTAATGCTTGCATGCTGCCACCATGTAATGCAAGATTGCATGCTGCCTGTGGGATACCGTTTAATGCTTGCATGCTGCCACCATGTAATGCAAGATTGCATGCTGCCTGTGGGATACTGTGTAATGCTTGCATGCTGCCACCATGTGATGCAAGATTGCATGCTGCCTGTTGGATACTGTGTAATGCTTGCATTATAAATAGGCACTGGCATATCATTTGATGTTGACTAAAATCAAGTATGCTATTAAATGATATCATACAAAACTGCATCATATGATATAGTATATAAATGGCAACTTTAGCCTAGTAAGACTGCCGGCATCATCGGATATCACATGATGGCATGCTATTATATGATATCATATCGCCGTTCCCGATATCATATCGCCGTTCCCTATATATATGTGTGTAACCCTGCTCTTTTTGAGCCATGCGCACACAGTGAGCTACAGGTCAGTTTTCAAATCTGAAAGTGGGTTTTTTCTAGTTGTATGGTTTTAGGCGCCTCCGGGAACAGCTTCGTAGTGCTTTTATAGCTTTTTAGGGCCATAGTGCCTCTATAGCTTTATAGGGCCATAAATTGGAGGAAAACACTTTTAAAACATTTTGCAGTGATAATTTCGCCAAAATGGGGTCAAAAGTAATGATTGCTATATGTAGTGGGAAAAGAGCCCTGCTACAGATATGTGTAGGGAACGGCAATATGATATCATATGATGCTGACTGTCTGACTAGGCTAAAGTTACCATTTATATACAATGGCATATAATGCAGATATCATAGGATATTGTATGGTATGATTCTCGCCTTCGGTCAACATCGTATGATATGCCGTTCCTTAGATATGTGTGGGTGGTACCCAGCTCGCATGCCGCATGTTCCTGGCGTTGGCTTGTTTGTCAAATCGGTTTTGGGTGGTGTCCTATGTTAGGGCGTTTATAAGTACACCCAACACACGCCACCTATGCCACACACCACTCACTCAATACAAACATTACACACCACACGAACACCACACACACCACACGCACCATATACAGTCACCACACATAGCGTGCACACCACCGCCATTCCATTCCATTCTTGTACAAGTCCTAATTACCCCCCCCCCCCCCCCCCCTCCCCTACCCCCCTACCCCCGCCCCTCGCTGCTCACAGGTCATTCAGAGGGCTCTGGCCAGGCCCTCCCCCCAGGCCCTCCCCCCAGGCCGCTCAGTAGTGATGACCACCTCCTCCCCCTACCCTTCCATGACCACCCACCCACACCAAACACCACCAACACCAACACCCCCCCACGAACACCAATCACCGACACCAACACCAACCAACCAACACCAACCAACCAACACCAACCACCCACACCAACCGGCAGAAGCACGGAGAGGGCTTTGGCCAGGCCCTCCCCCCAGGCCGCCCAGGTGTGATGATCACCTTCTCCCCATCCCCTCCCAACACCAACCGCCAACCACCCACAGCACCAACACCCACCACCAACACAAACACCCACCAACACCACCCACCCACACCAACCCGCAGAAGCACGCAGGGGGCTCTGGCCAGGCCCTCCCCCCAGGCTGCCCGGGTGTGATGATCACCTTCTCCCCCTCCCCTCCCAACACCAATCACCAACCATCCACACCACCAACCACCCACACCAGCAACACCCACCACCAACAACCACCACCAACACCACCCACCAACACCCACCAATATCAACCACCCACACCAACCCGCAGAAGCACGCAGGGGGCTCTGGCCAGGCCCTCCCCCCAGGCCGCCCAGGTGTGATGATTACCTGTGACCCTAACTGGGAGCCCAGGGCCCAGAACGAAGCCCTGGCTTTGATTGAGGAGGTGAGTGTGGAGCTCCATGTGTGGGCGGGGTGTGGGTGGATGGGTGTAGAGTGCGTAGGTGTGTGTGGAGCGTCGGGTGTGTGTGTGTAGGGGGGGGGGGGTTGGTGTAGAGTGCGTAGGTGTGGGTGGGTGGGTGTTGAGTGTGCAGGTGTGATGATCTCCCGTGACCCAAACTGAGAGCCCAGGGGTCAGAAGCCCTGGCTTTGATAGAGGAGGTGAGTGTGGAGCCCGGGGTGTGCGTGGATGTGTGTAGAGTGTGTAGGTGTGTGGGTGTGGGTGGGTGGGTGTAGAGTACGCAGGTGTGATGATCACCTGTCACCCTAACTGGGAGCCTAGTGGCCAGAACGAAGCCCTGGCATTGATAGAGGAGGTGAGTGTGGAGCTTTGGATATAGGTGTGAATGTGTGGGTGGGGTGTGTTTGGATGGGTGTAGAGCGCGTAGGTGTGGGTGGGTGGATGGGTGTAGAGTGCGTAGGTGTGGGTGGGCGGGTGTAGAGTAAGAGAAGCAAATATGGGCCATGTTGGGCCCATCGGCAATGCACCATGCGTGGGTATCTTCCAGCCTCTTTAAAATGCTCATCTGGATGCCCTTGCTTGGGGTGGTCCCTTGCCTCTTTCCTTTGACTAGGAACACTTTTGCATCATGCATTCATGGCCCTTTGCTTCTTGCCTTTGACTTGGAACACTTTTGCATCATGGTTTGATTGATTTGCCTTGCCTGCTGCGTAGCACCACGACGAGTTGTGGCCCCTACCCTTTTGCCCTTGACTATCACCATTATCACCACTTTTGAACCCTGGTTTGATTCCTTTGCCTTGCCTGCTGCGTAGCACTACGACAAGTTGTGGCCCCTACCCTTTTGCCTTTGACTATCACCATTATCACCACTATCACCATTATCACCATTATCACCATTATCACCACTTTTGAACCCTGGTTTGATTGATTTGCCTTGCCTGGTGCATAGCACTACGACAAGTTGTGGCCCCTATCCTCTTGCCTTTGAATAGCATCATCATCATCATCATCATCACTTTTTAATCGTGTTTTTATTTCTTTGCCTTGCCTGCTGCGTAGCACTACGACAAGTTGGCTGGCACCAGTTCAAAGCCAGCAGCCAAGGCTGAGGGCGAGGGAAAGAAAGACATCAGTGCTCTTATCGCTGCAGAGGTGAGTTTTTGGCGGAGCCCCCTCTTCAAGAATGTGTGAGCCCCCAGGGTTACCCCGTATGACCGCCCCCCCCGAAAGATTGAAGCCTGACACGTCAGCCAACTGTCTCATAACTAACTAGCTTCGGTCCGCTCCATTTCCGTTACCGCCTTTCGTTCTGTTGCCAACACACTCCGTCAATTTTCGCGCCGCTTGCGACGCTGCTTAGGACTTGTATATTCTTTTTTGCTGGCACCAGTTCAAAGCAGCAGCAAAGGCTTCCGTTAAGATTCATACGGAGGCGCAACAATAACAAAGCAAAATAGAGCCAAGTTCAGCACAACGCAAATACAATGCAACGCAGAAACAGCAACGCAAACCAGAACAGAGGAAAGTACAACATATGACACAATACAAAGCGACGCAAGCGCAATAACTGCAAAACAAAACAGAACAAAGCCAAGTACAACACATGACATGACATAACATAACGCAAGTGCAACAAAGCAAAACAGAGCAAAGTAAAGTACAACTCTTCACACAGGAAAACACAAAGCAGATGCAACAACAACAAAGCAAAGTTCAACACAGGACACAACACAACCCAAGCGCAACAACAACCTAGAAAAGTACAACACATAACACAACGCAAGCGCAACAAACGACCAAGCAAGCGAAACAGGGCAAAGCAAGGACCAACCAACCAACCAAGCGAGCAACCAACCAAAACGCAACAACAACCAACAAAGGAAAACAGAACAAAGCAACATGCAAGCAACCAACCAACCAACCAACCAACCAACCAACCAACCAACCAACCAACCAACCAACAAAAACGCAACAACAACCAAGCAAGCGAAACAGAACAAGGCAACAACCATCCAAGCAAGCAAGCAAGCAACCAATCAAAACGCAACGACGACCAACCAAGCCAAACAGAACAAAGCAACTACCAAGCAAGCAAGCAACCAACAAAAACGCAACAACAACCAAGCAAGCAAAACTGAACAAAGCAACGACCATCCAAGCAAGCAAGCAAGCAAGCAAGCAACCAACCAAAACGCAACAACCTCCAATGAAGCAAAACAGGACCAAGCAACAAGCAAGCAACCAACCAACCAAATCGCAGCAACAACCAACCAAGCAAAACAGAACAAAGCAAAAACCCAAAGGATGCTAAGCAAAGCAATGCCCTCCAAAGCCAAGCCACTAAACAAAACATGTCAAACCAATTAATTCAACAAAACAAATGTACAACGCCCCAGGTAGCAGTGATTTAAGACTGAACAAAACACGCCAAACCAATTAACACAACAACACAAATTTGCAAGACCCCAGATTATTGAGCTTCAAGGCCAAACAAAACATGCCAAACTAATTAACACAACTAATACAATTTGCAACCTCCCAGGTTTTGGTGCTTGAAGACTAAACAAACCATGCCAAACCAATGAACACAACAAATCAAATTTACAGCCTCCCCTTGAAGACTAAACAAAACATGCAAAACCAATTAACACAGCAACACAAATTTACACCCCCCCAGTTTACGGAGCTTAAAAACTTAACACAACATTTAAACATGGCAAACCGATTAACACAACAAATCAAATCTATCCCCCCCCAGGTCGCAGAGCTTAAAGACAAGAGCAAGCAGCGCTTCACCCCCCACGGCATGTCAGTCAATGGTTGCGTGTTTATCATGTTCCCTCAAGACATTCGTGAGTTCCAAGCAGTCTGTAGCAGGATAGCCTGCTACTAGTCTATCTATTTGCCCTGTAGTCTAGCGTTCTGTTACACAGTCTGGGTGTGTTGGGGTGTGCTGGGGGTGCAGGTCACACTTCCCTCAAGACATACGTGAGTCCTAGGCAGTCTGTAGCAGGATAGCCTGCTACCATTCTACGTCTCTCTCTCTCTCTCTCTCTCTCTCTCTCTCTCTCTCTCTCTCTCTCTCTCTCTCTCTCTCTCTCTCTCTCTCTCTCTCTCTCTCCCTCCCTCCCTCCCCCTCTGGTTACGGTTGTTACACAGTTATATTGCGGTCCAGCCGCACAGTAAAAACAAAAACATACCAATCTCTCCCTCTCTCCCTCTCTCCCTCCCCCCCCCTCTCCCTCCCTCTCCCGCTCTCGCTCTCCTGCTACTAGTCATCTCTGGTATACATACCTTATATTCAGTTTCTTGACATCTCGAGTATACCTTTTTGAAATGCCCATTAGTCTTGCGTTCAGTTACACAGTCTGGGTGTGTTTGGGTGGGTTAGGGGTGCAGGTCACACCTGACACTCTTTTGAGGTGTGGGTCACACTGATTCCCAAAAACGGTTGGTTGTGTTCTCGAGTGAAGTTGACACTTTTCTGACTTCGAGCTTTCTGACCTGGTGGTACCTGGTCATCTGTGTTGTAGCTGACATTCTATGTTGTAGCTGAATATCTGTGTTGTAGCTGACATTCTATGTTGTAGCTGAATATCTGTGTTGTAGCTGACATTCTATGTTGTAGCTGAATATCTGTGTTGTAGATGACATTCTATGTTGTAGCCGAATATCTGTGTTGAAGCCGACATTCTATGTTGTAGCTGAATATCTGTGTTGTAGCCGACATTCTATGTTGTAGCTGAACATCTGTGTTGTAGATGACATTCTGTGTTGTAGCTGACCCCAAGGCGGCTATCATCCTCATCTGACCCTCCGTCTCCATTTTGTTTGGCACTCGCCCCTTGCAGCCCCCCCTAGTCCTGTGGATGTAGTGATCTTCATTGATTTAGTGTTCTCTATCTATGTAGTGATCTTTATCTTTGTTTTGATCTACACATTTGTAGTGATCTCCATGTTGTGTTGCCCTCCTCTTGCAGCCACCCCTATCCCTGTATTTGTATTGATCTCCATCCATTCAGTTCTCTATATCTCTGTCCTGATCTCCATTTTGTGTTGCTGTCTCCGTGCAGCCACCCCAAGTCTTGTGGATGTAGTGATCTCCCTCTGTACAGTTCTCTATATCTCTGTGGTGATTTCCATTTTGTGTTGCCCTCCCTTTGCAGCCACCCCTAGTCCTATATATGTATTGATCTCCATCTATATAGTTATCTATATCTTTGTAGCGATCTCCATTTTGTGTTGCCCTCCCCTTGCAGCCACCCCTAGCCCTGTATTTGTGTTGATCTCCCTCCATACAGTTCTCTACATCTCTGTACTGATCTCCATTTTGTGTTGCCCTCCCCTTGCAGCCACCCCTAGCCCTGTGGACGTAGTGATCTCCATCATGGAGGAGGCAAAGAGCACCAAGACGCTGCGAGCCCGCCACTGCAATCGAATGCTCCCCATCATGCATACTTGCTTCGCCGGTTTGGAGGAAATCAAGAAGATGGGTCCTTTGGTTGTCGCCGGCCATTTCCCCAAGGGTATGTTTGATTCGTAATGCCATCTGGGAGAGGTGTTGGGGGGGGGGACTTTGTGCCTTGCAGGGATGGGTCCTTTGGTTGTCGCCGGCCATTTCCCTAAGGGTATGTTTGATTCGAATTGCCGTCGGATATAGGTGTTTGGGTGTGGGGGGGAGGTGGAGGGACAAGTTGACGGGGCAGGTGTGTGTGTGGGGGGGCGGGGGGACTTAGTGCTTAAGGGGTTTGGGTCCACTGGCTGTCGCTGGCCATTTCCCTAAGGGTATGTTCGCTTTGCACTGCGTTTGGGGAGAGGTGTTGGGGGGGAGGAAGGTGGAGGAAACAGTTGAAGGGGGGGGGGGGGGGGGGGGACTTCGTGCTTCGTGGGTTTGGAGGAGACTAAGAAGATGGGTCCACTGGCTGTCGCCAGCCATTTCTCTAAGGGTGTGTTGGGAGGGGGGGGGGGGGGGGGGGAGGGGGAGGGGCCCCATAACTTTGTGCTTAGCGGGTTTTGAGGAGGGGATTTCTTATACTACATATAATCTGTGCTGTAGCTGACTACCTGTTTGGTAGCTGAGTATTTGTGATGTAGCTGATTCCCTGTGTGGTAGCTGAGTATCTGCGATGTAGCTGACTACCTGTGATAGCTGAATATTTGTGTGGTAACTTAGGATGTGTGATGTAGCTGACAAATCCTGAGCTCAGTACGCAGGACCTGAGCTCAAGGGCTATTCAGATCATTTTCTGTCCTTGCTTGTCCTTATGTACGCTTACTTATGTTGACACAAAACCAACTTGTTCAAGGGGGTACATTAAAGAAAGCAATGGTGATGGTTGTGGTGGTAGTGATGATGTTCAAGTAAATGGTCAAACACTTATTTTTTCTTGTATTGTCTGTATGCAGGTGGCACGGAGGGGTTTCCTTTTGCAGCGGACTACGAGCATCGCTCTGCTGAGGGTCTGGACAGGATGGCAGTCATTGACGCCTTTGTGGGCCATGTGGTGCAGCCCCCCAATAAGGTGAGGCTGAGGAGAAGCTGGGTAGTAGGTGGGGGGATGCCGGGTGGTACATGGGGGTGAGCTGGGGATGGCAGTCATCAACGCTTTGTGGGCCATGTGGTGCAGCCCCCCAATAAGGTGAGGCTGAGGAGAAGCTGGGTAGTAGGTGGGGGGATGCTGGGTAGTAGGGGGGGGGGATGCCGGGTGGTACATGGGGGTGAGCTGGGGATGGCAGTCATTGACGCCTTCGCTGTCCAAGTGGCGCAGCCTCCTAACCAGGTGAGGCTTAGAGAAAGCTGGGTAGTAGGTGGGAGTAAGGTGGGTAGTAGGTGGGGGGATGCCGGGTGGTACATGGGGGTGAGCTGGGGATGGCAGTCATTGACGCCTTTGTGGGCCATGTGGTGCAGCCTCCTAACCAGGTGAGGCTGGGGGTAAGCTGGCTAGTAAGTGGGAATATGCTGGGTGGTAGGTGGGGGTAAGCTGGGTAGTAGGTGGGGGTGAGCTGGGTGGTAGGTCGGTGTGAGCTCAAGGGGTGAGCTGGGTGGTAGGTGGGATTAAGCTGGGTAGTAGGTCGGGGTGAGCTCCTGGGGGTGAGCTGGGTGGTAGGTGGGGGTGAGCTAGGTGGTAGGTGGGGGTGAGCTGGGTGGTAGGTGGGGGTGAGCTGGGTGGTAGGTGGGGGTGAGCTGGGTGGTAGGTGGGGGTGACCTAACAAGGTGAGGCTGGGGATAAGCTTGCAGAAATCTGGGTAGTAGGTACTGAAAACATTAGACCCGAAACCTGAACCTAACACAGATCACTAGATCTAACACAAAACGCTGTCCATAACTAAGGAAAGATAGTTGATATACTTATATACGTGAATGAATCGTATTAATGAGTGCTAATTAATATTAGACAAACAAGCTGTCGCACCAGAATTGTGATTTATTTAAAAACTAATATTATTGTGACACTATAATAATATTAGTTTTGTACACGCTTATATAAGTTGCCGTTCCCTTTCATGACACAGAACTCCCTGCACTAACCCTTACTCAGAACAATGTCTCCATCACAAAAGTCCAACCCCAACACAAAACACTAACCCAGACGCATAGCACGAACCATGGCACAAAAGCACAAACCCTCACACAAATCGTTAACGTTAGCACTAATAGTCACTTTCAACCCAAAATTCTTGCCCCAACACAGAAGTCAAGGCCCTCGTTGGTATGACGATTGTTTGGGGTTCAGCTTATCAAGGCTTGTTCTTTTTAGCCCTTCCTCACATGGTTTGAGAAGTCCCTTTACCCTATGTGGTCTACCCCTGGACTGTATCGTACATACATACACAGAACGCTGGTCTCAACCCAAAGCATTATCCCCAACCCAAAGGGATTTTTTCCCGCTATATAAATCAATCGCTACTTTTGTCCCCGTTTTTGCCCCGAGTTATCGCTTCAAAAAACAATGGCCCTAAAAAGATATACTTTTTTTTAAACGCTGTCCCTGGAGGAGGCCTAAAACCATAAAGCTGGAAAAAACCCACTTCCAGATTTGATTAAAATTTCCTGCCAACACGAACCTGTCTTGCTATCCTCAGGTAAACTTGTCGGCCCCAGAAAAGACCATTATAGTACAGATCAGCCGAAACTCGTGTGGAGCCAGTGTAGTGCCTAAGTACAAGGAGCTTGCCCGATTTAACATCAAGAAGTTAACTGAGACAGAAGCGGAGGCGGCGGCTGCCGCCAGGTTGGCGGAGATGGGGAAGCAACGCAGAGCCAAGGAGGCTGCTGCTGCTGCAGCCAAGGAGACCGCCAGGGAAGCTGCTAAGGAAACCGCCAAGGGGACTGCCGCTGCTGCTGTTGAGACCGCCAAGGAGCTTGCCGCCGATGCTGTCGAGACTGAGACCGCCAAGGAGCCTGCGGCTGATGCCGTCGAGACCACCAAGGAGCCTGCCGCTGATGCTGTTGAGACCGAGACCGCCAAGGAGACTGCTGCTGATGCTGTCGAGACCGCCAAGGAGACTGAGGCTGTCAAGGAGACCGAAGCCAAGGAAGCAGGTGCAGAGGGAATTGCTGTCTTTTAAATAAAATTCGGTACTTGGGCGATTTTTGTTTCTAGCCATCAGAATGAGATGGGAGTTGAACTGGGGCGTTCCTCTACTAAATACCAGTCCATTGGTGCTATAAGGAAAGCCCTCCCCAAACCCAACCCAACCCGACTGAGGCTTGGGAAGCAGGTGCTTATTAAATGATTTATTATGCCACTTGATGGGTGATATTCCTATTGTTTATGTTTATGCCTTGGTTTTTATGTTAATTTATGTTGCAGTGGCTAAGCTATGTAGAGAGGCGGCTGCCGGCCAAGTTGCTGCTGTTGCTGCTGTTGGGTCAGCTCCATTTCCGTTGCCACCTGTAGTACCGTTGCCAACACACTCCGCCAATTTTCCCCGTTGCTTGCGACGCTGCATCGGACTTGTTGTACTTCTTTTTGCATGCAATTTGCACCTTTTTCATGTATACTTTATTTATTTTGAGTACTTATTTTTTCGCGTGATTGGTATTAAGATGTTGCTGCTGTTGAGGCTGCCAATGAGAGGGACTGCCAAGAAAGCACATACGTACTGTACTTAGTTTTTATACTTTGTATTTCATGCAGTTGGTGTTTAGATGTTGCTGCTGTTGATGCTGCCAATGAGAGTGCTACCACGGATGCACATACGTACTGTACTTTGTTTTTGTACTTCGTATTTCATGCAAATGGTACTTGGTGTGTCATGCAATTGGTTCTTTATTGATGTACACTTTGTTTATTTTTGTACTTGACTATGCAATTCGTATTAAGAAGGCATTTGTCCATGGGATTATTTTTTGAATGATTCAATTTTCCATTTGATTTGTTGTCGAAATATGCACCTCATTCGTAGTTGAAAGAAGTACCTCATTCGTAGTCGAAAGATAACCTCATGCGTGGTCGAAAGATGTACCTCTATCAAATTTCCATTTGATCTGTAGTCGGAATATGAACCTCTCTAGCATTCTCCAGTGTTTTTTATTTTCCCCATTCTTTCATTCTACTCATTCCATTCTTATCCCATTCTTATCCCATTCTTTCTCATCCCGTCCCATTCTCCCATCTCATCCCATCCCATTCCCCATTATTATCCCATCCTTTCCATCCCATTATTCATTTCATCCCATGAATTCCCCATTATTATCCCATCCTTTCATTTCATCCCATGAATTCCCCATTATTATCCCATTATTATTCATTATTATCCCATTATTATCCCATTGTTATTAATTATTATCCCATTATTATCCCATTATTATTCATTATTATCCCATTATTATTCATTATTATCCCATAATTATCCCATTATTATTCATTATTATCCCATTATTATTCATTATTATCCCATAATTATCCCATTATTATTCATTACTATCCCATTATTATTCATTATTATCCCATTATTATTCATTATTATCCCATTATTATCCCATTATTATTCATTTCATCCCATGAATTCCCCATTATTATCCCATCCTTTCCATCCCATTATTCATTTCTTCCCATTATCCTTTCCATCCCATTATTCATTTCATCCCATCCCACTCCCCATAATTATCCCATCCTTTCCATCCCATTATTTCCATGATTTTTACTCTTTAGACCAGTTTAGGCTCTTTTTTTACTTCCATTATTTATATACTTCCCCCTAGCCCCTCCTGGTAATCTTTAGTTGATTTTTATTGTTTGAGGGTGACGAAGTCCCTTCAGCCTATTTGGATACCCCTAGACTGAAAAATACTTACCCCACCCTTGCCATCCCTTTCCCCTTCAATTTGCAGAAGACAAGCCTGCTGAGTAATCAAGCTAGCCTGTAAGAAGCAGGGGGGACGTCATCCCGTATTGTGGTATTGGTGCTCGTCCCATTCTTGGGTATACTGTAGTATTCACAGCAGTGGCAGAGGAGGAGGGGCTTAGAGCAGCAGGGGGGACGTCAACCAGTGATGTGGTATTGGTGCAAGCTATGCGCACCACGCAAGTGATGTGGAATATTTGTTCCCCATAGCAGGGGAGTGGCACCAGGAAGGATTTAGCTGCTGAGGCAACCGGTGACCCAAGACTCGAGTGGCTGCCACAGCTAGGGTTTACAAGGATGGAGCTAGGGCCAGGTTGACAAACAGACAGACGGACGGACATAGGCAGGAACACGGGGGCGAGAGCGAGGTCGAATCAGGGGCTGATGAACCCTTATGGGCTCTGCCCCCTTCAGTCAGGGCATTGGCCCAGCTTTGCTTCTGTTTATGGGCTCTTGGGGGCCCGGGGGGGGGGGGGGGGGGGGGGGGGCCCTTACCAATTAGAAAGATGTGCGGACATAGGAGGGCTCTCGTTCCTCTGAGCTGAGCGGAGGAAAGGAGCTCCACCAAGAAGAGTTACTTCGAATTTGGCTTCGTTGGAAGTTTGGAGCCAAATAGTTTTCGAACATATAATATGGAATTAGTGCAGATAATTATACTTGCTTGCTGCAATATTGCCTTTCTTTTTCTGATGATTTGTTGGAAGACCCTTCCCGGATGTTGTGGGGCGGGCTTGGGCAAACAAGGCCTGTCGGTGACAATGTAATTTAATTTCCAGCAAATCAGATAGCGTGGGGGTTGACCGTTGCGTCGCGTACACAGCTTCAGTGGGTTGGTTGCTTCGCAGAAGGGGTCGTTTGCAGGGTTTTTCTTAGGGTGCGATTCAGCGGAAAGTGCGATTTTTATACTTCAGTTAGGGCTAGCAAGTAACTGCAAGTTAGGGCAAGGAAGGAGTCTTCTAGAAGAGCCTTATGGACGTCTAAAACAGCCCCGGGTGTTCAAACTGCGCGGCCCTTTTTGACCTCAACTGACGCCATGAGCGCAAGTCACAAGCGCCAGAAAACGCTTCCTGTCGGAAAGTATGAGACCATCTCCAATTGGCTCAGCAAAATGGGGCATCGTCATTGGGGGATCCCGCCCTGGCCCTGCCCCTTTGCCAAGCCCTGCCCCTATGGACGACGATTTGGACGTCGGCCTGACTATTGAGGATGTCGTCGATGGAAAGAAGAAGCGCGAACTGAGAGATAAGGTGTGAGATTTCGCTTCGACTTAGATTGCTCTGCTCCCACAGTTGACAGTTCCTTTCGACTTCCCTTGCTTCCACAGCTTCGCATCGACTGAGATTGCTTTGCTTCGCTATGACTTTTGCCTGCTTTGCTTCCAAAGCGAGCTTCGACCTTGATCGCTTCCATAGCTTCGCCTTGTCTTTGCTTGCTTCCACGGTTCTATTGCTCATGGCGTATCAGGGTATTAAGAAATCTAGAGCGCCCTGACTAACTAGCTGGGTGGGTTTCTGGTAAGCTGACAGGTGCACCTGCAGGTGTTTGGCAGACTGATTGGTTACTTTTGGGGCTGACTAGCTGACTGTTTTTCTGGGGTACTATATGACAAACTGTTTCTTGTTAGTCTAACGGAGGGTAGTTCAAGTCAAGATTACATGTGCGATGACTGCTGTCCGAATTGAAAGTTCTGGTTTGTAACACTTTGTGTTTGCTAGGTCACACTTTTTAAAATGGTGCTATTGTTAGAGGCTGGAGCAGGACCAACAATAGCACCACAATCTCTGGTTTTGTGACAAGATCTGGCCAACAATAGCACCACACGATTCTAGTTTTTAAGCATTGTAATTCCTTAGGAAAAACCCTGGTCGGTTGCGTCTCAGGATGTAGGCTGTAACATTGGTTGCGTCCTAGGAAGCATAGTTGGGGGTCCTCATGAACAACCCTGAAGGCGAGCAGCCAAATTGGTATTTGCTGGAGCCATGTAGCCAAGTTCAAGTTCTACCGTAGTCAAGAAGAAGCATATGATGATTGCAAAGCGAATTTACATGTGCGTAGGAAAGCAACGACGATCACCAACTTGGTGATATTGGAATGGGGCAAGTAATAATAAGTAGTAAAAATCAAAATCGTTGCTTAAATCAATGAATTATAAATTGGACTTGGAATTGGAAGACGGTGAGCAGCCCTGAGTTGGCTGAAAAGGCATCTAACAATCAAATCAAACCCATCCTATGGGCATCACACAGGGGGGCTTGGAATTGGAAGACGGTGAGCAGCCCAGAGTTGGCTGGAGAACCATGTAACAATCCAATGCAATCCATTCCGTGGGTATCGCACAGGGGGGTCGGGTGGGGTGAGGGGGGGATTGGAAGACCATTTTTCGCTATAGACGAAGAAGAGAGAAAGTGGGATTGGGAAGGCAGGAGGAAAGAGACTACCTGGCTACCAGGCTTTTTTCTTTCTCGTGACTGGAGATGCAGCAAAAAGAGGAACGCGTCCGTTGCGCGTTCCTTTCCTTTCTTTTGGCTGCTGCGTGCTTGATCGGGCACCAGAGGAGCGTCTTGTCGTCCCTCATCGCGTCTGGTCGTGTCTCATATCATCTTGTTTCGCTCGACCCTGCTTTTTCACGCGCGCTTGCTTAACCAAATCGTTCGTTCGATTGCGCCCGTGCCTGCAGAGGTTCTTCCACGACCACATCGTGGGTGAGGACAGCAAGGTAATATTCCCCCTCCGGCCTGCATGTCTTGGAGTCAGGCATGGAATGTAAGGCAGTTGGTTGTGACTATTTGTTGGCACTGCTAAAGGAGACAAAGCAGAGAAATAACTAGGGCTGGAATCTCCTTAGTATGTTGCTGGTGATCTGCTAGTGCTTGGGACTGAAACAAAATAACTTTGGCTGGTCCTTGACTGTCCTGGAGCTAGCAAGGGAGTTGTATGTAGGGCATGAGCTTTCAGACACAGGCTGGTATGCTTCACCATCTTCAGGTGGGTAGGAATTTCCACGTGCCCTGATGTTGTACATGCACATGCACACACACCACATTTTCACTACACATGGCGCGCACACACATGCACCACACAAACATGACACACACAAACACACATGCACACATACCACACAATGTACAAACACCACACACCTCTCTTACACACACACATGCATCACATAAATACGGCACACACACACACACAAACATACACCACACAAAAACGACACACGCACACATAAACACCACGTAACTCACTCACAAGTACACACACCGACACAGTTACACACATCACACAGATTTGTGCACACATACACACCATGTAAACACCACACACAAAACACACACTTATACCGGTAATATATTTGTTCAAATTACTGTTTGACTCATGCCTTCACTGGTGCACATGCATTTGAATAGGTATGACCAATACATGGAGCAGTGCAAGAGCCACCTCACAAAACAGAGAACAATGTGGACATACATGCACATGCACAATTGTGCCAAGCCTGTGAATTGTAAATAAAATGAACCCCTAGGGATTAGTCAACTACCCGCGGGCACATATGGAGTCCAGTTGGGCATCATGAAAAATGTAATCACCAACATCATCAAATCATCATCAACCATCACTGCAGGCAGGCAGCTGAACCTCGCATTCAATGCATGCCGGTCCATGGGTCACAGCCTTCCACCAGGACTATGCAGGACCACAACACCACATGAAGACAACACTTTGGGTTGCAACAACTCAACTTTTTTCTGGGTTTCCTGCGGTTGCCCAAGGCAGGGTAGGGAAGGGCCAATTTGGGGAAGGGGTTCATTGTGTACTACAGGGGACCTGTAGCATTCCCCCAAAACCATGCTAATTGACTAGCACAATGAAAAAAACCACCAGCTGGTTTAAACCTGCCTTGTCAACGCTTCTTAAAATATGATGGATCATGCATACAAAAAATTATCACATTTACTCACACTGAATAGTACCTGTGTGGTTTAAGAATGATACTGGCCTGATTTGTTTTTTAGAAGAACCCAAAGACTTTTGAACAAGCCTACTGATTGCCGAAGGAGGATATGGGAATGCGCTGAGCACTAGACTTGTTGGGAATGCCATGCAGTAAAGTCCCTTGATCTCAGGTGCTTTTATTGATGGGCAATAGACGTTCTTGATGTTCTTCAATTGCTGGGCACTACACGTGCTTGTACTGCTAAGCATTGCAATTTATTGTATTCCTGGCCAATATATGTGTACACCAGCACTTTGCATGACCACAACACTTTCCGGATGTTTACTTTGGTTGCCCAAGGTAGAGGTGGGAAGGGCTAAGGCAGAAGTGGGAAGGACCAAGGCAGAGGAGGAAGGGAGGGAGGGATAAAAAAAATCTTAGTCTGTGGAGTCCACTTTGGTCTGATGAGCGGTATGCACTGCAAGGGGAAGTGCCCATATTGCAGGCCGTGTTGGGATAATACTGGTAGCCTGAGGAAGAAAGGGGGATGCACTAAGCACTAGACGTGCTGGTAATGCCAAGCAATAAAGTACCTTCATCTCAGGTGCTTTTCTTGTTGAGCCCTAGACGTACTCAAGGTGCTTCTTTTGATGGGCACTATATGTGCTTGTACTGCCAAGCACTGTAATTTCTGCTTGGTTGTACTGCTGATCACTGCAAGTGCTTATTTTTCTGGCCACTATGTGTCATTTTACTTCTGAGCACTATAATCTTGAATAGGGTTTGAATTCAATTGAATTGTGAGCACTACGGGTCTAACACGCACTTGAAATGATGACCTCGAGAGGTACCTAAATTGCAGAGCAGTTGAGGTGCTTGGACTGCTGAGAACTAGAAGTGCTTGAACTGCTAAGCACTAGAAGTTGTTTCCTTTACAAGCTGTCAGCAATACAGTGTTTGGAGGCAGACTATTTTGTTGATCTAATGGTGCTATGAGAGCAGGGTACTTCAGGAGGACCCCCAGCTATGCTGCCTGAGACGCAACCAAGTGTATAGCCTGCGTCCTGCGACGCTACGGACCCTGCCTTCTGGCCAACAGACCCTCCCAATGTTGCATCCTACGACACTACGGACCCTTCGACGTTGCGTCTGCGATGAAGGACGCAGCGTCCTGAACAACCCTGTATGAGAATAAACCCCAATATTTTGAAGATGTGTATCGCCAAGTAACCATCTGGATTTATTTGCATCATGTTTCTCTGGGTCCTGCCTCTCTGTCTCCTATTTCTTTGTCTCATATTTTTTTGCCTCCTGTTTCTCTGTCTCCTCTTTCTCTCTCTCATGTTTCTCTGCCTGATGTATCTCTGTCTCCTATATCTCTGTCTCATGTTTCTTCGTCTCATGTTTCTCTGTCTATGTTTCTCTGTCTCATGTTTCTTTGTCTCAGGTTTCTCTGTCTCCTTTTTCTCTGCCTATGTTTCACTGTCTCTTGTTTCTCTGTCTCCTCTTTCTCTGTCCCATGTTTCTCTGTCTCTTGTTTCTCTGTCTCATGTCTCTCTGTCTCATGTTTCTCTGTCTCATGTATGCAGTCTATGCTTCTCTGTCTCATGTTTCTCTGTCTATGTTTCTCTGCCTCATGTTTATCCGTCTCCTCTTTCTCTGTCCCATGTTTCTATGTCTCGTGTATGCACTCTATGCTTCTCTGTCTCTTGTTTCTCTGACTCATGTTTCTCTGTCTCATGTTTCTCTGTCTCATTTTTCCTTGTCTCATGTTCCTCAGTCTATGTTTCTCTGCCTCATGCCTCTCTGTCTCATGTTTCTTTGTCTCAGTCTATGTTTCTCTGCCTCATGCCTCTCTGTCTCATGTTTCTCAGTCTATGTTTCTCTGCCTCACGTTTCTCTGTCTCATGTTTCTCTGTCTTATATTTCTCTCTCTCATGTTTCTTTGTCTCATTTTTCTTTGTCCCATGTTTCTCTGCCTCATGCTACTCTGCCTATATTTCTCTATCTCTTGTTCCTCTGTCTCTTGTTTCCTCGTCTCATGTTTCTCTGTCTCATGTATCCTGTCTATGTTTCTCTGTCTTATATTTCTCTGTCTCATGTTCCTCTGTCTCATGTATCCTGTCTATGTTTATCTGTCTTCTATTTCTCTGTCTCATGTTTCTTTGTCTCGTGGTTCTCTGTATTATGTTTCTTTGTCTCATGTCTCTCTGTCTCATGTTTCTCTGCCTCGTGTTTCTCTGTCCCGTGCTTCTCTGTCCCGTGCTTCTCTGTCTCTTGTCTTCTGTCTCATGTTCCTCTCTCATGTTTCTCTGTCTTAGCTTTCTATGCCTCATGTTTCTCTGCCTCATGTTTCTCTGTCTTATGTTTCTCTGTCTCATGTTTCTCTGTCTCATGTTTCTCTGCCTCATGTTTCTCTGTCTCCTCTTTCTCGTCCCATGTTTCTCTGTCTCTTGTCTTCTGTCTCATGTTTCTCTGCCTCATGTTTCTCTGACTCCTCTTTCTCTGCCCGATGTTTCTCTGTCTCTTGTCTTCTGTCTCATGTTTCTCTGTCTCGTGTATGCAGTCTATGCTTCTCTGCCTCTTGTTTCTCTGTCTCATGTATCCTGCCTATGTTTCTCTGTTTCTTCTTTCTCTGTCTCATGTTTCTTTGTCTTTGTCTCATGTTTCTTTGTCTTTGTCTTATGTTTCTCTGTCTCATGTTTCTCTGTATCTTGTATGTATGTATGTTACAGTCTAGGGGTAGGCCAAATAGGCTGAAGGGACTTGCCCAACCGAACAGGAAGGTCATAAAAAGAACAAGCACTGATGAACTGAGCCCCAAACCATCGTTTAACCGACGGGGGCCCTGAGTTCGTGCTACAGTGATAATTAAATTCTTCAATATTATTAAATCATCATCTCAGCTGGGATGATAATTTAATTGTGCGATTATTATCGCATTTTTTATAAATTGAATTAAGTACCGGTATTTCCATCCTTCATAGGAATCAGGATTCATTACCAGCTTCATACTAGAGTTTTTATCCACCAAGTCAGTTTTTATGTTCATTTTCTCAAAAAGTATTTTTCTATCCTCAGCGTATAATGGAGTCTTGTATGACTGTCTCTTGTATACTGTCTATGTTTCTCTGTCTCTTGTTTCTTTGTCTCATGTTTCTCTGCATATGTTTCTCTGTCTCATGTTTCATATCGTGACAGTGGTGACACATATTTCGACTCCTCGTAGTAAAGGGCTGCAAGCAATTAAATGAACTTGTTCAAGCACGATATAATGTATTCCAGGGCCAATCAGTAAGGTAAGGGCTAATGACTTGATCTCGGTTACATGGCTCTAGCCTGCAATTTGGCTGCTCGCCGAAGGGGTAAGGGCTAATGAATAAGTGTCGACTACATGACGAGAGCTACAGGTAATTCTGAAAAGTTCAGTCTCGATTAAGATCTAACTCAGTTACATTGCAGGGTCAATTGTTAGCACATCCAGGTTTAATTCAGGGCTATACCATTGCTAGCCAATTAAGCGATCTATCAATCAATCATTTCAACGCTAAATGATGTTCGTGTAATGTCGGCTTAAGAGCTCACTGCAGGGCCACATTAATTCCATGTCATGGCCGATGAAGGGTCAAGTAAATGCGAATTTAGGGCCGACAGGGTCAATTCAGGGCTGCGTCATGGCAAATCTAGGGTGAGATTGTGGTCATTCAGTGTTCAATTTAACGCTAAGTGAGTCCCATGCAGGATTCATTGTCTGCCTATCGATGGTTCTACTGTCTGCCTATAGATGGCTCACCGTTAGTCTATTAATGTTTCACTGTCAGTATGTTAATGTTTCACTTCTAGTATATTAATGTTCCACTGTCTGCCTATAGATAGTTCACCGCTAGTTTATTAATGTTTCATTGTCTGCCTATCGATGTTTCATTGTTAGTCTATTGATGTTTCACAATCTGCCTATCGATGGCTCACCGTTTGTCTATTAATGTTTCACGGTTAGTATACCAATGTTTTACTGTCTGCCTATCGATGGTTAACTTCCAGCCTTTTAATGATTCGCTCCATGTAAGTGCAAATGAAAGGCTAATTCAGTGCTGACAAGGGTCAATTCAGGGGTACGTTGGGGCTAATTCAGGGTCCAATTATAATCATTCAGAGCTCAATTCAACGCTACACGAGGTGCATGAAATATCTAATTGAGGTATGATTAAAGGCTCGATGCAGGGCCAAATTAGGTCAGTGAAAGGGCTAATTAAAGGCTAATTAAAGGCTAATTAAGGGCTGGCAAGGGTCAATTCAGGACCACGTTAGGGTCCTGAATTAACTATTTAAGGGGCTAAAATAGTTAATTCGGGCCCTAGAGCTCAAGCAAATTCAGGGTCATGTTAAAGTCATTCAGTGCTCAATTTAACGCTAAATGAGGTGCATGAAATATGTAAATTAAGGTCTGATTAATGGCTCAATTGAGTTCCACATTAGGTCCATTAAAGGGCCAAGTAAAGGCCAAGTAAAGGCTAATTAAGGGCTTGCTAGGGTCAATTCAGGGCCACGTTAGGATCAATTTAGGGGCTAAAATAGTTGATTCGGGCCCTGGAGTTCAAAAAAAATTCGGCCTTCGGCCGTTCAGAACTGGTGTGTAGAATGAGCGGCCTGCGGCCGCTCAGACCCCCCTTTTTGGCCTGAGCCCCGTTCAGAGATAGTTAATTGGGCCTGCTAGGGCCTGCCTGAGGCTCACCTTCATCAACCAAATGAGGCCTACCTCCCGCACTAGCCCAACCACCGCTCGTGCTAGGGCCTGCCTCAGGCTCACCTACGTGAACAGAATGATGCCCACCTCCCGCACCAGCCCTACCACCGCTCGTGCTAGGGCCTGCCTCAGGCTCACCTACGTGAACCGAATGAGGCCCACCTCCCGCACTAGCCCCACCACCGCTGGTGCTAGGGCATGCTTCACGTACGTGATCCAATTTGCAGCTAATGCTATCCCGCAGGAGTTGGTCTTGGATGGCCTCTACCTTTCTATCTGACTGTGAGGCATGAGTTCCTAGCATAGTAATCTTAATCATCCTTTGGAAAATTTGGATTCTCTCCTCTTTATTTGGCGACGATGGACATTGCGAGCTTGTCCAACTCCCCTCGCATGGTCCCAGGGAGTCCGAAGAAACAGCCCAACCTATTAAACCAAATGGCTAGATTTTGTCTTTTTCTGACAATCCCCAGAGCGCGCTAGTGTCTGGCAATGGCTTCACCACACACTTTCACTGACATCACGTCCATGCTGCTCATGGCCTGAGCGCTAGTCATAATAAACGCTCTGCAAAAGAGGCATGTGAATATGGTGTTTATCAGGGTACTTAAAATTGCCAAATTGGCCAGTGCTTTAGCACACTTGAAAATAAAAAAACTGCGCTTTGTAGTGCAAAAAGCGCAAAAATTGCTTGCTGCGCCCACAGGGAGTTGCAAAAAACTGCGCTTAAAGCGCAGAGGGGGTCAAAAAGTCAGCGCTCAAAAGCGCAGAAGCTCGCGCTTTGAATTACCCTGGTGTTTATATTATTTGTGTTGGAGGGCAATTGACAGAGATCGACACATAGGATATCGATACATGGTCTATGCTCTAAATTTGTACACCTACCCTCCCAGGCAATATGTCTGGCCTGGGAAAAAAATTCATTAATTCATAACGTTGTACGGGCCATAGGGTGTTGTGTCTTTTGTTACAGTCCAAGACTAGCCAAATAGGCTGAAGGGACATGCTCAACCGTGGGATGGGATGGGATTGTAATGGGATGGGATGGGATGGGATTGTAATCGGATGGGATGGGATTGTAATGGGATGGCATGGGATTGTAATGGGATGGGATGGAACTGTAATGGGATGGGATGGGATTGTGGAAGGGGGGGGAGGGGGGGAAGAGGGGGAAGGGGGGAAAGGGGGGGAAGGGGGGGAAGGGGGGGAAGGGGGGGGGAGGGGGGGAAGGGGGAATGGTAAGGGTAAGAGCGACATCGTGTTCGATTTTGGATGTATGTTTGCACACAACAGCATCGCATACATCAGCATACATGGTGAAAACTGAAAAGTTCATGCCCCCGGCTGCCCTTGGCAGCTGGCGCAACGCTTGCACTCACTCGAGGTGTACCGAGTCTTCAGGGATGCTCGAGAGGGCTAGACATGTGCGGGTAGCATAACGTTCGGTGCGTTCGGTGCGGGGTGCAGCCATGGTGATCGATTTTCACAAAATCAAAACAAGGGAGGGAATAATGGAGTGGATGTCGCACCGCGTCGCGTGGTGCAGCAGCGTTTTAAAAATCGAATCCCCAAATCCTTTCATACACATAGTGGTCTTCACTGACTGCATTCGCGTCAGACGTCAGGTGAATTTGCATTTTTCGACATGGCTCCATACAAATGGAATTTTACAGATGTTGGTCACGTGCCCTGGGTTCGTTCGAAGAAGGTCAGTTGCGAATCCTTTCACAGTTGCGTGATTGCGTGACGGTCACTCATGGACAAGCATGTGAAATACTTCGGCAGAGCTCGATAGTGTGGACAGGCCAACTTTAATAAGATAGGAAATAACTAGCGGTGGGGTGCAAGCAAGCAAGTGGCCTACCTTGTTTGTCGGCCCCTAGGGGCTAAGACCTTCGCGATGGGTACGTGAAACGGTGTTCATGTTACCGTTTTTTTGCCGAAAACGCCGGCCAACTTAGCCGGTTAAACTGACGCCCCTCACATCTAAGCGACCCGTGTTCGATTCTCGCAGGGGTCGGCTTACCTCGGAGGGCACTTTTTCGCGAACGATCTCAGGGTTGCGGACTGTGGACGCGGTGTTTTCATTTGTCGTTTGCCTCCTGCCCTGGGACTCAATCTATGGACCCGGAGCATGTCTACGATTTCCCCTGGGAAAATTCGCACCTCCGTGCCTCTCGCAGCTCATTGCATCAGCTCATTGTACTTGACAAGGAAAATGCTGTTTCGCACTAGTACCTGCAGGTTGCGCAGTAGCAACTGTAGCCTCGGGAGTAGCTGCACCAGCCCCCATGGAACTTCGGGGGGTCAGTGAGCTATTAACTTCATTAGCCTTACAGGCCAACAAGTTTAATAATAACGCCATTTGCACAAACGTCACAAAGTCAGGCAGAATGCATTATGCAATCACTAATGTGTAACGAATGAAATACTGGTGCGTAATACGGTAGTCGTGCTATATTGATTATTGACCCGCAAAATATTTAATTGTACGGATAAGTAAGCACCTGCTTGTGCATCTTTAACCAAGGAGGCTGCTACTGCTACTTGACTCACATTACACCATCCCCTGGGCCGACCGGCCGACCACCAGGGGACCCTCCAGGGCACCATACTATTTGATTCTCCTCCTTCATGTCCGCTAAGGCAGCCACCAGGGTGGCCTCCTGCCTGCAGCTGATTATTCTCGTAAGCAGTATACATTGGTGGGTTGGGGGGTGGTGGCAGGATGGTTTAGCTGCAAAATATGAAAATATCGCATTATGCAACAAAAACCATCGTTTTCGGAATCAGTCCTGCGATGAAACCGATAGTTTCGAAACTCGGCCCTGTGAGCTGGATTTGGCCTGAAGCTGATTTTTCACCTCACCCTTGCGTGCATAATAATAATCATACAGGTTTATATGTATGTATACACAAATATCTTAATAGCTTAACTGACCGGCTATATGCAATGTACCCTTGTCAAATTTCTCATCAAGTCATCAGATAAAGTGTAAGGATTAATGCTTGCAGACCGGCAGGCGACACCTTTTGTTTATGTTGGTTTATATTTTTTTGACTTGAATTCCAGGGGATTTTTGCGAACCCTGCGAATTTTGCTCTTCCTGGATTCTGGGCAATTGGCTCCAGAACCAATATTGCGATGAAAGGGGGGGGGGCAATTTCCCTTAATAATTAATAAACCTGAAAAGCGGGATATATAAGGATCCCCAAAACACAGAGGTCCTGTGCTCGAATCCTGTTGGTTCCATGTTACAGTCCAGGGGTAGGCCAAATAGGCTAACGAGACTTGTCCAACCTTGATAATAGGGGCTTAAAACGAAAAAAACACTGACGAACTGGACCTTCAAGAATCGTTTTATCAACAGGGGCCCCGAGTTCGTGCTCCAGTGACACTGAGTGACAATTTAATTATACGATTATAATTTGCCCAAACTCGAAGAGCGGGGTATATTAAGGATCTCCAAAACACAGAGGTCATAGGTTCGAATCCTGGTGGTTAATAGTTCCCTTAGCCTATTTCGAATCCTGGCTGTTGTAAGTCCCTCTAGCCTATTTGGCTTACCCCTGGACTGTAACATACGTAGATAGTTATATTTTTACTCCCTGCCAGGGTTGTTCAAAGACCTGGGTTAACGTGTCACACGCAGAGCCCCCCCCCCCCCCCCCCCCCCCCCCACCCCCCCCACACACAAAACAAAATGTGTGTTTAAACACGTTTAAACACACACATTCGCTGTCGCTGTCAACTGACATGGTACCACTGTCAAGGTGAAGTAGCAACCCGTTCTCTGCAGCCATAAGACTGGGTTTCCTTAATACCACGCCATAGCAGGCGTTATCATTACTTTTTTTAATGAAACACTGTGTCAGCCTTCCTAGAACACTTCTGCACCCTCGAGTGGCTTGGGGCGGGGCAGCGAGGAATCCCTACATCAAGTCAGAGGATAGTGCTAAGTTAGTACTGCCCCCCACATGTACAAGTTAGTATGACATCCCTGCATTAATAAGGAAGTACCAAATCCCTCTATTGGTTAGTCTGTACTGCCTCCCCACATGTACAAGTTGGTACGACATCCCTGCATTAATAAGTTAGTGATACATCCCTATATTTATAAGTATGTACTACATCCCCACTTGTGCAATTTGGTACGACACCCCTGCATTAATAATGAAGTACCAATTTCCTTTAAATCTGAGTCTGTACTACATCCCCACATGTACCAAGTTAGTACGATATCCCTGCATTAATAAGATAGTAATAAATCCCTCTATTTCTATGTCTGCACTACAGCCCTGCATGTACAAGAAAGTACAATATCCTTGCATATCTAAAGTAGTACGAAGCAGGGTAATTCAAAGCGCGCGCTTTTGCGCTTTTGAGCTCTGACTTTTTGACCCCCTCTGCGCTTTAAGCGCAGTTTTTTGCAACCCCCTGTGGGAGCAGCAAGCAAATTTTGCGCTTTTTGCACTATAAAGCGCAGTTTTTTTGTTTTCAAGTGCGCTAAAGCGCTGGCCAATTTGGCCATTTGAAGTACCCTGGTACGAAGTCAACTCAATCACTGTCACGCACCACTCTAGACAACCACTGTTTTCTTTTTGGGCTACATGTACAGCTTCTAGGCAGCTCCCTCCCTTGACCTTGGGCCAAACCAGAAGCTATCTAGTGCGCCTGGAAGCTGACATGAAGGGCATTCCAATGCAGCTGAAAGCTTTGGGATTAGCCCAGTGGCTGGCTAATGGATCTGGCTGGAAGCTGCCATGAGTAGCCTAAACAAGAAACAGCGTAGTGATGCTATCCTCCAGGGATTGTTTTACAATCCCTGGAGGATTCCCCGTTATATGTAGCGATCACTACTTTTGACTCCTTTATTGCCCTAAATGGCCCTACGAAGCTATACAAAGCTATAAAAACGCTGTCCCTAGAGGAAGCCTAAAACCAGAAAGCTAGAAAAACCCACTTTCAGACTTGAAAAAACATCCATGCTATCCTCACCTGTATAGGGTAAGAGTGTTCCCCTTCTTCCTCACAACCACGCTAACCAACGTTGCCTACAACCAGGCCAATCCAATCAAGACCACACACGACTCTAGCCATCTCGTCTTCACCTGTTTAAGGTAAGAGTGCTCCCCTTCTTCTTCACAACCACACAACCCCAAGTTGGCTACAATCAGGCCAATCCTATCAAGACTACGCACCACTCTAGCCATCTTGTCCTCACTTGTACAAGGTAACAGTGTTCCCCTTCTTCTCCACTACCACGCTACCCAAAGCTGCCTACAACCAGGTCGATCCTATCAAGACTACGCACCACTCTAGCCACCTCTTCCTCACCGATATTCCTTACCACATATAGGGTAAGAGGGTTCCCCATCTGCTTCACTACCACGCAACCCAAAGTTGCCTCCAACCAAATCAATCCTATCAAGACTGCGCACCACTGTAGCCATCTCGTCCTCACCTGTATATAGGGGTCGGCTATGTTATATAATATTAGTGAATAAATAATATTATATAATATTTGATAATGTTAGTCAGGCGGGCCGTCTCACCAGAATTTCAAATTTATTTGAAAAACTAATATTATTGTGACACTATAATAATATGAGTTAATATTAGTTTTTCAAACACTAATATTAGTTGCCGTTCCCTACCTGTATAAGGTAAGAGTGTTCCCCTTCTTCTTCACTACCACGCAATCCAAAGTTGCCTCCAACAGAAACCTCGCAAAATCACGACCATCAGCAGCAGAGGAAGATTGGCTTAGAGCAGCAGGGGGGACGTCAACCTGTGATGTGGTATTGGTGCTCGTCTCAGTCCTAGGTTTACTGTAGTATTCACAGCAGTGGCAGAGAAGGAGGGGCTTAGAGCAGCAGGGGGGACGTTAATCTGTGATGTGGTATTAGCAGTGGTATGCACCAGCAGCACAGAATTATCGGCTACGAGCAGCAGGGGGGACGTTAATCTGTGATGTGGTATAAGTGCTAGTATCAGTCTTAGCGTTTGCATTAGGATTGCAATTAAAATTGTAAGTAGCACCAGCAGCACAGAATTATCGGCTTAGAGCAGCAGGGGGGACGTTAATCTGTGATGTGGTATTGGTGCTAGTATCGCTTCTCTTTTCCCAACCGACCGCGCCTGTCCTGAACTATTCCTTCTCCCCAGGCCCCGGCCACCCCCCGAACACTCCTTTTAGTCCTCTTCTGTTCTATGCACCACTAGAGCAGCAGGGGGGAACAATCAAACACAGTATGGTGGCCTTGGTGTTCATGTACTCAGTCCATAATCATTAACTGTAGTCAACATCGCATCCGTGGCAGAGACATGATTTCCTTCGTAGCCTCATGCTTCAATTCCCTCCCCGTCCCTTCTTTATTTTTTGATTTCTTCTTACATCACTTTTCCTTTCCATACCCCATCTCATTTCCCCTTTCCCTCTCCACCCTTTCCCCCCCCTCCGTCTTCATTTTTCCTCCATCTTCTCCCTCCCTACTGGTACGTTAGTAGGCTTATACGGCGGATGAAGAACACAAGTACTCACATGTTCCGGCAGCTCCTGCTCTACTTTGACCCCCACCCCCCCCCGGCCCCAAACACCCGCCATGTGTAGCTAGCTATTGTCCAGAACTAGGTAACGTACAGAAGCCTGGCCACATCAACCCTGTCTTCGTCTTCTTCCTCCCCTTCCCGGTCACTGCCTCCCTTTCTCGCGCGCCGTTCCTCCCCCCCAACCCGGAATCGCCCCCGGGCCCCGACTATCCGTGAGTCAATCTCCCACGACCTCCTGCTCCTAACAGGGCATGCGTCTCTCCTTCTTTTGCTATTCCTCCTGATCCTTGCTTCTTAATCACCTCGGCCGGCCCCCCCACCGACCCCCCACCCCTCGTTCCTCATTTCCTCCCCTCCAATGTGTTGTGGCACTGGTGAGGTTTTTTTCCTTGGACAGATACATAACCAAACAACCCTGCCACCCTAACTCAACCGCCTGTCGGTCCCACTGCTCGCGCCCTCCCTCTTTCGCCGTTAATCTTCTCCCCAGCCCCGCGCTGTTGCCTTCATTTGTCTTTACTTTCCCTCTTCTTCTTTCCGGGGAAAGAGGGGGACAAGAAGGGGGAAATCCTTCCTTGTCCCTCCCTCGTTCCCCCCTTTCTGAGTGCACCCCCAGCATCAGTTAGGGGCCGTAGCAGATCGGGGACCCCCCCTCCCCCCGACCCCTACTAATTCCCAACTCTCTTCCCCGCCCTTCTCCCCCTCCCTCCCTTTCCTCGGGGGTCCCTGCCACGGGCACCCACCGGAACTGCTCTTGTTCGCCGAAGGAACGGGGAGCAGACGTCGACCAACCTCATATTCCACCTTTTTTTTTAAGTGCAGCGGTGTGGGGATACATAACCCAAAACAACTATGGCTCATCAGATTCTACTCAACCACTCCATCACAACACCTGCTCACCCTCACACGTTCATGCTGCCCCAGCATGTTGCCAAGTTTTTGAAGCAGCAGCGGTGTGGGTCACGGACACACTCTGCTCATAGCATTCTACTCACCACCATCCACACAACCCCCCGGCCTCACCCTTCACCCCCGTTCCTGCTTCCCCCTCATTTTGCCGAAGTTTTTGAAGCAGCAGCGGTGTGGGTCACGGACACACTCTGCTCATAGCATTCTACTCAACCACTCCATCACAACACCTGCTCACCCTCACACGTTCTTGCTGCCTCACCATGTTGCCAAGTGTTTGAAGTAGCAGCGGTGTGGGATAAATACACACTATGCTCATAGCATTCTACTCAACCACTCCATCACAACACCTGCTCACCCTCACACGTTCATGCTGCCCCAGCATGTTGCCAAGTTTTTGAAGCAGCAGCGGTGTGGGTCACGGACACACTCTGCTCATAGCATTCTTCTCAACCACTCCATCACAACACTTACTCCCCCTTCTCCCCCTGACTAAATTATACCTACCCCCCCTCTACCCCCAACCCTCCTCCACACATATGACCCTCCCCCCCACCCCCCACCCCACCCACCCACCCCCACCTACCCAACCAACTCACCCTCACAAGATGTTCCAGCATGTCGCCGATCGTTTTAAGCAGCATGGGTGTGGGGTACATACACACTCTGCTCATAGCATTGTTGTCAACCACTCCATCACAACACTTACTCACCCTTCTCACCCTTGTCACCCTCACTAATTTTTACGCCCCCCCCCCCACCCCCCCCCCCCCCCCACCACCACACACACACACACCTCCCCAACCAACCAACTCACCCTCACAAGCTCATGCTGTTCCAGCATGTCGCCGATTGTTTTAAGCAGCATGGGTGTGGGTCCTTTCTTTCCAATGCGAACACGCATGAGCTCCTTCATAAGCGCCATCTGCTCAGCTCTCCGCCAGAGAAACTTGTTGTCCTCAGAGTCTAGAGAAGGCTGAAGCCGCTCGTTGCTGCCCAGGGCATGAACGTAGAAGAAGAAGAAACATAAAATGTTTAGATGTTTGAATTGGTGGTAGGCCCCAGTGCAAGCAAACAGGCTAGCCCCCTCAACCTCACGCCTCGTAATAAGGCGTGGTATTCATTTTATGTATACAATGTTTTCATGTTTTCACCAGCTAACCTAAGGCTGATAACAATCAGTCAATGATAAGCCCCCCCGTGCAATACCCATGGTAGCCAGGAGGGATTTTTTCCCCCGCTGTATGTAGCGATCGCCTGTTTTAGCCAATTTATTGCGAAAGAAAGAGTTTGTTTATGCCCTAGATGGCCCTAAATGGCCCTAAATGGCCCTAAAAAGCCACAAAAGCTAAAAAGACACAAAAGCTGTAAAAGCTGAAAAAGCACCAAAACGCTGTCCCTGGAAGAGCCCTAAAACCATAATGCTAGAAAAAAACCACTTGTACGTTTGGAAAACAAATCCCTGGTAGCCAGCAGGGTACCCCAACACGTACAATTTTGCGTTTGAACACGCACACTCTAGAGGGGTGAGTGCGTGTGAACACGGACATTTGTGACTTGTGTTCAATTTTTGACTGAGACGTGTGTGTTATTCATGTTTTTCACCATTTGAGTTCAAGTTGAAGTATAGAGACAGCGATCTAAGTATGCATAGAGACAGCGATCTAAGTATGCATTGAGACAGAGATTCAAGTATGCAAAGAGGCAGATATTCAAGTATGCAACGAGACAGAGATTCAAGTCCAAGTTGAAGTACAGACAGATAGGCAGATAGATAGATAGGCAGACATATAGATAGACAGATTGGCAGATAGATGGATAGACAGATAAATATATAGATAGACAGACTGGCAGATACATAGATAGACAGATAGACATATGGATAGAAAGATTGGCAGATAGATAGATAGACAGATAGATTGACTTTCTTGGCTCTAAATTAAGATGTTTTTGTTTTTACTGTGCGGCTGGACAGCAATATAATTGTATAACACCGGTAACCAGATAGATTGAGAGGCCTCACGTTGGAACAATCCTGAACTTCATATCATGGTCTTCTGGCTCATGATCCGTTCTGAACAGTGATTTGGAATCTTCACTTTCTTCAGAGCTTGCCAGCTCACTTGTGCTGCCACCTCCATGGGCGATCGAGCCACTATCCGTGGCAACAGCTGCAGTGCCTAAAGAGGAGCTTAGGATGGGGCTGGAGGAAAATGTCGCCCTACTATCTAGACGTGAGGGGAAGGTATGTGGAGAAATCATGTAGGAGGATGGACTGTGAACTTGAACTTGGCTACATGGATTCAGCCTGAAGGCTGATTGCCGTCTGAATGGGGAGCGACATGCTGAAATGTGTGGTGGTGAGGGGAGGTACGGAGAGGAGTGGAGTGCTAAAAGGTGCGGTACTGAGAGGAGGTGCTGAGGGGAGGGGGGGCAAGCTGAATGGTGGGGAGCCTGATGGGAGGTGTTGCATGGGTTGGAGTCTGGGCCATGCAAGTGGGAAGGTCCAAACTCCAGTGCTCTGCTCGAAATACCGAGGCTCGTAGATAGGCAACGGGCGGCATGAAGGATGCGCACCGAGGCGCTGGGCAAGGTTGAGGCAGGCATGGAGGCCCGAAGATTGGGTGTTATGCTGTCAGCTGAGGCGAGCGAGCTGAACTGCGAGCGCAGGAAGAAGAATCGTTTGTGCTAGCGGATTGGCGATATCGAGAATAGCAATGAGCAGCACTGCTGGGCCAACACAGTGGACACCCTAGGAGCATCAGCAAAAGGCAGCTGGGCTGGTAAATGGATTCTATTCCAGCCCCCCTTAAAGATCTCACTCTTTTTCGCTATTTCTCCGTTCGCCCGCTGGCATTAGGTCGGTCACAAATTGATTTCTTCGTTAGCCCGTCTAGACAGCCCCAGCTCCGCTCCAATCCACTCCGAGCTACCCACCACCCTGTCAAATCCGTTACATGCTTGCTACCATCATCGCTTGCTGACAACATGGCGACTAGCTCGCTGCCTCGCCTGGCTGCGTTTTTTCGGCCGGGTTACAGTCGACTAAAACTTGCAGCAGGTAACCGACGCCGGGTTGCGCACATGCAACGCTCCAACAGTCATGTGTCATTCATACCAGCCAACCCCAGCAAGTGTAGGAGCCTCACCTCCTCTAGCACCCACAAACCTTTGTCCCCCCAACCACATACCCAGGCTGACTGCACCTGGCAGCAGGCAACACATCTAATAGCCATACTTCTAGCCGTTTCCACTAATATGGTCGTATCAACCACCCCCCAGCATGCACACTCTTGTACCCACAACCACTTCCACCCCATGACTGCATATTGCAACATGTAACAGAAGCCAGGCTACTCACACGCAGCATACGACATGCAACATGATGGGTGGGTAGGTGGTTGATGGTGGGGGTGAGTGGGTGGGTGGGGTGTTGGTGGGGGTGGGGGTGCTACTAGGTGCAGACACCAGGATGCACACATGCAACATACAACATTCAACATGCAACATGGTGGGTGGGTAGGTGGTGGGTGGTGGTTGATGGTGGTGGTGAGTGGGTTGGTGGATGGGTTGGTGGGGTAGATGGGTGGGTGGGAGGGTTAGTGGTGGTGGTGGGGGTGCTACTAGGTGCAAATACCAGGATACACATGCGACATACAACATACAACATGGTGGGTGGGTAGGTGGTGGTTGATGGTGGTGGTGAGTGGGTTGGTTGGTGGTTGGGTGGGTTGGGGTTGGGGATGCTACAAGGTGCAGACACCAGGATGCACACATACAACATACAAAATGCAACATGGTGGGTGGTGGTTGATGGTGGTGGTGAGTGGGTTGGTGGGTAGGTTGGTGGGGTGGGTGGATGGGTTGGTGGTGGGGGTGTGTTGGTAGATGGGTTGGTGGGGTGGGTGGGTGGGTTGGTGGTGGGGGTGGGGGTGCTACTAGGTGCAGACACCAGGATGCACACATACAACATGCAACATGCAACATGGTGGGTGGTGGTTGATGGTGGTGGTGAGTGGGTTGGTGGGGTGGGTGGATGGGTTGGTGGTGGGGGTAGGGGTGCTACTAGGTGCAGACACCAGGATGCACACATACAACAAACAACATACAACATGCAACATGGTGGGTTGGTGGTGGGTGGTGGTTGATGGTAGTGGTGGGTGGGTTGGTAGATGGGTTGGTGGGGTGGGTGGGAGGGTTGGTGGTGGGGGTGGGGGTGCTACGAGGTGCATACACTAGGACACACACATGCAACACTCCGGAAGCCATGCCTCTAGCTGCCCCCACTCATGTATTCATATCAGTAGGGACCTGCATATAATATGATGTTGACCAAAGGCGAGTATGATATCATATGATATCACACAAATTGCATCATATGATATTGTATGCAAATGGCAACTTTAGCCTACTCAGACTGCTGGCATCACATGAAATCATATGATGACATGATATAATATTGCCGTTCCCTAGTCATCTCACATCCACTTGACCCCATGCCCCGCCCCACCCACAAGAGACCTGCTTCCAGTCCACCGCATAGATATCACAGTGCCGTTCCCTACCTATCAACCATCCCCAGGCCCCAGCATGCACATCAGCATATCCAACACCATGTCACCACACATTTCCAACCATACCCCAACCATGCACATCATGTCCCAACCACGCCCCAACCATGTCCCAATCATGCACATCAGCATTACCAAGCATGCACATCAGCATTACCAACCATGTCACCACGCATTACCATCACCATATCACCACGCTGCTGTTTCATTTTTGGGCTACTCGCAGCAGCTTGCAGCCAGCTCCATTAGCTAGCCATTGGGGCAAGGCCAAAGCTTTCAGCTGCCTTTGTGTGCCTGTCATGTCGATGAATACTAGACCCCGGTTCCCGTGTATTCGGCCGCAGTGTTTCCAATTGTCTAGAAATAATATTATATCAAAGAATGCAATAGACCATCGGAAACACTGTGGCTGTATACACGGGAACGGAGGTCCAGTGTTCATTCATGTCAGCTTTACAATGCATTAGGTAGCCCCAGGTTTGGCCCTAAGACGGGCAAAAGGATCTGCCTAGAAGCTGCTACACGTAGCTCAATAAATAAACAATGCACCATGCCTCTCTTCTCCCATTCTGTCCGCAGTACACGGAGCCAGTGAGTCAAGATGTACATATGAGTTATTCCTTGAGCTAGCTGGCGGCCGGCACAGCTCCACCCAGGGGGGCTTGTTCCAGACTGCAAGCCAAGCCATCGGCAGCGCGCATCGAACGTTCTCTACTTCAGGTCCAGTCCCCAAGGGGGGCCTAGGACAACACGGAGCAATACCTCTGCAGTACCATAAGCTGCCAGCATACAGCTTATCAGAGCGGGATGCAGAAGGACTGCAAGCGGCAGTGCACCTGATTAAATTGTGAGTAGGGTTGTCGATATAATAAGAATAAGAAAAAGAATCAGAATCAAAATCAGAATCAGAATAAGAATAAGAATAATAAGAAGAATAAGAATAATAGTAGTAATAATAATAATAATAATAATAAAAATGAACATAATAAAAATTATTATTACTTTACCGTACTGACAGGAAAATGTAACGTTTTAATTTGACGGAAGCAACCGTCAAATCCAGGCGTAAGTATATTCCGCGACGGAAAAAACGTCAATCGGTTATCAGTTACGCATGCTCGACGAGCTTTCCCAGATCTTATGGCCGAGCCTCTCGATAGATCCCCCAGGGATAGCTCAAAATTACCATAAGCAAAGCTCTAACAACCAATTCAGCCGGGTTGCAGCCGAAGTTCGTGAGGCTGTCGCTCATAACCCCACAACAACCCCGGCGACGACGAGCATCGAGCAGCAAGTATTTTACCAAAAGGGCAGTGAACTTCCTGTAAACTCTGTGGTACCTTCTGGATGGGTCAGAGCTAAAAACCAGACATAAGACGAAGAAGTATGTGAAGTGGGAGGCCTTCCACAAGCTAATGGCCATTGAAAGGCACTCATCTCTCAACTCCAAGTGGTTGATCACACCTTCCACTGCAAGACACCACTTAGGAAGCATTGATCCCACTGTGCAAAGCCTCAGAGCCCACTATCCCAAGGCTGGCTAATCTGAAATTTTGATGCGATTAATTTGATCATTTTGCAGAGTGTACAACAAGATAATTCTCATGATTATTAATGTTGTTCACAGTTGTTCATATAGTTAATTCGTTCCAACAATATTACATAGTGGCCTTGTAAACACTTGTTTTTCCTTGAAACTGGAGCTTGGTTACATGCCTCCATACCTCCAGCCAGTAACATGTAAAAGCAAAATTGGCAGCTCACTTTCTGAAGAAAGATAATGAACCAGTGTAGCATGTTCACGTATAAACATTCAGTTGTATTAATGGATTTATTATAATCAAAACCGTCAAATGTGTAACGTTAAACTATATTCCTCTAGAATAAAACTTCAAATTAAAAATGTCAAATTATAATAAAACCCCTAAAAACAACAGTCATATTTTAGACACGGTCAATTTTCCTGACATAACGGTCATAGGGATAATAATAATAATAATAATAATAATAATAATAATAATAATAATAATAATAATAATAATAATAATAAAAAAAAAATAGCGAATGTCATGTAATATCTACAAGCAGCAGTGCACTTGATTAGAATGTAAGGGGAGTTGTCGATGTTTCATATTTGCATTGTTTTTATTATTTCATTTGTGTGGGATCTTAGTTGAAAACCCCAATTTGGAGTGTGTGTATTTCTTGGATGTTTTGCCTGTAGTGGTTGTTTTGAATGTCTGTGGTTATTGTACATGGTGATTGTGGGGAGGGGGATAGCAAGCAGCTGTGTGTATGTATGTATGTCCTAGTACGGTAGCCCGTGTGGCCGTTGGCCCCCCCCCCCACCCCCCCAGGTCCTTTGGTCTGCTCAGGGTCACAGAAGGAGTCAGGCCCTTGTGTGCCCCCCCTTCCCCCCCTCCTCCCCACACCCACCCACCCACACATGCCCCCCCCTCTCTCCTTCTTCACATGCACTCAGTCAAGACATTTCCCCCTTGGCAGCTGAAAATATGTAATGCATGCCCCTTCCCTTCCGTAATCTATGCCCCCCCCCCTCCCCCCCCCCCCCCCCCCCCCCCCCCCCCATCCTGCACGATCCCCTACTTTTCCCTAAATTTGTCTGCCACCCATCCCAATTGCCCCACTCTCTCTTTCTCCCCCCTGCTCCCCCCTGCCCCACATAGCTTCCAGCCATCTCCCCCTCGCTTGACCCTCCCCTACCTCTCCCCCGCACCCACATACACACACGTATACCTCTCTCCCTTCCCCTTAACTGTGCCCCCCCAGCCCTACCACACACGCATACCATTCCAACCCACCCCCAGCCAGACCTACAGTATCCCCTACTTATCCCGTCCTCTCCTTGCCCCTCACCCCACCCCATCCACACACACGCTTTCTCCCCCCTCCCCCCCCCTACCGTACCTTTCCCCAACCACCGAAACGCACGCACGCTTACCTCCCTTATCCCTACCTCGTACACGCTCGTACACTACACTCTAGTTGTGGGATGAGGTCGGGCGGAAATTGCAGGCTGCGTAATGAAGCTACAAAACAATGCGAGCGCTCAGATTCCGATCACGCCAAGGGCACCAAGTCTGGACAATTGCAAAGCTACAAACTGGCAGCTTCTTCTTCTGGTGCAGTGGCCCAGCTTGGAAAACTTCGCCTTACATCTGGTCAACACTCGCTGTAGCTAAATTCGCGGGGCCTCGTTGACAGCCCCGCGACGTAGTGGGTCAGCAGCACGGGCAAGACGTTGACGCTTGTTAATCTCGTTCCTTTCCTCGACGCTCCTTTCTAACTATCCAACTACCATGGGCAGTGCAAACACTATTACACTTCACTCTTGAATACAGAATGCCATCACACGGTTTTGTACAGCTTTAAAGGCATGTCCAGACTTTAATTATCCAACTACCATGGGCAGTGCAAACACGAGTACGCTTCACTCTTGAATACAGAATGCCATCACACGGTTTTATACAGCTTTAAAGGCATGTCCAGACTTTAACTATCCAACTACCATGGGCAGTGCAAACACTATTACACTTCACTCTTGAATACAGAATGCCATCACACGGTTTTATACAGCTTTAAAGGCATGTCCAGACTTTAATTATCCAACTACCATGGGAAGTGCAAACACGAGTACGATTCACTCTTGAGGTCAGAATGTCATCACCAGGGTTCATGCAGCTTCAAGGCATATCCAGACTTGAACTACCATGGGCAGTGTAAACACAAGATCACTTTACTCTTGAAAACAGAATGTCATCACCAAGGTTCATACAGCTTTAAAGGCATGTCCAGTCTTTAACTCTCCCTTTCACCATGACTCAGGTTGAAACAGCGAGGCCACGCAGCGTTCATAGCCGGTGGCTGGGTTCGAGACAAGTTCCTTGGCCGGCCAGCCATTGACATAGACATTGCAACTAATGCAGGATACCCTGAGGTGGGTCCTTAAGCTATGTGTGGCTGTGGTGGTAGTGGTGGTGGTGTTGTGGTGGCTGGGTTTGACTCAAGTTTTCTTGGCTGGCCAGCCATTGACATAGACATTGCAACTAGTGCAGGATACCCTGAGGTGGGTCCCTGAGCTATGGGTGGTGGTGATGTGGTAGCTGGGTTTGAATCAAGTATTCTTGGCCGGTCGGCCATTGACATAGACATTGCAACTAGTGCAGGATACCCTGAGGTGGGTCCTTGAGCTATGTGTGGCTGTGGTGGTAGTGGTGGTGGTGTTGTGGTGGCTGGGTTTGACTCAAGTTTTCTTGGCTGGCCAGCCATTGACATAGACATTGCAACTAGTGCAGGATACCCTGAGGTGGGTCCTTGAGCTATGGGTGGTGGTGATGTGGTGGCTGGGTTTGAATCAAGTATTCTTGGCCGGCCGGCAGTTGACATAGACATAACAACTAGTGCAGGATACCCGAGGTGCGTCCCTGAGCTATAGGTGGTAGTGGTGGTGGTGATGTGGTAGCTGGGTTTGAATCAAGTTTCTTGGCCGGCCGGAACTTGACATGGACATTGCAACTAGTGCAAGATACCCTGAGGTGGGTCCCTGAGCTCTGTGTGTGTGTGTTGGGGGCAGGGGTGGGGAGGGGGGGGGGGAGCCACTGCCTGATAACCTGACTTGCGTCCCTGAGGTTTGGGTGTTGGTGGTGGTGGCGTTAGTGGGGGGATACGTTGGTGGTGATGGTGTGTTGTGGTGGTGTGTGTGTGTGGTGGTGGTGGTGTGTGTGTGGGGGGGGGGGGGGGTATGTTGGTGGTAATGGTGGTGGTGGTGGCGGCGGTGATGGGGGGTTATGTTGGTGTTGGTGTTGGTAAGGTTGGTCGTGGGGGTGGCGGCGGTGGTGGGGGTGGGTATGGGGGTGGGGGGTGGGTGGGGGTGGTGGGGGTGGGGGGGTGTTGGTAATGGGGGTGGTAATGATGGGGTGGGGAGCCATTTTCGGGTACCCTGAGGTGCTCCCTAGGCCATGGGTGGTGGTGGTGGTGGTGATGGTGGGGGTGGTGATTGTTGAGGTGATGGTAGTGGTAAAAAACAACTAGACTACCATCTATTGTTCCGCTCTATCATCACAGCTACCATCACGCTGTTAAACCCTAGACCCTAAACCCTGAACCCCTAAACCCCAAAACACACTATCATCTGCACTATCATCATGACCACCATCATGCCGACTTCATGTCTTCAAGGCCTTCTACCCCATAACCGGGTGGGTGTCTGTACTCCCTACTTACTCTCATCCATTGATCTGCTATGCCATCACAACTACCATCATGCTGACTTCAGGTCTTCAAAGCCTTCATCCCATTAAGCGGGCAGGTGACCTTGCTCCCTTGTACTGTGTGTGGGTGTGTGCTTGGGTGTGTGTGTGGGTGGGGGGTAGGTGTGTGTTTGTATGTGTGATGTGTGAGGTGGGGTAGGGTGGTGGGTGGGTGGGGTGGGTGGGTGAGGTGGGGTGGGGGGTGGGGGGGTCAGGATGTGTGTGTGTGTGTATGTGTGCGGTGACTTTGCTCCCTTGCAACAAGCTTCAGGTCACCATGCCAACTACCTTCACGCTGACTTCAGGTCTTCAAAGCCGTCAACCCATTAGGCGGGCGGGTGACGTCACTCCCTCGCAACACGCTACGTGTCACCATGCCAACTTCCGTCGCCACCACGTCGGTAGAAGGGACCCCGTCAGTGTCAAAGAGCTTCCAGATATTCGAGGTGTCCACCTTCCGAGGATACAAGAGAGACGCAAGTGACCATAGCGTGTACCTAGATTCTGGTAAGAGCCTCCAACCCCACCCACATCCCCCCTACACACACACACCCAACTTCCACCCCGCCCCCCGCCAACAGACCCACGGGCCCACCCACCTTCCGAGGATACAAGAGAGACGCAAGTGACCATAGCGTGTACCTAGATTCTGGTAAGAGCCTCCCCCCTCCCACACATCCTCCCTATACACACACACCCAACTTCCACCCAGCCCCCCACCAACAGACCCACGGGCCCACCCACCTTCCGAGGATACAAGAGAGACGCAAGTGACCATAGCGTGTACCTAGATTCTGGTTAGAGCCTCCCCCCCCCCCCACATTCTCCCTACACACACACAACCAGCTTCCACCCAGTCCCCCACCAACAGACCCACGGGCCCACCCACCTTCCGAGGATACAAGAGAGACGCAAGTGACCATAGCGTGTACCTAGATTCTGGTAAGAGCCTCCCCCTTCCCACACATCCTCCCTACACACACACAACCAGCTTTACCCAGCCCCCCATAAACAGACTCACAGGCCCACCCACCCTCCGAGTAGACAAGAGTGATGCAAGTCACCATAGTGTACATCTAGATTCTTTGTTAGAGCCTCCCCTCCCCCCCCCCCCCCCCCACACACACACACCCTCACCAGCTTCCACCCAGCCCCCCACACACAGACCCACGGACCCAGCCACCTCCCCCCCCCCCCCCCCCCCCCACACACACACATCCAGCCTTCCACCCAGCCCCCCACCAACAGACCCACGGACCCAGCCACCTCCCCCCCCCACACACATCCAGCTTCCACCCAGCCCCCCCCCCCCTCCCCACTCCCCCTCCCCCCAACAGACCCACGCCCAGCCACCTCCCCCCACACACACCACACACACACATCCAGCTTCCACCCAGCCCCCCACCAACAGACCCACGGGCCCACCTACCTTTCGAGGATACGAGAGAGATGCAAGTCACCACAGCGTGTATCAAGATTCTGGTAAAAGTGTTAGAGAAACAGTGAACTCTGTTTTGGCACGAGTTGTAGTGCAGAGATGAAAGAAAGATGAAAAATGAAAGATGACAATGCATAATGAAAAAATGAACGATGAACGATGAAAAATGAAAAATGGAAAATGGAAAAACAAATTGAGGTGCAAGTTATTACAGTGTGTGTACCTGGATGCTAATAAGAGCCTCAGATAATCGATAAGTTGTTGTTTTGACTCCGAGTCGCTCAATCTGTGACGTGTTGCTCTGAAAAAGAAGAAAAGAATTCATAGGCGGCGTCGCAAGCGACGCGGAAAATTGGCAGAGAGTGTTATCGGGGTCACATGCGGCAGCAGAATCAAGCGGACCAAAGCTTGTTACAAGACAAGTTTGTTACAAGTTTGTTACAAGTTTGTTACAAGTTTGTTACAAGACAAGATTGTTACAAGACAAGCTTGTTACAAGACAAGTTTGCTACAAGTTTGTTACAAGTTTGTTACAAGTTTGTTACAAGTTTGTTACAAGCTTGTTACAAGACAAGTTTGTTACAAGTTTGCTACAAGACAAGTTTGTTACAAGTTTGTTACAAGACAAGTTTGTTACAAGACAAGCTTGTATACCGGTAAAGAATAAAAAATAAAAATAAACAAACAATCAGCAGTTGTTTTGGTATTCCTGGTAGTTGTCTGTATACAAATAAAAAAAATTAACAATCAGTGGTTGTTTTGGTACTCTTTATAGTTGCCTCTATTAAAAATAATAAAAAACGATCAGTGGTTGTTTTGGTTCTCCTGGTAGTTGCCTTTTTTAAATAAAAAAACGATCAGTGGTTGTTTTGGTACTCTTGATTGTTGCCTGTATAACTCTTTCTTGCCATTTAGCCTATTTAGCCTACACCTGGACTGTAGCATACATACATGCAACTCTGTGTCCCTGGAAATCAGGGCACCCGCACAGATGTGAAATCCAGACACTAACACACGCATCAAACGCATGTTTCTGCTATGCGGTATTGTGAGACTTCAGCATCTACCCACTCATGCTCGAATCTCAAACCCAGACACTAGCACACACATAACATGCACACACTTCCACACATAAAAAAACCCACACAAACACTAGGAGACATGTTATCATGTGCAAACTAGACATCAACACACACATAACACGCACACCACTTCCACACATTAAAAAACCCATACAAACACTAGGAGACATATTAACATGTGCAAACCGAGGCACTAGCACACGCATAACACGCACACACTTCCACACATTAAAAAACCCACACAAACACTAGGACACATATTAACATGTGCAAACTAGACATTAGCACAACAGATTAACATACACAACCCATAAACAAGCATACATATTTAACCATTACATACATATTTGTGTCTCTGCTGTGCAGCATCACGTGACTTCAGTATCAACACGCTCATGTATGGCCCTGAAACCTAGACACACACACGCATACACAACTCGCAGACACAAGCACACATGTTTAACTTGTGGCTCTGCTGTGCAGCATCACGTGACTGCAGCATCAACACGCTCATGTATGAGCCTGAAAAGTAGACACACGCACGTGCACAACCCAGGCAAAAGCGTGCATATAAATACCAGACACACACACGCATACACAACTCAGAAACACGCACACATATTTAAAATGTGACTCTGCTGTGCAGTACTGCATGACTTCAGCATCAACTGGATCATGTACGAGCCTGAAACCTAGACACACGCACGCCCACAAACTAAACACTAGCGTGCATACACAACCCAGAAGCACACATATTTAACGTGTGACTCTGCTGTGCAGTACTGCGTGCCTGCAGCATCAACAAGCTCATGTATGACCCTTAAAACTAGACACACGCACGTGCACAACCCAGGCAATAGCGTGCATATAAATACCAGACATTAGCTCGCATACACAATCCAGACACAAGCACACATACTTAACATGTGACTCTGCTGTGCAGTACTGCGTGACTTCAGCATCAACTTGCTCATGTATGACCCTGAAAACTAGACGCATGCACACGCATATACAACACAGACATTTGCATGCATACCCAACCCCAAAACAAGCACACCTATTTAACGTGTGTCACTGTTGTGCAGCACCACGTGACTTCAGCATCAACTTGATCAAGTATGAGCCTGAAAACTACACACATGCACGCACACAAGCCAGACACCAGCGTGCATATAAATACCAGACACCGTCAAGCATACACAACCCAGACACCAGCACACATACTTAACATGTGGCTCTGCTGTGCAGCACCGCGTGACTTCAGCATCAGCTTGCTCATGTATGACCCGGAAATTAGACACACGCACGCATATACAACCTAGACACATGCACGCGCACAACCCAGGCAATAGCGTGCATATAAATACCAGACACACGCACGCATAAACAACCTAGACACATGCACGCGCACAACCCAGGCAAAAGCGTGCATATAAATACCAGACACACGCACGCATATACAACCTAGACACATGCACCGCGCACCACCCAGACAATAGCGTGCATATAAATACAGGCACACGCACGCATATACAACCTAGGACACATGCACGCGCCACAACCCAGGCAATAGCGTGCATATAAATACCAGACCACGCACGCACATACAACCTAGACACATATAATACCGACACACGCACGCACATACAACCTAGACACATGCACGCGCACAACCCAGGCAATAGCGTGCATATAAATACCAGACACACGCACGCATATACAACCTAGACACATGCACGCGCACAACCCAGGTAATAGCGTGCATATAAATACCAGACATTAGCACGCATATACAACCTAGACACATGCACGCGCACAACCCAGGCAATAGCGAGCATATAAATACCAGACATTAGCACGCATATACAACCCAGAAACAAGCGCACATATTTTACGTGTGTCTCTGCTGTGCAGCACCACATAACTTCAGCATCAACTTGATCATGTATGAGCCTGAAACCCAAACGCACGCTTTTCGCATACACAACCCAGACACTAGCACTCATATGTTACGTGTGTCTCTGCTGTGCAGCACCACGTGACCTCAGCATTTACTTGATCAAGTATGAGCCTGAAAACTAGACACGCGCACGCACACAAACTAGACACACGCACGCACACAAACTGAACACTGCTGTGCATATAAATACCAGACGCCATGAAGCATATACAACCCAGATACCAGCATCAACTTGATCCAAGTATGAGCCTGAAAACTAGACACTTGCATGCATACCCAGCCCAGAAACAAGAACACATATACAACCCAGACTCACACACGCGTACACAACCCAGACAATTGCATGCACAACCAACCCAGAAACAAGCACACGTATTTAATCTGTGTCTCTGCTGTGCAGTCCTTCGTGACGTCAGCATCGCCTGGCTCATGTATGGCCCTGTAAAGTAGATACATGCACGCGCACAACCCAGGCAATAGCGTGCATATGAATACCAGACATTAGCACGCATATACAACCCAGAAACAAGCACACATACTTAACGTGTGACTCTGCTGTGCAGTACTGCGTGACTTCAGCATCAACTCGCTCATGTATGACCCTGAAAACTAGACACATGCTCGCACACAAACTAGACACTTGCGTGCATATAAATACCGGACACCATCAAGCATACACAACCCAGAAGCACGCATGTTTAACGCTTGACTCTGCTGTGCAGTACTGCGAGACTTCAGCATCACCTGGCTCATGTATGACCCTGAAAACTAGACACAAGCACGCACACAAACTAGACACTTGCGTGCATATAAATACCGGACACCATCAAGCATATACAACCCAGACACTAGCATGCATACACAACCCAGAAGCACGCATATTTAACGCTTGTCTCTGCTGTGCAGTACTACGTGACTTCAGCATCAACACGCTCATGTATGACCCTGAAAACTAGGCACATGCATGCATACACAACCTAGACACTCGCACGCATACACAACCCAGAAGCACGTATATTTGACGCATGACTCTGCTGTGCAGTACTGCGAGACTTCAGCATCAACTCGCTAATGTACGACCCGGTGGAGGAACGAGTCTTGGACTTTGTAAATGGAGTGGACGACATTACCAATAAGGTGCGCTAATACTAGTAATAATAATAATATTTTTTTTTTTTTTTTTTTTTATTATTATTATCATCACCATTATCGTTATTATTATTATTATTATCATTATTATTATTATTATTATTATTATTATTATTATTATTATTATTATCATTATCATTATTATTATTATTATTATTATTATTATTATTATTATTATTATTATTATTATTATTATTATACCAAGAAGGTGCACTGATGATGCTACTCTTTTGCTGACAAATTTCCGATTGCACACCGGCAGGAGAAATAAGATATGAAGTTTCATTTGGGGGCATTTCATATAATTCCGTGTAAGGTATGCTACTGATGCAATTCTGTATTATTTGTATAATTCCGTGCAATTCCGTGTAATTCCATGTAATTCATATAATTCCGTGTAAGGTACGCTACTGATACAATTCTTTGTAATTCATATAATTCCGTGCAATTCCGTGTAATTCATTTTTTTTAGAAACCGACAGCTCTTTATATGGTGCACATCCTGTGAATCGCCCCCTTTCCCCCCCCTGCCATCGCATATATATATATATATATATATATATATATATATATATATATATATATAGAGAGAGAGAGAGAGAGGGATTTTTATTCATATATATTCATTTTCAGTTATATATAAAATGACAGCTCTTGATTATGTGGTGCAGATCCTGCGAATGAACACCCCCCCTGCCACCGAGTATTGCATAGAGGCGCAGAACGTGTTCCAGGATGACCCAGTCAGGTGAGGGCTTGGGTCAGGTTGAGGGGGTGGGGGGTGGGGACGATTTAGGGGGTTGGGTGCAGGATTGAGGGGTGGGGAAGATTGAGGGGTTGGGGGAGTGGGGAAGATTGAGGGTTGGGGGAGTGGGGGAAGATTGAGGGGTTGGGGGAGTGGGGAAGATTAAGGGGTTGGGGGGTTGGGGAAGATTGAGGGGTTGGGAGCTTGGGTCAGGTTGAGGGGTTGGGGCTTGGGTCAGGTTGAGGGGTTGGGGGGTGGGGAAGATTGAGGGGGTGGGGGGCTTGGGTCAGGTTGAGGGGGGTGGGGGGGGTGGGGAAGATTGAGGGGGTGGGGGGGGTGGGAAAGATTGAGGGGTTGGGGCTTTGGTCAGGTTGATGGGTTTAAGAGGGTGGGGAAGATTGAGGGGGTGGGACTCTGCGGTACCAGGTTGAGGGGTTGGGGCTGGGTCAGGTGAGGGGTGGGGGGGTGGGAAGATTGAGGGTGGTGGGGGCTGGCCAGGGTGAGGGGTGGGAGGGTGGGAAATATTGAGGGGGTAGGGTGGGTCAGGTTGAGGGTTGGGGGGGAGGGGACGATTGGAGGGGGTGGGGCCTTGGGTCAGGTTGATGGGGGTTGGGGGGTGGGGGACGATTGAGGGGTTGGGGCCTTGGGGTCAGTGTGAGGGGGTGGGGGCCGGGTCAGGTTGAGGGGTTGGGGGTGGGAGATTGAGGGGGTGTGGGGGGTTGGGCCAGAGGTGAGGAGCGTGGGGAGGGTGGGGGAGATAAGACGCATTTGAGGGGGTGGAGGGCTTGGGTCAGGTTGAGGGGTTGGGGGGGTGGGGACGATTGCAGGGTTTGGGGGGCGTGGTGGAATTGATTGAGGGGGTGGGTGCTTGGGTCGATTGAGGGAGTGTGGGGGCTGGGTCAGGTTGAGGGGGTGGGGGGGTGGGGATGATGACGGGGGTCGGTGGGGGCTTGGGCCAGTGAGGGGTGGGGTGGGGGGGAAGATTGAGGGGGTGGGGGCTTGGGTCCGGTTGAAGGGGTTGGCGGGGTGGGGAAGATTGAGGAGGTGCGGCCTTGGGTCAGGTTGAGGGTTGGGGGGGTGGGGCAGATTGAGGGTTGGGCGTGGGTCAGGTTGAGGGGTTGGGGGCTTGGGTCAGGTTGAGGGGTTGGGGGGGGTTGGGGTGGGAAGATTGAGGGGGGGGGGCTGGGCCAGGTTGAGGGGGTTGGGAGGTGGGAAGATTAGCGGGGGTCGGGTGGTTGGGTCAGGTTGAGGGGGTGGGGGGGGTGGGGAAGAATTGAGGGGGGGGGGGCCTTGGGTCACGGTTGAGGGGTGGGGGGTGGGGTAAGATGAGGGTTGGGGGCCTTGTGTAGGATGAGGGGTTGGGGGGGTTGGAAGATTGAGGGTGTGAGGTTTGAGGTTCAGGGTGAGGGTTGGGGGTGGGGGAAGATGAGGGGGGGGGTGAGGAGATGGGCTTGGGTCAGGTTTGAGGGGTTGGGGAGTGGGAAGATTGAGGGGAGTTGGGGGGCTTGGGTCGCAGGTGAGGGGTGTTGGGGGGTGGGGAGGAAGATGAGGGGTGGGGGCTGGGTCAGGTTGAGGGGTGGGGGCGGGTGGGGAAGATGAGGGGGTGGTTGGGGGCTTGGGTCGGTTTACGGGTTGGGGGTTGTGTCAGATTACGGGGTTGCGGGCTTGGGTCAGGTGAGGGGTTGGGGGTTGGGGAAGAGCTGAGGGGTGTTGAGGGGATTGGGTCAGGTTGAGGGGTGGGGGGGGTGGGGCAGATTGAGGGATTCCCGAAAGATTGAGGGCGGGGGGGCTTGGTAGTGAGGATTTGAGGGTGGGGGGGTGTGGGGGGGTGGGAACGCTTGAGGGGTTGGCGGGCTTGGCGTCAGGTGAGGGGTGGGGGGGGGGGGCGCGGAGGGAGATTTACATACGTGGTGGGGGGGGGGGATTGGGGGGGTGGGCTTGGGTCAGGTTTGAAGGGGGGTTGGGGGGGGGTGGGAATAGCTTGGAGGGGTTGTTTGGGGGCTTGGGTCAGGTGGAGGGTGTGGGGGTTGGGTTCAGATGACACGTGGCAGGTCAGGAGCATTGGGTCAGGTTGAGGGGTATGTTGTGGGGGGGGGTGGGGCAGATTTGAGGCGTGTTGGGGGATTGGGTCAGGTTGTAGGTGCGTTTTGGGGGATTGGGTCGATGAGGGGGTTGGGGGCGTTGGGTAGGTTGAGGGGTTGGTTGGGTGGGGCTGGGGCCAGATTGAGGTGCGGTGGGGGTTGGGTAGAGTTTGAGGGGTTGGGGGGGGGGGGGAACAGATGATCGGGGGTTGGGAAGATGGGGCGGATGGGGGGGTGGGGGCAGATATGACCCAGCAGGTGCGGGGTGGGGGCAGAGTGGGAGGGGTGTGGGGGGTGGCGGAATATTGTTGGGGGCGTTGGGGTCATTTTAGGTTGGGGCTCTTTGGTTTTTTTTTTCCGATTGAGGTGTGTGGGGGGTTGGGTCAGGTTGAGGGGTTGGGGGGTTGGGGGCAGATTGAGGGGGTGGGGGCTTGGGTCAGGTTGAGGGGTTGGGGGCTGGGGCAGATTGAGGGGGTGGGGAGATTGAGTGCGGATGGGGGGGTGGGTCAGATGAACCCAGCCCAGTTGAGGGGTTGGGGCAATTGAGTGTTGTTGGGGTTGGGGAATTGAGGGGTTGGGGGTGTTGGGGCATATGGACCGCAGCCGGTGAGTGGTTTGGTGCAGATTGATGGGTTTTTTGGGGTTGTGGCAGATTGAGGGGGTTGGTTGGAAGTGGGGCAGATACCCACCATGTGGAAGGGGTTGGGGCGATTGATGTGTGTGGGGTGTGTGGGAAGATTGAGGGTTGGGGGGTGGTGCAGATGACTCCAGCCAGGTGAGGGTTGGGGCGATTGATGTGTGTGGGGGGGGTGGGGAGATGATGGGGTTGGTGGGGGGTGGGGGGCAGATGACCCAGCCAGGTGAGGGTTGGGGCAGATTGAGGGGTTGTGGGGGGTGGGCAGATTGGGGGGTTGGGGGGTGGGGTCAGATGACCCAGCCAGGTGAGGGGTTGGGTCAGATTGATGGTGTGGGGTTGGGGAAGATTGGGGTTGGGGGGGTGGGCATAATGACCCACCAGGTGAGGGGTTTGGGGCAGATTGAGGGGTGTGGGGGTTGGGGGCGATTGAGGGGTTGGGGGTGTGGCGTGCCCGGCCAGGTGATGGGTTGGGTGCAATGAGGTGTGTGGTGGTTGGTGGTGCGATTGAGGGTTTGGGGGGTGAGGCAGATGACCCAGCCAGTTGGAGGGTTGGGGCAGATTGAGGGTGGGGGGGTTTGGGGAAGATTGGGGTTGGCGGGTGGTGCAGATGACCCAGCCGAGGTGGGGTTGGGGCGATATGAGGGGTGGTGGGGGGGGTTGGGGAAGATTGAGGGTTGGGGGGTGGGGCAGAATTACGCATCCAGTGAGGTTGGTGCAGATTGAGGGGTGTGGGGGCTTGGGGAAGATTGAGGGGTTGGGGGGGTGGGGCAATTACCCAGCCAGGTGAGGGTTGGGGCAATTGAATGGGTGTGGGGGTGGTGGGAGATTGAGGGGTATGGGTGGGTGGGGGCTAGATGACCCAGCCAGGTGAGGGGTCGGTGTCAGATTGAGGGGTTGGGGGGGTGGGGAAGATTGAGGGGTTGGGGTGGGTTTGGGGGGCATATGACCCCGCCAGGGAGGGGTTTTTGGGGCAGATTGAGGGGTGTTGGGGGTTGGGGCATATTGAGGGGTTGTGGGGGGGTGGGGCAGATTTACCCAGCAGGTTATGGGTTGGGGCAGATTGATGGGTGTGGGGTTGGTGAAGATTGAGGGGTTGGGGGGGGTGGGGCAGATGACCACCAGGTGAGGGGTTGGGCAGATTTTTGAGGGGTGTGGGGGGGTGGGGAAGATTGAGGGGTTTTGGGGGGTGGGGCATATGACCCGGCCAGGTTGAGTGTTGGGCAGATGAGGGGGTGGGGGGTTGGGGCAGATTGAGGGGTTAGGGGTGGTGGGTCAGATGACCACGCCAGTGATGGGTTTTGGGGCCTATTGAGGGGTGTGGGGGTTGTGTGATAATTTGATGGTTGGGGGGTGTGGCATATTACCCAGCCAAGGTAGGGTTTGTGCAGATTGAGGGATTTGGGGGGGGGCAGATGACCCAGGCCAGGTGGAAGGGGTGGGGGCATGATTGAGGGGTGTGGGTGGTTTGTGCAGATTTAGGGGTGTGGGGGGGTGGTAATATTGAGGGGGTTGGTGGGGTGGGGCAGATGAACCCGGCCAGGTGAGGGGTTGGGGCGATTGAGGGGTGTGGGGTTGGGGCAGATTGAGAGGGTGTGGGGGGGTGGGCCAGATGCCCAGCCAGTTGAGGGTTGGGGCGATTGAGGGGTTGTGGGGTTGGGGGAAGATTGAGGGGTTGGGTGGTGGGGGCTAAAGATGACCCATCCAGGGTGAGGGGTTGTTGCAGATTGAGGGGTGGGTTGGGGTGGTTGGGAAGATTGAGGGTTTTGGGGGGGTTTGTCAGATGACCCAGGCCAGGTGAGGGTGGGTCAGATTGAAGGGTTTGTGTGGGGTTGGGGAAGATTGAGGGGGTGTGGGGGTTGGGTCAGTGAGACCCAAGCCAGGCGAGTGGTTGGGCATGTTGATGGTGTGTGGGGGTTGGGGGCCTATTGAGGGGTTTGGGGGGGTGGGGCAGTGACCCAGCCAGTAAGGGGTTGTGGTCAGATTGATGTGTGGGGGTTGGGAAGAAGTGTGGTTGGGGGGGGTGGGGGCAGATGACCCAGCCAGGTGAGGGGTTGGGGCAGATTGAGGGGTGGTGGGGGGTTGGGGAAGATTGAGGGGATTGGTTGGGGGTGTGGCATATGACCCAGCCATGTGAGGGTTTGGGCAGATGGAGGGTTGTGGGGGGTGGGGAAGGATTGAGGGGTTGGGAGGGGTGTGGGGCAGATGACCCAGCCAGGTGATGGGTTGGGGCCAGATTGAGGGGTGTGGGGGTTGGGGCAGATTGATGGGTTGGGGGGGGGTTGGGGGCAGATGACGCCATCCATGTGGGGGGTTGTGGGGCAGATTGAGGGTGTGGGGGTTGGGGAAGAATTGAGTTGTTGGGGGGGTGGGCAGATGAATCCCATCCCGTTGATGGGTTGGGGGCAGATTGAGGGGTGTGGGGGGTTGGGGAAGATTGAGGGGTTGGGGGGGTGGGGCAGATGACCCAGCCCCCAGGTGGGGTTTTTGGGGGGGCAAGATTGAGGGGTGTGGGGGGTTGGGCAAGATGAGGGGTTGGGGGGGCGTGGGTCAGTGCCCAGCCAGGGAGGGGTTGGGGCAGATTGAGGGGTTGGAGGGTTGGTGCAGATTGATGGGTTGGGGGGGTGTTGCATATGACGCCAGCCAGGAGGGGTTGGGTTAGATTGAGGGGTTGGGGGTGGATGGATTTTGGGGTGGGGGGTTGGGTGATTTAGGGGTTGGGGGTTGTCAGGTTGCGTGGTTGGGGCAGCGTGTGGGAGGGGGGAAGGTGGTGTGGGGGGGGGTGGGGGGGGGGGGAGGGGCAGGGCGGGTAAAGGCGGGGGCTGACATGAAGAGGTTAGGGAGGGGAAGGGAGGAGCTTATAATGGGGAAGGAAGGAGCGTAGGGCGGGGGAATGGAGAGGTGTGTGTGTGGGGGGGGTGGGTGGGTGGGGGGGGAGTAAGGTGAAGTCTCGGATTGGACCAGGGTGTGTGCAGCCAGGGAGAGGGAGGAAGGGGGGAAGAGGGCCTAGGGAGTAGGCTGCTGCTGAGCTTGATGATGCTGGCGGGCTTAGTTCTGCAGGCTTGTGATTGTGTGATGGTGAGATACTGAGATGGTGAGATCGTGAGATAGTGTGATGATGAGATTGTGTGATGGTGAGATTGTGTGATGATGAGATAGTGAGATTGTGTGGTGGTGAGATCATGAGATCGTGATTTTGTGATGGTGAGATTGTGAGATGGTGTGATGGTGAGATTGTGTGGTGGTGAGATCATGAGATCGTGATTTTGTGATGGTGAGATTGTGAGATTGTGTGATGGTGAGATTGTGTGGTGGTGAGATCATGAGATCGTGATGGTGTGATGGTGAGATTGTGTAGTGGTGAGATCATGAGATCGTGATGGTGTGATGGTGACATCGTGAGATTGTGTGGTGGTGACATCATGAGATCGTGATTGTGTGATGGTGAGATCATGAGATTGTGTAATCATTAGATCGTGAGATAGTGAGGTCATGTGATTGTGATCGTGTGATCACGAGATTGTGAGATCGTGAGGTCGTGTGATCTTGTGATCGTGAGAGTGGGAGTGATCGTGGATGGGGATGAGGTGGAGAGTGGGAGGAGAGTGAGAGTGGGAGAGTGACGGAGTGAGCGTCGGAAGGAACGCACAACTCATTTCAAACAGCTTCTCACTCATTTCAAACAGCTTCTCACTCATTTCAAAACAGCTTCTCACTCATTCCAAACAGCTTCTCACTCATTTCAAACAGCTTCTCACTCATTTCAAAACAGCTTCTTTCTCATTTCAAACAACTTCTCACTCGTTTCAAAACAGCTTCTTTCTCATTTCAAACAGCTTCTCACTTCATTTCACAAACCCAAACAAACAGTCCTTCTTTCTTATTTTTTCAACAGCTTTCTCACTCATTTCAAACAGCTTCCCTCACTCATTTTATGCCTTTTGTTATCCTCCATCCACTAGGGTCCCTATTCGCGCACAGATCCCGCTTTCAAATTGACCATTGAGGTCTTGAAGCTGACCACGGCACATTTTTATATTTCACACCTGATAGCACGATCACTCCATAATGCCCCTCACTAAACTGGTAGTCCTTCGACACAATAAATGGCTTTGGTCCTTGAAAAGCTGGACCTAGTCTATTCATTCGCAATTTTGTCACAACACTCCAGTAAATGCTCACTAATGGTAAAGTCCCAACCAACAATAGTGGCCTTTGGCTGGATTGCAGACAAGCACATTACGCAATAAATGCGAACGACACTCCCACTACAAACTGCTCTTCTAGATGTGTAAGTCCCTCGCACATTGCTTGGCTTTGAAAGCTGACCTAGCTACATTCGCAATGATGTGACAACACTCCAGTAAATGCTCACTAGATGGTAAGTCCCAACACAATGTGGCTTGGCTTGATGGCAGACCAAGCCACATTCGCAATGATGCGACGACACTCCAGTAAATGCTCACTAGATGGTGCCATTCCGACACAATAGGGCTTAGGCTTGAACAACTAAACCTACGCTACATCGCAATGATGTGACAACCTACACCAGTAATGCCACATAGGATGGGTAATAAGTCCCACACAATGTGGCCTGAGCTTTATGCAGAAACCCAGCCACATTTCGCAATGATGCCGACGACCTCCAGTAAATGCTCACTAATGGCTAAGATCCCACAACACATGTGGCTTGGCTTGAAAGCTGACCTAGCTACATTCTCAATGATGCGACGACTTTCCAGTAAATGCTCACTAGATGGTAAGTCCTAATACAATATGGCTTGGCTTGAAAGTAGACCTAGCCACATTCTCAATGATGAGGCAACATTGCAGTACATGCCCACTAGGATGGGTTACGGGCGTTGTAAGTAAAAAAAAACGAATTACAAGGCAGACAACCTAAAATACAGCATAACCCCAAAGCAAAACAACACAAACACCAGGCATACAACCTCAACACAACACAAGAAAAAAAAACGACAAAACACAAGCGAAACAACACAACACAACACAAGAAAAAAACAATAACACAACATAACAAAAACATCCCAGACCTCTCTTGTTGCAGCCATCGCTGTAGGACCCAGTCGGATATGGCACCTACCAAACAAAACAGAAGAAAGAAAAACATCAAAATCCAAGCCATACCAATACAAACGCAGACCCCAGTAATTTATCAAAAACAAATGTCCCGTCCCTCCTAATTAGCAAGCCCATGGCTGTTGGACCCAGTCGGATTATTGGCGTTAAGCCATATGGCGTGGAGCTAGCCACTTTCTGCAACTACATAGGCACTCCCCATCATTGGCACTTTTCCACGAACTATGCGGCGACACCGTATCCACGCTGCCAGTCCTCTTCCCTTCTTGATAGATGAGGACGAGGTGCAGAAAGCTATCAAGGTGCTTGTATTTACTTTTTTGTGTGTTATGGGGTGTTTTGAGATGTTCTGGGGTGGGCTTGGGCCTTTTTGTTTTTTGCAGTCTGTTGCAGTCAAACCCTTGTCGGTTGCAGTCTGTCGCAGTCTGTTGCAGTCTATTGCAGGGTTCCAGTTTTTTATAGGGTTTTTTATAGGGTTCCAGTTTTTTTCTTTGCGGTACCGGCTCAATAAATATGTTACTTAATAGTTGGTAATAAAGGTGGGAAAGTGGTTACACGATATAACACTCTCACAATTGGCGTATTTACCCAATTTCCTCTTTCCGTTTCCATCCGTGATAGATGATATGAGTGCCGAGGCTGTCAAGGTAGTGGTATTTGTTGTTTTGTCATTCACTCGTTCATCCATCCATCCGTTCACTCACACAAAAATGAGGAATGAGGATGAGGTTCAGAAGTCTATCAAGGTACCTTCTTTACTTACTTGGGGTGTTTTGGGGTGTTCTGGGGTGGGTTTGGGCGGTTTGTTTTTTTGTGTTTGCTAGCACGGTGCCCGTAAAGATGTGTACTTGTGTTCCACTTGTATTTTCATCCACATTGCTATTTACTCACTCCAACTGCTCTTTCCCCGCCTGCTTGTGTTGTTTGTTTTCGTAGATTGGTTGTATAGTCTATCAAGTTACCTTCTTTCCTTTTTTGGTTTTTTGTATTGTTTCTAAGGTTGTATTTTATTTTCTTTTGTTTTTCGTCCGTGCTAGTACCGTGTCCATAAAGGTCTGTACTTGAGTTACACTTGTATTGACACGCACATGTCTGTGTATGCATTCAAAGTATTCTGTCCCCGCCTGCAGCCTGCTTAGTGAGGAGGCGGAGAAGGCTACTTCAATTTGCCATTCAGCAGTGCGTCAGGTGCCATTCAGGATCCAGGCAGTCCAATCACAAGTCCATTCCGTTCATTCGCCATCATTCAGTCATATCCGTTCCTTCATTCATCTGTTCATTCATTCATCCGTTCATTCATTCATTCATTCATTCATTCATTCATTCATTCATTTATTCATCCGTTCATTTATTCATCTGTTCATTCATTCATCTGTTCATTCATTATCATCATTCAATGGATGTCAAATGTCCATTCATGTCGATTCATGCATCCGTTCAGTCATTCCGTTTATTCATTCATCATTCATTCATTTCACATTCATTCATCATTCATTCCCGATTCATTTATTATTCATCGTTCATTTATATCATCTGTTTTTCATTCATTCCATACCGTTCATTCATTCATATTCTTCAGTCATTCATTCATTTCAGTTGTTCGTTCGCCTCGAGAGGAGGGAGGGGGGGGGGAGAGAATGCATACGCAGCGAACAATCCAACCAACGAAGCAAAGGACGCACAAGGAAAGGCTGAGAGGGAAAGACAGATTCCTAACTAGACACCCCCCCCTTCGACTCCGTATCGCTGCCATGGTTTCATCGCCTGTATCATCAATGTCGGCCAATCCATACATCTTTCCACCCATCCACCTACTCACCTACGCACACAATCCCTTCAGCTAGGTAAACAACAAGACCAGCTCTACACTAACACCAACCTAAAATTTTAACAACTGCATGTTTCAATAATCGCCTGTATCATCAAAGTCGGCCGATCCATACATCTTTCCACCCATCCGCCTACTCACGTATGCACACGATCCCTTCTACTAGGTACAAGACCATCTTCTACCAGACACCCCCATAGAACTCCGTATCGCTGCCATGGTTGCTCTTCCTGTATCTTCCAAGTTGGCCGCCAGCCAAATGTACGATGATTTGAAGTCGGTGCTTCAGTCGGTGCCCATCGTCAACATGGCGCTTATACAAAGGATGGAGGAGCTAGTTGTTCTGGCAAGTATTGGGGCTGAGTGAAAGGGTGCGGGAGGGTGTGAGGGGGTGGGTGATGGTGTTAGATGGGTGGGTGGTTTGAAGAATGTGCTTCAGTCGGTGCCCATCGTCAACATGGCACTTATACAAAGGATGGAGGAGCTAGTTGTTCTGGCAAGTATTGGGGGCTGAGTGAAAGGGTGTGGGAGGGGGTGAGGGGGTGGGTGATGGTGACAGATGGGTGGGTGGTTTGAAGAATGTGCTTCAGTCGGTGCCCATCGTCAACATGGCACTTATACAAAGGATGGAGGAGCTAGTTGTTCTGGCAAGTATTGAGGGCTGAGTGAAAGGGTGCGGGAGGGTGTGAGGAGCTGGGTGAGGGGGTGTGAGATGGTGTTAGGTGGGTGCGTGGGTGGTTTGAAGAGTGTGCTTCAGTCGGTGCCCATTGTCAACATGGCACTTCTACAAAGGATGGAAGGCTAGTTTCTGTTCTGGCAAGTATTGGGGCTGAGTAATTGGATTTGTGGGTGGGTGGGTGGGTGGCCGAATGATTGGATTGTGGGTGGGTGGGTGGGTGGGTGGGTGGACTAAGTGGTTGGATTTGTGGGGTGGTGGGTGGGTGGGTGGGTGACTAAGTGGTTGGATTTGTGGGTGGGTGGGTGGTTGGGTGGGGTGGTGACTAAGTGGTTGGATTTTGGGTGGGTGGGTGAGTGGGTGGGTGGGTAACTAAGTTGTTGGTATGTGGTGGGGTGGGTGTGGGTGAGAAATAGAATTTGTGGGTGGGTTGGTGGGTGCGCCTCGCATCTCTTCCACTTGCCCCACCCCCCTGCCTGCGGCCTCTCCCCCCCCCCCCTGCGTCTCCGCTCGCGCTTCCCCCTTCCCCACCCTTCCTCCCCACCCTCATCGCACCGGGGGGGGGTTCGCGCAGCGACCACCCTCCGAGCTCTCACAGCTGCCCCCCCGCCCTTCTTTTTTTCCCGGTCCCGTTTTCCCCCTTCTTTTCCCCCCCCTTCCCCTGGGTGGTCCACCCCTTTTTCCCGTGGGGACACTCCCTCCCCTTGACCCCCGGGGGTGATAGCCCCGCGCTGGTTCTCTTGATAGGGTCCCTCCCTTTACCACCCCCTGGTGTTCATATAACGGGGCCAATGCCCAACCCCTTAATACCATACCCCCTCGCCCGAAGAAGAAAAGGGGGGGGTTCGGGGTTTAGGGCCAATCGCCCTTTATATTAACCCCATACCACCAGCCACCCCCACCTCCCTTTCTTATTAGGGGGGGGGGGGGGGGGGTATGGGGTTTAGGGAAGGGGAATGCCCTGACTAAGTGCTCTTTAAAATAAGGGTGGGCCAGAGAGTGTAAGCCACATACCGGATATAAAATGCAAATTACACTTAAACATAATACTATAGCTTTAGCTATTATATTGGCCCCAAGGCCCCCTAGGGCCGAGCCCCCCTTCCAAGGAGGGGAAGGACAGAAGAATCCTAGGGGCAAATATGGTCAAACAAACAAACAGGGCCCTCACCCCCCCTGCCCTCCGAAGGACAGAAAAGTTGTGGGGCCCACTCTGCCCTTAGGGCATTAGGGGTGATCCCATTTTTGTGACCATATTTAAGAGCGTATTTGCAAGGCCCCTTAGGGCCGAGCCCCCCTTCCTTCCCCTCCGGGGGGGAAGGACAGAAAAGGCCCCTCACCCCACCCTCGGATTCACCACTTTATATCCCCCCCCTAATAAGAAAGGGGCCAATGCCCTTTATATCCCCCCCCCCCTACTAAAAAAGGGGGGGGGGCTAGTATGGGCAGGGTTCAGCCCTTGGGGCAGGGTTCAGCCCTAACCCTTTAGGGTTACCCTAAAGGGCCTGGGGGGGGATTAGTTCTGGGGTAAGGGCTATGCCCTATGGGCATTGGCCCCTTTGGGGTTACCCTAAAGGGGTTAGGGGGGTCCCTACCAAGTGCTCTCTCTAATATGGTCTAAAAAACCTTTGCCAATGCCCATTAGGGCATAGCCCTAAAGGGTTTTTTAGATACCTTATTTAGAGAGAGCACTTGCAAACACTCTCTCTGAATATGGTCTCTAAAAAACCCTTGACCCCCAGGGGGGGTGAAGGGTTTTGTATACCATATTTGAGAGAGTGTTTGGGGGACAAGGGCCGAGTGGGCCCCTTTAGGGTCCCAGAAGAAACAGGCTCCAGGAGAATCCTAGGGTAAATATGGTCTCTAAAAAACCCTTTAGGGCATTGGCTAAGCTTTTTTATACCATATTTGCCCCTATAAGGCTCGGCCCTAGGGGGGCTTGGAGCCAATGCCCTACGGGCATAGCTCTGAATCCAGGGCATAGCCCTTGAGAGAGTGTTTGGTGTTGAAATGCCCTAGGCCCTTTTACGCTTAGGGCAAGCCTCTATCCCCGGGGGGCATAATAACCCTATGGGTAAATCATTATGCCCCCCGGGCATAGAGCCCGATAAAAGGGCCTTGGGGCATTGAACAAACCTTTTTAATGACCATACTTACAAAACAAACCCTCAACTATTAAAAATTTTTAAATACAAATTTAATTCTACTAAATTTTACTAACAAAGATTTGTCAAATTAAAAAAAAATGCTTCTAAGACAGCTTTACCCCAGCAAAGCTGGGGTAATCCTATGGGCTTTATTAACCCCTTATTACCCCCCCCCCCCCTAATAAGAAAGGCCCTAAAGGGTTCGGCTCTTAGGGGCCTTAGGAGGGTTGGTAATAGCCTGGGGTTAATAAGACAGCCCCCTTTAATAAAACAAATTATAAAACAAATACCTTATAATAGCCTATTAGCCCCCCTTAAAGTGGATTATTTAAAGAAAAAGAGCTTAATTTATTTGACTTGTGGTCCCTGGGAGAGCCCACAAGACAGTTTTATTAAGCCCTTTAGGCTTACCCTAAAGGGGTTAGGGCCACCCCATAAGAGAGTTTCAAAGCACCCTTTTAAAGACTTCAATAGGGTTGTCTTATGGGCTCTCCCAGGGACCATAAATAAAAAGAACTCCCAAATGCCCTTACGGGAAGAGCCCATAAGGGTTTTTAAGGTCTCTTTACGGGGGTCCTTTTTAAAACCCTCTATTTTAAAGCGGGCTCCCCTAAGGCCCCTCACCCCAGAGGGGGTCCCTACGGGGATAAGGGCCGAACCCTTGAGAGTCTTTCGTTATTACATAAGGGCAGGATTTTTTCCCCCCGAAAACAAAATAAGGGCATTGGCAACCCCATACCACTCCCCCCCTCAGGGGCTATGCCCCAAGGTCTATGCCCTATGGGGCATTGGCCCCTTTCTTATTAGGGCCCTAAAGGGTTCGGCCCTGAGGGGCCTGAGGTGTGATAATTAGGATCTTTACTACTTGTTGTAAGTGCAGGACCTTTAGTTGTTATCTTATTATCAATTCGTGGTGGAAACCTTTAATTTGATTCATCCACCCCTAAACACTCTCTCTAACCCCCCTGTGAAAACCTGTGATTAAACAGAGAGTGTTTGCAAGTGCTCTCTCTAAATATGGTTACACAAAAATCTATCAGCCCCCCTGGGGGTGGGCCCATTTTTTGTGACCATATTTCCCCTTTGGGGCTCGGCCCTAAGGGGCTCGGCCCTAAGGGGCCTAGGAGAGAGCACTTGATGGTTACACAAAAATCTATGATTTTTGTGACCATATTTGAGAGAGTGTTTGAAAGACAATCCATTTTCATTTTAACACTTTAAATAATTTTTTTTATGACCTTTATAGGCAGAGCCCATAAAACCATTAGAGTATAGAGGGGTAAATATGGTTACACAAAAATCTATATTTGTGACCATATTTACCCCTTCACCCCTTTATATACCCCCCCCCCCCTAATAAGAAAGGGGGGGGGGGGGGGGGGTATGGGGTGAAGACAGGGGCTCGACCCTAAGGGGCCTAGGAGAGAGCACTTCGCTTAAAGAACTTTATAAGATCTTTAATGTTTTTTTAACCATAAAATTAAATAAAACTTTCCCTGGTTTTGTTGCAACATATTGATTGATTAAAACATTGTTTTTACTATAATGTCTTTGAAATGTAGGATAAATTTCTTGATAATTTCCATATAAATTTATACGAATTTCAAGAGGCTCATTTTGATCATTTCCATTTTCAAAATAACCATTCCACTTAAGCCAAATAATTGCATGTAAATCGAGTTTTTTATTTTCATAACTTTTCAGAACATCAATGAATAGTGGCCCTATTTTAAAATTAGGTGGTCTTATGACACTTTATTTAAAATTGGGGGTGGCTTCATTGGGCCCACCCCCCTAATGAAATAAGGGAGGGAACGCCCCCAGGGAACACCCCCAGGGGGGGTACCGCCCTGGTTCTCTTGATAGGGCTCTGCCCTTAAGGGCATTGGGAGGTCCCCGGATTCACCTCATTTCATTAGGGGGGGGGTTAAAATGTCCTTTATAACCATTATTTTACTTTATAAAGCCCATCTACCGATTTTAATATTCTTAGGGTGAAATTGGGTGGGTGGGTGACTAAGTGGTTGGATTTGTGGGCAGGCGGGTGGGTGGGTGGGTGGGTGACTAAGTGGTTGGATTTGTGGGCAGGCGGGTGGGTGGGTGGGTAGATGGGTGAGTGATCGTTTGTTGCATTTTAGTATGCTTGGTTGCTTTTTGTATGTCAGTCTGCTTGATTGTGTTTGGTTTACAAGTATCCGTATGCTTGATCGTTTTACGTATATCTGTGTGCGATCATTCTTACACTTCTGCTATCATTCTCACACTTGCACAACATACCCACAACACACGACACACAGCACACAAAACACAGCACACAACACACAACATCCACATACACCACCACACCACCAGACTGGCATTGCTTTTTGTTCTGCAGGCCAAGGAGCTTCATGGCAACCCAAACCAAATCAAATCCAAACCAAACCAAATCCAAACCAAACCATTGTTCTGCAGGCCTAGGAGCTTCATGGCATCCCAAACCAAATTCAAACCAAACCAATTCAAACCAAACCAAATCCAACACTACACAAATCAACCCAAACCAACCCAAACCAAACCATTGTTCTGCAGGCCCAGGACCTTCATGGCATCCCAAACCAAATTCAAACCAAACCAATTCAAACCAATCCAACACAACACAACACAAATCAAACCAAACCATTGTTCTGCAGGCCCAGGAGCTTCATGGCATCCCAAACCAAACTCAAACCAAACCAATTCAAACCAAACCAAATCCAACACAACAAAAACCAACCCAAACCAAACCATTGTTCTGCAGGCCCAGGAGCTCCATGGCGACAACAAGTTAGATCGCAAACTAAAATGGATGGGGTGGTATGCCAAGGAGGTACGATTGTTTTGCATCTCCACTAGAAGATAGTTAAAAAAAACAAAAATGGAGATGAGCTAATTATGAGCAGACATGGTTTATCCCCCATGGTTTAACCAGTGTCTGTTGCAGTCTGTTGCAGTGTCTGTTGCAGTCTTACCAGAGTATGTTACAGTATTTTGCAGTCGGTTGGAGTTGAACCAGTGTCTGTTTTGGATGACATTATCCCGAAGCTCATGGAATTGCTACATAACGCCGTGCAACTGGAACTCCCCTGTATGTGGTGGTACAGAGTCTTTTGCAGTCTGTTACAGTCTGTTGTAGTCTGTTGCAGTCGAACCAGTGCATGTTGCAGTATTTTGCAGTCGGCTGGAGCTTAACCAGTGTCTGTTAGAGTCTGTTACAGTCTGTTGTAGTCTGTTGCAGTCGAACCAGTGCATGTTGCAGTATTTTGCAGTCGGCTGGAGCTTAACCAGTGTCTGTTAGAGTCTGTTGCAGTCTGTTGTAGTCTGTTACAGTCGAACCAGTGCATGTTGCAGTATTTTGCAGTCGGCTGGAGCTTAACCAGTGTCTGTTAGAGTCTGTTGTAGTCTGTTACAGTCGAACCAGTGCATGTTGCAGTATTTTGCAGTCGGCTGGAGCTTAACCAGTGTCTGTTAGAGTCTGTTACAGTCTGTTGTAGTCTGTTACAGTCGAACCAGTGCATGTTGCAGTATTTTGCAGTCGGCTGGAGCTTAACCAGTGTCTGTTAGAGTCTGTTGTAGTCTGTTACAGTCGAACCAGTGCATGTTGCAGTATTTTGCAGTCGGCTGGAGCTTAACCAGTGTCTGTTAGAGTCTTTTGCAGTCTGTTGTAGTCTGTTACAGTCTAACCAGTGCATGTTGCAGTATTTTGCAGTCGGCTGGAGCTTAACCAGTGTCTGTTAGAGTCTGTTACAGTCTGTTGTAGTCTGTTGCAGTCGAACCAGTGTCTGTTGCAGTCTGTTGTAGTCTGTTGCAGTCTGTTGTAGTCTGTTGCAGTCTGTTGCAGTCTGTTGTAGTCTGTTGCAGTCTGTTGCAGTCTGTTGTAGTCTGTTGTAGTCTGTTGCAGTCTGTTGTAGTCTGTTGCAGTCCAACCAGTGTCTGTTGCAGTCTGTTGTAGTCTGTTGCAGTCAAACCAGTGTCTGTTGCAGTCTGTTGTAGTCTGTTGCAGTTTGTTGTAGTCTGTTGCAGTCAAACCAGTGTCTGTTGCAGTCTGTTGTAGTCTGTTGCAGTTTGTTGTAGTCTGTTGCAGTCGAACCAGTGTCTATTGCAGTTTGTTGCAGTTTGTTGCAGTTGTTGCAGTCGAACCAGTGCATGTTGCAATAGACTTGGATGCCCTGTAGCTGAAGAGGTGAAATGCATGTCAAGTTCAGGGATAGCTGGTTTCCTATGAAACCTAGAAGTTTGATTACAACAGCAAGCAGATGGAGGTTTATGGTGTGGTGGGGTGTTGTGTGTGGTGGGATGGGGTGGGGTGTGTGGTGTGGTGGAGTGTACCCTCTATGGGTGTCCTAGAAGTTTGATTGCAACAGCAAGCGGATTGAGGTGTAGGGTGTGGTGATGTGTGGTGTGCGGTGTGTGGTGTGGTGGAGTGCACCCTCTGTGGGTGTCCTAGAAGTTTGATTGCAACAGCAAGCGGATTGAGGTGTAGGGTGTGGTGATGTGTGGTGTGTGGTGTGGTGTGTGGTGTGGTGGAGTGCACCCTTTGTGGGTGTCCTAGAAGTTTGATTGCAACAGCAAGCGGATTGAGGTGTATGCCAAGGTGGTACGGTTCTTTCGCATCTCATGCCTTAGTCGGCTCCTCTTACTAACTTATAGTTGATCTAGATTGATTGAGTTACCCACGCACGCACCCACACACACACTACCCACCATCCCACTACACACACACTCACCCCCCCAGACACACACCCTCCCACTACCAACTCCCCCACCCTCCCGTTACCTATGTGCCCTCCCACTACCCACAAACCCACCCACCCTCGTACCGACCACCCACACCCACTTCCCTCCCCCCCCACACCCTCCCACTACACACACACTCAACCACACACACACTCAGCCATACACCCACCCAACCACGCACCCCACATCCTACCACAACCCATACACCCTCCCACTACCCACGCACCCACCCTCCCACCTACTACCCCCACACACACCCTCCAACTACCCCCCCCCCACACCCCACCCCACCCTCCCGTTACCTACGTGCCCTCCCACTTCCCACAAACCCACACACCCTCGTACCGACCACCCACACACACTTCCTTCCCTCCCACACACACTCCCACTACACACACACTCAACCATACACCCACCCAACCACACACCCCACACCCTACCACGACCCATACACCCTCCCACTACCCCCGCCCCCCCCCCTCCCACCTACTACCCACCCACCCACCCCCATCCCACTACCCACCCCCCTTCCCTCACACTACCCTCCCACCCACCCACTACCCACCCACCCACCCTCCCACCCGTCTTCAGTATTCAAGGCATTGCCTAGTAGCCATGGCGGCGTGGATGAAAAAGGGGAGCAATGCCGAGTTGGACTCGTTTCTGCACCTCCCTCCCACTACCCATCCACCCTCCCTCCCACTACCCACCCACCCTCTCTCCCACTACCCACCCACCCTCCCTCCCACTACCCACCCACCCTCTCTCCCACTACCCACCCACCCTCCCTCTCACTACCCACCCATCCACCCCCCCCCTCTCACTACCCTCCCACCCACCCTCCCACCCGTCTTCAGTATTCAAGGCATTGCCTAGTAGCCATGGCGGCGTGGATGGACGAGGGGAGCAATGCCGAGCGGGACTTGTTTCTGCAGCAACATCATACACGTCAACAGATGTGGGCCCAGGAAATCAATTCAATGAGACAGGTGGGTGTGGAAACTGCTTTGGGCCCAACAACAACAACAACAACAACATCAACAGCAGCAACAACAATAACAACAACAACAACAACAACAACAACAACAACAACAACAACGACGACTCCAACAACAACAACAACAACA
>JACBWV010000610.1:133657163-133879663 GCA_013435795.1 Chlamydomonas sp. ICE-L | reverse complement strand
TCAGGACCCAGGCTATGCTGGTCCGGTCGCGTCTCAGGACCCAGACTATGCTGGTTCGGTCGCGTCTCAGGACCCAGGCTATGCTGGTTCGGTCGCGTCTCAGGACCCAGGCTATGCTGGTTCGGTCGCGTCTCAGGACCCAGGCTATGCTGGTTCGGTCGCGTCTCAGGACCCAGGCTATGCTGGTTCGGTCGCGTCTCAGGACCCAGGCTATTCTGGTTCGGTTGCGTCTCAGGACGCAGGCTATGAAATTGGTTGTGTCTCAGGACGCAGGCCGTAACATTGGTTGCGTCTCAGGATGCAGAGATGGGGGTCCTTCTCACTGTTACTTTTTGGGGCTTCGCGTAGCAGCTTCTAGGCAGCTCCATTTCCCTGTCCTTTAGCCAAACCTGAAGCTAGCTGGTGCGTCTGAAAGCTGATATGACAAGCATTCCAATACAGCTTCAAGCATTGGTTTTGACCTAGTGGCTGGCTATTGGAGCTAGTGGGAGGCTGGCATGAGTAGCCCAAAATTGAATCAGTGGTTCTACTGGCCAACCCTGATACTGCATACACCACCCATGCTTTGATTGTAAGTGTACCAAGTGCGAGTGGGTGCATGTAGTAAAAAAAGGTAATGATAACGCCTGGTGGGGCGTGGTGTTAAGGGAGCCCGTTGTACGCGGGTAGAGAGCAGTCTTCCACCTCAACTGGACAAGCTACCATCGCGGTTGACAACGACCTGCAACGCCAAGAGCGACCAAAGGGGGAATCGAACCCCTGACTCTTCATCCTCAAAGTGATTTGGTCTACCACTAGACCAATGTATATCACTGAAAGGGGCTGGGTACATGTACATTCCTCAGCTCAAGAGTGATGAACATGCTATTATTATGCTTGCCATATAGCTGTGGGTGGAAACAGTAAGGCGAGAAATTGCATGGGAAATTGGAAAAAATGTTGTGTTTTTAGATCGTGGAGGCCTAGTACACCATGCAGGTATGTATGTATGTATGTATGTTTGTATGTATGTATGTATGTATGTATGTATGTATGTATGTATGTATGTATGTATGTATGTATGTATGTATGTATGTTACAGTCCAGGGGTAGGCCAAATAGGCTGAAGGGACTTGCCCAACTGTATAGGAAGGGCTTAAAAAGAAAAAACACTGATGAACTGGACCCCAAACAATCGTTTACCCGACGGGGGCCCTGAGTTCGTGCTCTAGTGATAAAATGCATGCTTTCTACAAGGGGATGTTTGAGTGATCATCAGGACATGACAAGACAAGCACACATCCCTTGTCATTTGTATGGTACAACCACGCACACGTGTTGCAACTTCAAGACGTGTGGTGCCTGTCTGATTGGTCGTGGGTTGGCACCTCCCGCCGACCTGAGGGCGCCTACTCCCTAGTTCTAAGAAAGAAAGGCTCCGCCACAGCACATGGAATCCTTCCAGTCTAGGACGAGTGTAGGGAGACCAACCCTTTAAGGCGAAAATTCTTATCCCCCCCCCCCCCCCCCCCCCCCTCCCCCCCCCAAGCCCTCATCCAAGTCAAAATTGGAAATAATGGTGCAACGAGACTGCAGCAAAACAGTTTTGTGTATGACCGGTGGGAGTGTGGGAGCCCCGTGCTAGTTTAGGTCGAAATGGGCCCTTGGTCGTCACGAAGTGCGACCGCGAGTGAGTGATGTGTGCCCTGGGTCACACCTGGGTTGCTAAAACAGTCTGCCAGCAAAGCACTGGTCTCCCTTTGCCATGCACGCTTTCTCCTGGACAAGCATGATATGAGCAGCCAGCTGAATGGAGAGCGACTGCTGTCAACTGTGGGAGACAGGAATCTAGAAATCTAGTTAGACAGACAGACTGACATATTTGTTTTATGAAAGGTATTTCACCCCAGCAGGAGGTGGGTCTCCTTACACTAACCAGCAACCCAGGCCTGGCCAGTTTGGTGCCAAGCCAACTGCCCTTGTTTTTCACCCCAGGAGGTGGGTCTCCCTACACTAACCAGCGGCACAGAGGATTCAGTTTGAATGGTGTTGCCACTCCTATAAAAGAGTAGGAGAGACACACAGACAGGCACAGACACATAGGCTCGTTGTCTTTGTCGATAGCACCGGTATTATGGCGACTTATGCCCATGCCCTCGAGTGTTGGAGTCCTGGAGATAGGGCGAAGCCGACCCCGGATTCGAAGGCGCTCAGGCCCAAGAACCACAAGGTCGGCGGTGATTCGCCCAACATCGTTCCGTTGCCTGAACCTGCCCCAAGCTTGCTTCACTACCTTGCGTGCCGGCCAACATTTCATACCTTTCTCGGCCTTTTGGCTAAGATCAAGTGTAGTATCTGTTCTGATCAGTATAATAGCTGATTCGAGTCTCATTGAGACTCATGCTATTATTCTAATTTCTCGTGGTGGACCGGTCCCTCGAAGCTTGCTTCGGGCCTGGTCAAGCATGACTGTGGCATTGCACTACTGCCATTGTCGTGCACCCCGCCCCCATCAAACAATTTCCTCCCACCACAATATTTCGAATTGTTACCATGATAAAATTCTACAATCGTGGACATCGTTCTACGTACAGACGTCTGTTCACCAACCCACAATTGTACTTTGGCGTGAGTGTGACATATTGGACCCATGTTGAGAAGTTTTACATTCACCTCAACTTTTCGCAACCATGGAGTTGTACGTACTTACACCACGTATGTGCGGACAGTTAAATACATTTAATAAGATATTTCCATCCTTCAAAGGATTCATGACCAGCCTCATGTTGAAGTCTTTACCAACTCTATTTGTTAGGCGGAGCCCCCATGTGCACCCATTTGTCCGTTTGTGCGTCCGGCCGAAAAATTGAAGCCTGACACGCCATCCAACCGTCGTATAACGTTTGGTCCGATTTACTAACACGATACGTTAACTGTAGCACGAACTTAGGGATCCCGTCAGCAGACCGAATGATTGGGGTTCAGTTCTCCAGCTCCTTTTTGGTTAAGCCCCTCCCTTCACGGGTGGACAAGTCCCCCGCCTATTTGGCCTACCCCAGGACTGTAACAACATACAAATTTGAGTATTTAAATTACTTATCTGATACAGCTGTGATACGGTATCTAATATATATATTAGTAGGGTAGCCCGTGTGGTCGTTGCCCCCCCCCCCCCCCCCCCCCCAGGTCCTGGTCTGGTACTCTGGTCTGTTACCCGTTCTGGTTCAAACGGGTAAAACGCCCTTATATGTACCCCCCCCCCCCCCCCTCTCTCACATACACACAGTCAAGACATTTCCCCCTTTGCAACAGAAAATATATAACGCATGCCACCTTCCCCACTTTCTCTATACCCCCCTCCCCCCCCCCCCCCCCCTCCCCCCCACTTTCTCTATACCCCCTACTTTCCCCTAAATCTCCCTGCCCCCCATCCCCACCCACTTGACAAACACTCTCTTTCTCCCCCCCTGCACCCCACACCCCACAGCCAAAACCACCCTCGCTCAACTCTCCCCTTGCACCCATAGACACAGACACACACACACCTTCTACCTACCTATTCCCCATCACTCAAGCAGCTCCCCGCCTTGTATCACACGCATACCTTTCCAACCCACCTCCAGGCAGACAGTATCCCCTACTTTTCCCGACCTGTCTATGCGCCTCACCCCGCCCCATCCACCCCCACCCCCACACACACGAACACAGCCATCCCCACCCAGGGTGAGCCACCCTCGATCCTTCCCCGACAACCTGCAAACCTGCACACGCTTGCATAGCTACCGACCCCGCAGAGAAAAACGTCCCTGCGCAATCGCAAAGCTACATACCTGAAGCTTGTTCTTCGCACGCATTTGCCCAGTCGGGCCTATGGTGGTGACCGGAAATCCAGTTAACACCGCTGGAAGGTATCATTGAGCAAGATTTGCGTGCCAAGAATGTCGCATCAAGAAGCAGAGGGTTGTAAAATATTAGCTTGATCGCCATGTGAGGCGAACTTGGCCAAGGACCAGTCGAAGTCGAGGAAGGTATTCCATGCAGTAAACTCTGTCACGCACTGGCTATCGCACGATTCGCATCAGCAGATTTCTCGATGCATTGGGAAGAGGTTGCAGTCGTCGGATGAGCTGAGCAAGGGCGAGAAAGCTCAGCGAGAAGGCATAATTTCTTACAGGCAATGTGATGGGGAAGGCAGATCACGATAGCGAATTGGGATACGTGAAGGGTGGAAAGGGAGAGCAGGACGGATTGGGCAGGGCGAAGAAGCGCATGAAGGGTTTGATGCGCCAGGCAGTCGGCTGGTAATTCAAAAATGCCACGCGTCAGGCAGGCCCGCGTCTGTTGGATTCGGAGAAAATCGGCCTTCGATTCCTCGAACGATTCCGAGAGGAACACCACCGCCACCGCCACGTCTGTCTACTATACACAAATATTATATGAGTATTTCAACATGCTGCTTCTCTTCATCCTCGCCCTCGTCTTCATCCTCGTCCTCCCCGTCAGCCACCACATAGTGCTCGTCATCCACAAGCTCGTCTTCATCAGCCATCATGTCTTCCATCATATCCTTCATCATCTCCTCCTCGTCCATGTACATGCCCATGCCTGTGTGTGTGCATGTGTGGTGGTATGTGTACATAAATGTGTCTGTATGAAAACAAAAAATCATAATCTCCTTATCCATGTACATGCCCATGCCTGGTGTGTGTTTGTGTGTGTGTGTATGTGTGTGTGTGTGTGTGTGGGGGGGGGGGGGGGGGGGGGGGGGGGGGGGGGGGGGGGGGGTAAATAAATATGGTTTTGTACTACAAAACCGTCATCTCCTCCTCGTCTATGACCATAACCATGCCTGGGTTGGGTTGGGTTGGGTTGGGTAGGGTTGGGTTGGGTTGGGTTGGGTTGGGTTGGGTTGGGTTGGGTTGGGTTGGGTTGGGTAGGGTTGGGTTGGGTTGGGTTGTGGTTGTGTGTGTTTGTGGTGTGTGGTGGAGTGTACACTCTGTGGGTGCACCCTCTCTCTGTTCAGTCGACCAGTCATGTGCAGAAAATGAGAAGGGAGAAATGGGTGTTGTTGGATTGTTAAGTCGGATGTGTCCCAGAGTAAAAATCACCAAGTCAGTTTAATTATCAAGTCAATTTGATTACCGATTAAATTATCTAGTAAACATCAAGTAAATCTGATTACAGTATAAGGGAAGTTTTATTACTGAGTAAATTTGGTTGTCAAGTAAATTATCAAGAAAATTCGGTTACCGAGTAAATGATCCAGTAAAAGATCAAGTCAATAATAAAGTAAATATCAAGTAAATTATCAAGTCAATTTGATTACCGAGTAAATGATCCAGTAAATGTGTTTTTATAAGAACCTAACTCCCGTCATCCATCGTGAAGTGATGATTTGTTGGCGACCCTTTGGTCTGTTGGATTGGTGGTGGCCTGCTGGACTGGTGGTGGTCTGTTGGATTGGTAAGTCAAATGTTTTCTAGTATAAAAACTAAGTCTTACAAGTGTCTTCATAACCTTCTCCACCTTTCGTTCTGAACCTTCAGTGGGCGCTGTTTTGTGTATGGGTCACATTTCCTGGGGGGGGGGGTGATTCTTTCAATACGAAATACAAAAAGATACAGACTCATTTCCTTCGTCGCACACTTCGTGATGACGATTTGTTGGCAACCTGATGGTCTACGGGATTCACTGTTTTCCTTTTCCCCTTGCCTAGAAGCAGCAGCTTCTAGGCAGCTCCCTAAGCCAGCCACTGGGCTAAGCCTATAAAAATCAGCAGCGCTAGAAAGCTAATTACGTCAGCTTCAAGGGTCACTAGGTTGCTTTACGTTTGGCTGATTAGCCAGCCAGGGGAGCTGCCTAGAAGCTGCCACTCGTAGCTGAAAGGAAAACCAGTGGTTGGATTAATTAGTCCAATGTGTTCCAGTGTGTAAACTACCACGTTAAGGTTGCTTCATAAGACAATGCTATGGCTTCAGTGAGTGATGTACTGATGCACTGTACTGCTCATCAGAGTCAGATGGCCGTGTGGTCAAACCACAGCTTTACAGACATGGACTCAGTCTTGTGGATCTACACCTACTCACCCCTCCCACCCACTCACCCTTCCAACCCCTCCACCCCTCCCACCCACACCCCAGGTATGTCAACAACTTCAACTGCTCTGACGGCAAGAGCAAGCTGGAGGAAAGCTCCTTGGTCGCTCACTTAGTGCTGAAGATTTTTTGGCGACCTGTTCATCAAGCGTTTCCTTTTTGGAGCTATGCATGGTAGCTTCCAGTCAGCTCCTACAGCCAGCCAATGGGTCAAGCTCACATATTTCACCTTCATTAGGATGCCTGTCATGTCATCTTTCAGACGGAATGGAGTGCAGACCGAAGCCAGGGTTTATGAGACAGGTAAGGCCAGGGTTTCTTGTGGTCGGACAGTCGGTCAGACGGACAACGGGGGGACACTGAGGGTCTCTGCCCCCTAGAAGAGGGGGCTCCGCCAAAAAGCACTAGTTTGGCTCTCCTTCGGTGACTTGCAAAGCAACAAGATGTCTGTCTGTCTGTCTGTCTGTCTGTCTGTCTGTCTGTCTGTCTGTCTGTCTGTCTGTCTGTCTGTCTGTCTGTCTGTCTGTCTCTGTCTGTCTGTCTGTCTGTCTGTCTGTCTGTCTGTCTGTCTGTCTGTCTGTCTGTCTGTCTGTCTGTCTGTCTGTTACAGTCCAGGGGCAGGACAAATAGGTTAAAAGGACTTGCCCAACCATGACAGGAAGGGCTAAAAAGAACAAGCAACAAGCTGACAATTTCATATACGCTACACTCACCATCGTCGTAATCCTCATAATCTCCATCCTCGTCATCGTAATCCCCATATTCTCCATCCTCGTCATCGTAATCCCCATTTTCTCCATCCTCATTATAGCCTGCGTGCATCGGCAGCACACAAAGGGGTCAGTGGTGGCGTAACAGTGCATGAGCTTGTCAACAACTATCTAACAAGTCCTATGCAGCGTCGCAAGCGACGTGGAAAATCAGCGGAGAGGGTTGGCAACGGAATGACAGGTGGCAGTGGAATGGAGCTGACAGAAGCCAGTTAGTTATGAGACGATTGACTGACGAGCCAGGCTTCGTCTCGGTCGTTGGTCGTTGGACGTCGTTTGGGCGGACACACAGGCGGGCACCTGTTGAACCTGGGGGCTCTCCCCCCCAGGAGGGGGGCTCTGCTAAAAACTGGTTTTAGATGGAAGCATAACATATGAACAAGCGAAGGACATGTATATAACCCACGCTGTCATCACACGAAGGGGTCAGTGGTGGTGACAGTGCATGAGCTTGTCAACAACTATAGACAAACTGGTTCTAGATGGAAGCATAACACATGAACAAGCGAAGGACATGTATGAAACCCACACCGACATCACACGAAGGGGTCAGTGGTGGTGACAGTGCATGAGCTTGTCAACAACTATCTAACAACTAGTTCCAGATGAAAGCAGAACATACGTACAAGTGAAGGACATGCATATAACCCACACCGCTATCACATGAAGAGGTCGGTGGTGTGACAGTGCATGAGCTAGTCAACAACTATCTCCAAATTGGTTACAGATGAAATCATAATATTTGAACAACCACAGAACATCTATATAACACGCACCGCCAGCACGATAAGGGTCAGTGGTGTGACGGTGCACGGCCTTCTCAACAACTATTTTTATATCATATACCGTACGTTGCCCACCCATAACATATTGTTTCTGTCATCGTTATGGTATGATTATCCTCATCGTACGATGCTGTGGTTGAGATCCCTATTTGTACGAAAGCATAACATGTGGACAACCACAGAACATCTGTATAACCCACACCGCCAGCACAAGAAGGGTCAGTGTTACTTTTCTTTTCAGCTAAAAGCAGCAGCTTCTAGGCAGATACCCTGACTGGAATGCAGCCAAAGCTGATGCAACCTAGTGTGCCTGGAAGCTGACAGAATCCACATAAATCACAATTCAAATTCCATCCCATGATTATGTCGGGAACGGCAACTACTATTAGTGTTTGAAAAACTAATATTAACTTATATTATTGTAGTGTCACAATAATATTAGTTTTTCAAATAAATTCGAATTTCTGGTGAGACGGCTCGTCCGACTAATATTATATAATATTATTTATTCACTAATATTATATAATATAGCCGACACATATGTATATGTAATCATCATCATCATCATCATCATCATCATCATCATCATCATATGCATATGCATAACCAAACACAGGGGGGGGGGGGGGGGGGGGGGGGACAGGAAGACAGATTTTCGACCGCATGTTCAATACGGTGTCCGATTAAGATGGGAGTTGGAATTGTGGAAGTTTCATACAAAAGGAGGGGGGAAATAAAGTTGAAAAACGTTTTACCCCCTCACACATATCCCACCCCCTAGAAACCCCTTACCCACCTGCTACCCCGCCTAAAATGGGGGTAATTCGAAAGATATTTTCTTGCCCTATCCATTAATGCTCTTACATCTTTCATGGGGTTTTGCCCAAACGTGATTTATCGCGAAGTTAAGATTTGGGTCAAAAAAAGTTCGGAGACCTCCAACTTCCTGTTGAACTATATTTTGGGTAAAAAAAAAGTTGTAATCGGATCCCGAGGATAAGCTATATTTAAAGCGAATTTGAGGTACGGCAGCTTATTTCCTGCCTCCCCCCCCCCCCCCCCCCCCCCCATACCCCCCCTGACATAACCAACAATTTCATCTCTATCCATATCCACCCAAACCATTTTTATAATTCCATCCCATGTATACATAAGCAAACATACCCAACAATTCCATATCCATCCCATATCTACATATCCAGATATAACCAACAATTCCATATCTATCCCATACAGCTACAAATCCAGACAACCACAATTCCAATTCCATTCCATATCTACATACCCTAACAGAACTCGGAATTGCACAAAAGAATGCAAAGTGGGTGAGATTCTCATATACGAGTTTATAAATGTGTATATTTTATTGTGGGGACTGCATCTAGTTTATGGTTGGCACTGATACATTGCTGACCTATGACCTAAATCTAATCCACTGCAGTATATATTCAGTACACATCACACATACCTTCTGGAGCCTGGATCACTGGACCATTTGGGCCAGCCTGGACCTGCACCCCCATTTGTTGGAGTAACTTGAACAGTTCGTTGGCTTCGCCCTGCCCTGCCCCTGCGTCAATGACCGTGCCCCCCTGCTGGAACCCCAACCCAGCCATGTCCTCATATTGGGGGTCGTAATCTTCTACGTCAGCATCAAGCGCCAGCGTGTCAGTCTTGTCCTGGCGGGCCTTCGCCTGTTCGAGCCTAGCCTCCCGGATAGTTGCCTTGTTGCGATTTAACTGATAGCAGCGACGAGGTTTGGAAATTGGCTTGGACTCGATATTCGCCACCGGCACGGAAGTTGTGAGGGGCTGAGCTTGAGCCGCAGCTGTGGGCCCAGAAGATGGCGCGACAGCTTTTGACCTTTTATTCTTCCGGCGTTTAAGGAAGCGGTGGATGAAATAGCCAGCAGCAAGGACAGGGACTCCGAGTGTGTTTACTAGAGCCGATAAAGGCCTGTAGCAATTTGAGGGGTAGCAGCTATTAGAGGGATAAATAAGGTGTGCTCCTTGAGTGCGATGCATTGTGAAGAAATCAATAGCTGATCCATGCACACACTCTCTGTCTGAGTGGATTATTGTAGCTGAGTTGATCGTGGCAGTGTACCAGTGTACTGCCTTAAAGTAAGTAAACGGCCCGAGTAAAGTGTTGCGTGCCAGACCGTTCAGGCTGTCATCAATAGTTCTCAGGATATCCGCAGCGTAGCTCTTCATTACCGCGTTGGGCTTCATGCTCATTTATTTCTAGCAGAAGAGATTTACAAAATGGACCCGAGTGCCACTCCCCTGTCCAATTCTGATTTTAGGGCGCTTCTAGCGACGCCTCGTGCTGATCGTGATGCTCCAGCGACCCCATCTGGTTTTGCAAAACCTAGCACGCCTAGGGGTCCGAAGCCAGATCGAGGCAAAACTCAGTCCAAAACTCATAAACCTGCAAAGTCTTTCAAACCAAAGGAAAGCACAGGCGAAGGCGAGGACGATGAAGACAAGGACAAATATAGGTCAGTTATCATAGGTTCCCTGACGAAAGCAGTGCTTATGCTCCTTCTACTGGGTGTGGGTTTGATAGCATGATTTGTTAGCCTTCAGGCTGCTCTCCGCTTGCAGGCAGTGTATATATGGTTAGGACAAACACAACTGCACCACAATCCTAAGGGCAGAATACAATCGCATGGGGTAAGACAGTTGAAAGGGAGGTCGAGGTTATGCTCCACCTGATGATTCTTGCCACCATCCCTGCATGGCCTCCTTCACAATTCTAGCATGGTATGCATTCATCGCATGGCGCAGGGATCGAGCAGAAGAGCGTCGCCGTGGTGTGAATCCCGATTATGAAGGTGCCAATCAGCTTGCCCAGGTTCTGAGCACTGGAGATGTCAATATCCGCAACTTGTCAGTGGAGGAAACCAAGTATTTGGGAGGTGACATTGATCACACACATCTTGTGAAGGGTCTGGATTATGCATTGCTTCAAAAGGTAAAGAACAGACAGCTAGTGTGAATCTCAATGGGACCACATGAAACCACCCCCCCATAAAATCTCGGTGGTGACGTAGATCACACAAATCTTGTGAAGGGTATAGATTACACATTGCCTCAGGAGGTTAGGAACAGACAGCTAGTGTGAATCTCAATGAAACCACATGAAACCGCAACCCCATAAAATCACGGTGGTGACATAGGTCATATATCTTGTTAAGGGTCTGGGTTACACATTGCTTCAGAAGGTAGGGAAAAGGCGACTAGTGTGAATCTCAATGGGACCTCATTAAAAAAATACAATCACGGTGGTGACATAGGTCACATATGTCTTGTAAAGGGTCAGGATTACACATTGCTTCAGGAGGTAGGGAACAGGCGACTGGTGTGAATCTCAATGGGACCACATGAAAGCACAACCCCATACAATCATGGTGGTGACATAGATCATACATATGTTGGAAAGGGTCTGGATTACACATTGCATCAGGAGGTTGGGAGAAAGCGACTAGTGTGAATCTCAATGGGACCTCATGAAACCACAACCCATAAAATCACGGTGGTGACATAGGTCACATATCTTGTTGAGGGTCTAGATTACACAGTGCTCCAAAATGGTAGGGAACAGGCAGCTAGCGTGAATCTCAATTGGACCACATGAAACCACACACCCATAAAATCACGGTGGTAACATAGGTCACATATATATTGTAAAGGTTTTGGATTGAGCAGTGCTACAGAAGGTGTAGGGGAAAGGCGACAAGTGTGAATCTCAAAGGGACAGCGTAAAATCATAAACTTATAAAATCACAATAGTGACATTGACCACTTACATCTTGTGGCGGGTCTGTATTATGCTTTGCTTACTAATGTAGGGAACAGGCAGCTAGTGTGAAACTCAGCAGGACTGCGTAACATATGAATGCATGAACCCCGAAACCACGAGAGAAATAAAAAAGAGGGAAGAAAAGAAAGGAAGAAGTATGCAAGAACCTTGGATATGTGGCTCAAGCATGGCTTTGACTCTCAGGTCAGTCGGTCAGAGCTTATTTTTGTTTCAGAAAGGGGGTCTTCTGGTAGCTTTCAGGGATTTGATGCTATTCAAGGGTGAGGTCCAGGTAGGGATTTGGGTAGGGCGGTTCGAAGGGCCGCCCCGGGGGTATCGGGGTTTGGGTTTAATGGAAGCGGATTTGTTAGCCAAAACGGGGTCCCAGGTAGCAATCGCTATTGGTAGTGTGAAAAGAAAACCCTGTGTCAGGTATCCCTTTGTACATCTGTTACCTGCACAATGTCCTTCAGGGTCTGGGAGTTTAATATAGCAAGGTGGCAATTGGTTTTTGCTTTTTATACCCCTCCACCCGTACTATGAACTTCTATCCGATCCAGAGAGGAATGAACGAATACCAGCTAATACAATAACAACAACGCCACCACCCCCACCACCAACAACAACGCCATCACCACCAAAACGAAAGCAACAACAACAATAACAAGACCTCCATTTGCCCACCCTCTCCTCTTCCTTCTCTATGTGATAGTGCTCCTTTTCCAGGATTGCAATCGCGTAAAAAAGGAAGAGGAGAGGCCAACGCCGCCACTGACCTAGGCAGGAATGAATAAATATCAGCTACTTAATGCCATCATCACCACCAACACCACCAACACCACCTCCATTTGCGCACCCTCCCCCCTGCCCCTTTTGTCTTTTGCAGGAGCGCAATCGCTTAGGGAAGGAAGAGGAGAGGCCAAGGCCAAGGCCACCAATGACCCAGCCAGGAATGAATACATATCAGCTATTAAATACCACCACCACCACTACACGCATCACCACCGCCAACAACAACTCCATTTGTGCACCCTCCCCTCTGCCCCTTCTGTCTTTTGTAGGAGCGCAATCTCTTAGAGAAGGAAGAGGAGATGCCAAGGCCGCCACTGACCCAGACAGGAATGAATAGATATCAGCTATTAAATGCCATCACCACCACCACCAACAACAACAACAACTCCATTTGTGCACCCTCCCCTCTGCCCCTTCTGTCTTTTGCAGGAGCGCAACCGCTTAAAGAAGGAAGTGGAGATGCCAAGGCCGCCGCTGGTCCAGACAGGAATGAATAACTATCAGCTATTAAATGCCATCACCACCACCACCAACACCAACAACAACAACAACAACAAAGCCATCACCACCAAAAACGAAAGCAACAACAACAGCAACCACAAGACCTCCATTTACCCACCCTCTGCTCTATCTTCTCTATGTGATTGCGCTCCTTTTTCACCCTCTGCCCCTACTGTCTTTTGCAGGAGCGCAACCGCTTAGAGAAGGAAGAGGAAGATTCCAAGGCCGCCACTGCTAAGAAAGCTGGCTCTACTGCATCCGCGTCAGAGAAGGCATCCGACTCTACAGATGGACCCATTAAACGAGGAGACCTAAAAATCAGAACAGGGGTGGCGAGAAACGTGGCTAACACACTGTTCTTTCCTCAGAAGGTAACACTGCATATCTCCTACTGTTTGTGTGTCGCTTTCACTGGGAAGGTTGCACTTCATAACTTGTTCAGGTCACTCTGTGTTGTATGTAACTGGGGATGGGGGTGGGGGTGGGCATAACAAGGGTAGTGTTTGTGGTATTCGCAGAGCAGGTCGTAGTTCCAAGCGTGGGGTGGGGTGAGGTGGTGGTGCGGTGTGGTTCCAGCAAGCACATGGCTTATTGGCATGTGGTTCCAGTGTGCTTCTAGCGTGGGGTTTCATATTAGCAGTGTGCTTCCAGCAAGCACGGGGCTTGTTGGCATGTGGTTCCATGTTGGCAGTGTGCTTCCAGCAAGCATGTGGCTTATTGGCATGTGGTTCCAGTGTGCTTCTAGCGTGGGGGGTCATATTGGCAGTGTGCTTCCAGCAAGCACGGGGCTTGTTGGCATGTGGTTCCATGTTGGCAGTGTGCTTCCAGCAAGCATGTGGCTTATTGGCATGTGGTTCCAGTGTGCTTCTAGCGTGGGGGGTCATATTGGCAGTGTGCTTCCAGCAAGCACGGGGCTTGTTGGCATGTGGTTCCATGTTGGCAGTGTGCTTCCAGCAAGCACGGGGCTTATTGGCATGTGGTTCCAGTGTGCTTCTAGCGTGGGGGGTCATATTGGCAGTGTGCTTCCAGCAAGCACGGGGCTTGTTGGCATGTGGTTCCATGTTGGCAGTGTGCTTCCAGCAAGCACGGGGCTTATTGGCCTGTGGTTCCAGTGTGCTTCTAGCATGGGGGATCATATTGGCAGTGTGCTTCCAGCAAGCACGGGGCTTGTTGGCATGTGGTTCCAGCTTGTTGTTCCATGTTGGCGGTGTGGTTCCAGCAAGCATATGGAATGTTGGCATGGGGTCCCAGCGTGGTTCCAGCATGTGGTTCCATGTTGGCATGGGGTTTCAGCGTGGTTCCAGCATATGGTTCCATGTTGGTGGTGTGCTTCCAGCAAGCACGGGGCTTGTTGGCTTGTGGTTCCATGTTGACAGTGTGCTTCCAGCAAGCACGGGGCTTGTTGGCATGTGGTTCCAGCATGTGGTTCCATGTTGGCGGTGTGGTTCCAGCAAGCATATGGAATGTTGCATGTGCTCGGTGGCATGTGCTTTGCCACATGCCACGTGCCAGTTGCATGTGGCGCAAGGCATGCCACAAGTGCCGCTGCTGTTTATGTCTATTTATGTATTTATATGCCTGTGTATTTATTTGTAAGTCTATTTATTTATGTTTATGTCTCTTTATGTTTATGTCTGAGTATTTATGTGTATGTCTATTTATTTATATTTATATCTGCGTATGTCAATTTATTTATGCTTGAGTCAGCTTGTGTCTGTATGTGTTTGTCTATTTATATATGTGTATGTATATTTATTTATTAATTTATTTATGTTTATGTCTTGTGTCACTCTGTTTGGCTCTCTGTAAGAATTACCTGTCATTGTGTGTCACTCTTGTGTGGGTGCCTACTTATGTAGGAATTTCTCCGCCTTTCTTTCTGAATCCTCGGTGGCGCTGATATGTGCAAGGGGTCCCACCTCCTGGGTTGAAAAGAAAATAGAATAAACTCTGTTCAGATCTTGATTGTTCAAGAAGGAGATGTCCAGGCCTCAAATATTGTACTCGTCCCGATCGATTTTTTCTGAGAATGGGTCTATAATGGCATGATTAACGGCGATGTTTTTAGCCATTTTTCTGGTCATTCTGAGCACCTCGTTTGGGGGGGGGGGGGGGGGGGGGGGGGGGGGGAGGGGGGTCAGCCCTCCTCAGGTATTTCAGATATGACTGGTCCAATCTTCTTTTTTTACTCCTGGTTCAAGGTTGGGCAAGTCCCTTGAGCCAAATTGACCACCCCTGGACTGCAACTTACATACAAACAGATCATGTGTCACTTTGGGTTGTGTGTCACCACCAATACCACCACCAATACCTCCACCACCACAACAACAATTCATCCTTCCACATCCCTCCACATCCCTCCACATTCTCCCACATACCTCCACATACCTTCACATCTTCCACAGGCGAATGTCACGGAGATGTACAAGCCCTTTCGCATGGCTTTTGTGTATGAGTTTGACAACGAAGAGGAAGTGTTTGACACTGATGTCCCCACCACACTGAGAAGGTCGAAAGCAGACTGCCCCAATGTAAGTAGCCTCAAGGGGACAGGGTGGTAGTGTTGTGTGCAGTTGTGTGTGTGTGTCCATGGTCGGCAGGGAGTGGAGTGCTAGAGGGGGCGGGTCAGGGTGGAGTGGAGTGGAGTCACTGGGTTGAAGGTTGTGGGGTGGTAGTGTGTGTCTGCGTATGTATGGTACACGGTGCCCACCATCACCACCACCACCACTCAAATGCTTAATTCAGATACCAAGCTCCAGCGACAGCCACATCTTACCATCCCCCCACCCCCCACCCCACCTCATCCCTCGCCTCCCTAACCCCTTATCTCCCTCCCCGTTGTATGTAGCCCCCCGAGGCTGTGTTTGCCGGTATTGACACAGCTGTGCTAGAGCGCATTGCCAAGGTGATGTCTTACATCAAGACCACGGGTGGCAAGAAGATGCGGAAGAAAGAGCGAGAGGAGATGCTGGCTGCCAATGGTTTGGGGATTGGCAGTGGTGGGCGGGCTGCAGATGCTACCCTGGCACCCGGGACTTTAGGACGGCATGCTGCTGGGCAAGAGCCTCATACTGCAGGGCTCACAGCAGCCGCCGCAGCTGCGGACGAGGAGGACGACATCTTTGGAGATGCAGGCACTGACTACAAGCCCTCGGTCTCTGAGAAGAAGAAGAAAGCCCTAGCTGCCGCCAAGAACGCCCCCTCGGGCCCTGGCTTGTCCTTTGAAGAGGATATGGAGCTTGGCGATGGGTCAGAGGCTCCCCAGGGTGCGTCCCTGCCCCCTGGGGTGGAGCCGGGCAGTGCTGCTGCATACGCAGCAGCTGCAGCAGCCTACGCTTACCCACTGCCGCCCCCTCCCTCTGGTGCCCCGGGTCCAGCAGGCGGGGAGTATGGCGCGTATGGGCAACAGGGGTATGGCTACGGGGATGCTGGAGGCGCTGGGGCGGCAGCAGGGGGCGATGGTATGAGCGCTGCTGCCAAGGAGGCTGAGCGATGGCGTGTGCGTGCAAGTAAGACAGAGGAGAAGGAAGTTGACTTTGAGGAGTCAGCCTATGCAGAGTGCTATCCCATGCAGGCAGGCTTTGTTGCTGAGGTGGTTGACAGCGACGACGAAGACAGGGCACAGATGGATGGAGGCAAGGTTGGGAAGTCGAGGTACGATTTCGAAACTGAAGAAGAATGGCATCAGTACAAGGAAACGCGGGAGCAGGCACCGAAAGCTGCCTTTCAGTTTGGAGTCAAAGCTGGTGACGGCAGGAAGGGCGGCAAAGAAATGTCTCTAGAGAAGTCGAGGGATCAGAAGCTCAGCAGTCAGCTAGGGAAGATCCAGAAATTAATGCAGGACAAAGGTCACGACCATACGGATGCATTTGCCAAGGAGGCTGGGGCTGACACCCCTTCGAGAGGTACCCCTCGAAGGGGTGCAGGGGGGTCTACGCCCAGACACACAGGAGAGGACCCCAACCTTGTGATGGGCGGCAAGAGACAACGCATCTAGAGCCAGCAGAAGAGAACAGGTGTTACATGAGTCTAAATATGTCTGTTGTACTCAGCCCTTCCTGGTAGTTGCTATTTTTCTTCTAGATTTGCTTCATAGCATATGGAGGATTGGATTGTTACATGTTTTTTTAGCCAACTCTGGGCTGCTCGCCATCTCCCAATTCCAAATTCCCTTGTGCGCTACCCTCGGAAACCAGGGAGCATACTAATATATAGGCATATCAGCAAGCATATCAGATCTATAATTTATTTTGATTTTCCTAAGTGGTGCAAGTCCCTTGAGCCTACCTGGCTACCCTAAGAAGTAACACGTAATAATTTTAAGTGCGTTATTCTAATATTCGAACCCGGGTTTTGTAGGTGCCCCAAGGGACTTGAACTTGAACTTCGCTGTATGGCTGGAGCCTGTCAATGCTGCTTGTCAGGTTTTATAACATGGTCTATCAGCCCCCAAGAATCCAGGCTACTCGCCGTCTGTGGGGGGAGTTGATATGGGCAGTTTGAACATTACAGCACCTGAGTACAGAACGCAATCATATGGGACAGTTTAAAGACACGTCTAGGTCGCCGTCTTGGGCAGTTAAAAATAACATACCATTCAAGATTTTCAAAAGTGTACCCCCCCCCACCCCCCCACCCCACCCCACCCCACCCCCCTGGTTCACTCTCCCCACCAACGACAGACATGATGACACAATGTGAGTAATAACACACCGCGAACCCACGCAACATTGCGCGATCCCTGACGGAACCCACAAGGCCACAACCCACGACACACAAGTTGTGTGACACAACAATACGTGTATTATTGACAGAGCCCGTTGCTGCCAGCATGGCATTAGTGTTTCCCCTGGGCCCAACAGTTGAACATTGTGCCGGCACCGCCCTTGGGCAGCGTTATACCACATTCCCCAGGCGGGGAAAACTTTGGGTTGTACTTCCTCCCCGATGTTAGATTGTGCGTTTGTATCGTTGGAACTTTCCAGAATTTTGGCAGCGTTTTGAGGCACACCTGATGCAACGGCATCCTCAAGGGGATCCAACCCCGTTATCTGGACTCGCATGTACCCGCGCACCTGCACCTGAACCAGCCAAACCACCGGAACAGTACTTCTCCATGTAGTGCTTCCTAACCAATAGTCCCGTCACGCGGGCAGTCTAAAACAACGCCTGGAGGGGCGTGGTGTTCAGAGGAGCTGGGGAAAGACACCATTTTGTTGCTCTTGCATAGACGATGGGGTAGGGACACGGTACTATGATAGGTGTGACACAGTTGATTACAGCAATGTGATAAGATAATGGCAAGCTACACATGCCTTAACTAAATAGCCCACAGGGACGGCGGCCACAGGGCCTGCCTGTGCTACAATATAAGAGCCATAGCTGGCTGACGGTATCAGCCGCTAGCTGGCCTGCGGTCCAGGGTCGCGGACCTGGCCGGGAGTCTCGAATACAAGGTCAGAATGGTACGACCAGTAAGGCGTACCATAACACACCATGGCAGACATAGTAAGTGTCACCCTCCAGTCGGCAGGGACTCCTCCATGCGTCTTGTGGCAAAAATGCTGGTACAGGAGGCAATATATTATCTGTGCAGCTTAGAGATGAGTTTGTCTAAGTGGAATCATTGTCGTTGAAGGATACGTTGGATTTTATTACGCTGGGCGCTCTTTTCCTGGAATAATATGTGGTGTTTAGTATCTGAGCAGTAGCCCAGTCCAACTGAGAAGATCTTTCTTGGTTTGGATTCGTCATGAATGAGGAGGGGATCATGCCTTTATGTGTCCCATGTATTTTGGGGAAGGTTAGGGGGGTTGAGGGGGGTTGGGGGTCTTGTGCGGATGTCGGATGTCGCCTAACATGTGCCTGCGTCCATGTACATAGGCAGGGGCCCCAAGGCCCCCTGGCTACGACCTTTTGGATGAGTCGGACCGCCTTATCATGTCTGTTAATGTAAATCCCTTTGAACACTTGGTGGATATCTGGGTACCGGTACACCTAGCAAGGATATGACCGGCTCCACCCTGTGCTTTGTGACGGAGAGGGCATGAACCCTCATTTCTCGCAACTCCTTACTCCCCATCCCTCGCAGTGAACGCTGGAACGCAGTGGACCTGGCCTGGACCCCTTATCATTGTACCGCGGCGCTGTCAGTCTGTACTGGTTTTCAGGCTCATTAAACGCCGGCCACCAGACCTTATCTCCCTTATTTCTCGCAACTCCTTACTCCCCATCCCTCGCAGTGAACGCTGGAACGCAGTGGACCTGGCCTGGACCCCTCATCATTGTACCGCGGCGCTGTCAGTCTGTACTGGTTTTCAGGCTCATTAAACGCCGGCCACCAGACCTTATCTCCCTCATTTCTCGCAACTCCTTACTCCCCATCCCTCGCAGTGAACGCTGGAACGCAGTGGACCTGGCCTGGACCCTTATCATTGTACCGCGGCGCTTGTCAGTCTGTACTGGTTTCAGGCTCATTAAACGCCGGCCACCAGACCTTATCTCCCTCATTTCTCGCAACTCCTTACTCCCCATCCCTCGCAGTGACGCTGGAACGCAGTGGACCTGGCCTGGACCCCTCATCATTGTACCGCGGCGCTGTCAGTCTACACAATTTATTCGCCACATCAATCCCCCCCCACACCTCTTTCAGGATTTGCGAAATTTCCGCAATCACGCCTGAAGACGTGGTTGCCGTGGAGCTCGTACCTCGCTCCCGTTGAATTGATTTTTCTGCTCTACTCCTTCACCCCCTTTTCCCGGCACCTCCTATTTAGACCTTCTAAGGTATGCTTACGTATGCTTCCTCCTGTGGTCAATTTTTTTTTCAACTTCTTCTTTTCTCCACCCTTATTCCTTGCCCACAGCCTAACGCTCCACCTACACACACTTTCCCCCTCTATCACACCTCTTCAACCTCACACAGCCAAACACTCCCCCCCCCCCCCCCCACACACACAACCTTTTATCACCATACCCACAATCTCACTCCCCCACCACACACCGCCCATACCCCACACTTACCCCCCTATCACAGCACGTTCTTTCTACAAACCACCACCAACCTTCACATTGCACCCCTCACCCCCACCCCACCACCACAACATTGGCTAGGGCGTGCAAGTCGCCTAGACCGGTCTGGGCCAGTAAATCACCCCCTCCTAACACACACACACTCACACCTTTCCTCTTCACCACCTAACCCACACTCACTCCCCCACCACCACACACATAACCGCACACTCTCCCCCCTACCACCACAACACACCCCTCCTTACAGCTTACCACCCACCCATACCTCCACAACACACCCCTCACCCCCATACCACCACCACCACCCTGGTCTGGGCGTGAAATTCGCCTAGATAGACCGGTCTGGGCGTGAAAATCGCCCAGACCACAGTTCCACGGGAGATTGCTCTTTTCCTATCTTGCCGAGGTTTACCTTAGCGGTTAGGGGGCGGCGTTAGATCGCAGGACACGCAGGCTGAGTTACAAATGTGGTGTGTTCTACATCCCTTGTGATCTACAGTACCCTTGCTGTATCGACCCTACTTGCAAGAGTAGGAAGGGGGTGGTGAGGTTCGATTCCTCAGTATTTTGGCGTCCTGGCCCTAAGCAAACCTTGTAGGGAAGTACTGTCGGATTTCTGCCCTCGGGTGGTTCTCTAGTTATGTCTCCTTGATTCCGCCTCTAACGACCATGGCAGGGAGCTTGTCTGCCGTGGTCAACAGGGGTAGTGGTGAATGTTCGTTTGGTCGTGGGTTGGTATCTCTCACCAACCCTAAGTGCGCCTACTTTGCATATTGTAGGAGTGGCACCACCATTCGAACTGAATCCTCCGTGTCGCTGGTTTGTGTCGGGAGACCCACCTCCTGGGGTGAAAATCCTTTCACAACTAAAAAAAAAAAAAAAAAAAAAAAAAGAGGGGGGGCTGGTGTCGGTAGTTTTGTACCGTTAGGGCTTCTGTATCTGTACGCCATATATACCGTAGGCATCCCCACCTAGCTTTTTGGCGGAGCCCCCCCAGAACATAATTGTGACAATGAGAAGGAAGGAATACGAAAGTGATAGAAACTGAACAAAGAGTTGTCCGTTGGTCTGTCCGACCGACTGACTGACACTTAAGTCAACTGTCTAGTGCCTGACTGGCTCCGGTCCACTCCATTCCGTTGCCAACACTCTCCGCCAATTTCCCGTGTCGCTCGCTTGGTTGCTGCCTATGACTTGTTTGCCACCATTATTTAATGTTGGTGGATTGCCAGATTACTAGCTTGAGGGAGGAGGAGGGGATTTGCTTGCTCCCACATAGAATAGTAGACGCCCGAAGTATTTTCCACTCCCTTGGTTGGGCACGAAGCCGTCCTCCTCACAAAGCTCCTGCCCGTACTTCTTGATTAGCCGGAAGATTTGTGCATTGGCCACTTGAGCCTGGGCTAGATCCTGAACCTTGTCGATCAATCGTTTGTCTGCTGCAAGCAACCTGAGGTCGGATGCACAACCAGGGGCGTGGCCACTGTGTGCGAGTGTCAATACAACGGTGATGGTAGACACAGGTGGCATACTAGTTCCCTCCTCGCCTGCCTTGGGGTCAACCAGTTTCAGCTCATACGCATAAGGAAGGGGTTTCCTTGCCTTGGTTCTAGCTGGGCGTGCCACTTTGTTGGAGGAGCCAGCTGCACCTGGGCGCTTGAACCCTGCCTGATTCTTGCGTGCCTCACGCTCTTTCCAACTAGGTTGACCACCAAACATGCAGCTGAAGTGAAGGACCAACTTGTTCAGACCAATGTGCGATTGGTCTCTATTGAACTGTGAGTGCGTGCATGGTGCCACACGTTCAACCAGCTTTTCCAAGGCAGCATATATAGTTGGGCACAGTGCCCATGCAGGTGTCTTCCTCACCAGCCACGACAACTGTGTTCTCTAGCATCTCCAGGTAAACTGTCGGAGACGTGGCCGCAGATCGAGTTCCCCCATCTGGGGCAGGACATGTAGGAGGTAGAGGAGCTTGGGGGAGCGGCAACATGGATATCAAGGCATCTTGATGCCTCTGTCGAAAGCCATACCCTGTAAAATTCCCTAAGCATTTGAAGTACTATTATGAGGGTGATGATTGAAATAGCACTAAACTGGTAGAGTTCAACGAGTGTGTAACATGTCTATGCTTAAGAACTCCTTCACGCTCAACACGGCATTGAACTGCTCAATGGTGGTGATGACTTGTCCACCTCCCACAAGGACCAAAAGGTCTTGCAACACCGGTCTTAACTTTAAGCGAGAATGCGCTGCGTGCTTGAGTCCCCGCTAAGGAAAAGTCCAGAGGGGGGGTGGCCTTATCTCGTAGGGCATACTTCAAAGCCTGAACCAAGTCTTCAGCTCGACCCCCCCCTCCGTGCGCCTGCTGTTGTGGCTTACCTGGAGCAAGGGGGGGGAGGCGACATAATCTAGTAGGGAAGACCTGTTCGGCTAGTCCGTGAAAGGCGTCATTTACCGGAGGGTCAGATTTGTAAATTTGAAAAGCCGCGAAGTGTCCTTAAAATCTCTTCGCCTGGCCCTTCGACAGGCTGGCGCCTTTGCTCTGTACAGCTGAACAGTTCCATGTGGTACGCCACGCTGATGTACGATGGACGCGTCAGACCTGGTACTGTGCAACTTCACGGAACGGCGCGCCTGCTGAGGGGGCGGGGGCGGGGGCGGGGGCGGGGGCGGGGGCGGGGCGGGGGGGGGGGGGGGGGGGGGGGGGCAGCCTTGGTGACGTCATCAAAGTCACGTTCAAGGTTCTGCTCGGTCCCCAGTCTTGTCTGACCGGCACCGGGGTCCTTCTATCTGTTCGTTCCCATACAGATGTCTGGTACCAACGACCTGAAGGCCGCGAAAGCAGATGAACGCTACGCAACAGTCATCCCGTAAATGTGTCATCCAATTTGCCTATTCCTCTCCCGTTAATCCTTTACTTGTTCAGTATTAGGTTGTCAGGCTTACTGATAAAGGCGTGGCCATGAGCCTCTTGCCTCTGCGCAGCCCAGGAGGCTGTCCTGGAGAGATGAAGGACTCCATACGAAACTCTATAGCATCAATAGAGCCGAGCACACCTCTTCCTTCAGTATCTAAGGCAGTGTTGGTAGGATTCGGAGGAGCTCTGGAGAGCGCCTACTTGCTGTTCAAGGCCGCGCGCTTTAAACCGGTGCTTAGTATCAGGTGGGCAGCTTTAATTCGATTTTCTGAAAGGTTCTTCTTCGGTTGTAGCTTGGCCGAATACTAGCTGAGGGGAAGTTGGATCCAAGGAAGGTTTCTGCTTTCGTCCAGTGATCCGCGAGATTGCCCAGGTGTAGAAGCTAGTCGCCCATACCGCAATTCCTTATGTCATCAGGCGTTACCAGAAATCTCGGGCTCCTGGAGGCTCCAGTTTCAGGACGATTTTCCTGCTTCAGCACGATTTTTTCCACTGGATGACTTGTTTTCTTATGTCATTCCCAATGAGCTTGCCCGTTGGCGTCTATCTGTAGAACTAGTCATTGTTTTCTCTTCCTGTTTTCGCGGCTTTTGGTAAATTGTTCGTACTTTTCTCTGCTAGATGTATTGGTTAGGTTGCGTTGCACGGTATCTCCAAACCCACCGTCTCTTCACAAGCTTGCCCTTTTCTTCCTCCGCCAGGGTCCTCCTGTTAGTGCTACTGGTCTTGTCAGTTCTGAAAGCTGTGCCTGGCTCCACGCTACTGTCGACCGTTCACGGGATCTTCTTTTACGCACCGGGCATTGTCTCCGGTTACGCCTCCTCTGCTCCCCTCTTATTCGAGTGTTTTAGTTGGTAAGTTCGTACTCGGCCTCCTCAATCACGACCCGTGGCTTCAGACTAGCCAGATTTGCCTAATATGGTTCTATAATTAGCAAGCAGCTACAGCACATGGCTTGCACAACCCTGAGTCGAGAAGTAGCAGGCACTTGCAATACATGGCTGGCACAGTACTTACCAAGGGATTAGGTGGAGCCCAGCAGGTAAACTCCAGCTCTGCAGCGATTGAAGCATCACCAGTTCATTTCCACCATTTAGTGGCCGGTACTGTCTGGAGTTCAAAGAAACTAGCAAGAGGACAATAATGAGATCTTCCGACGTTGGTGTTGGTCTTGGTGGTTAGGAACTGCTTTCCCTTGATCTGAGGGGCAAAGCGTTGTTGGTTAGAACTGCAGCATGTGTTCAGCACTGCCAATTGTATTTCCTCCAACCAGTTGCCACCGGTTATTGCCATTTGTACGCGTTTCATGTGTGCCTCTTGCAGAACGATCACCTGCCATTCATAATTTGCATACTGGTGGCATGCAATCCCACGGGGCCCAGATTCTCAGTTTTTTTTGCTGGGATCTGGGGCAGAGTTGGACGAGCAGCTTCTGCTTACAAATATAGGATGGAGGGTTGAGGTGGGGGAGGACTACAAGAGGCAGATGATGGTGGGGGAGGTAGAGGATTACCGGGGCAGGGGTGGAGGAGGTGTGTGTGTGCATGGGGGGCAACTGGATATGCTATGAGGTGGTTGGTGGGGAGGGTAGGGTGGCGTGTGTGTGAAGAATGAGAATGACCAAGTCCAATTCCCATTAGTTCACTTGAGCGGTGACATCACACACTTCTGTTCAGTTTGAACCCAAGAGTGTGATGTCACCTCTCAAGTTAGCCAATGGCTGCAATAGGTCAAGAGATTCTGTGCTGGGCCTAGTGGTTTGATTCCCTCAAATAGCTGTACGCAAGCCACAAAACAAGCTGTGCAGATTAACGCGCTTGATCGCAAAACAGCTTGATCCGCACGCCTTAATGTAATACACATAAAATGATGCACTGCTCTTAGTTGTCATTGTCATTGACACTGTCGTCATCACCACACCCACCACCGCCGCCATGATTAATGATCATCATTACTAGCCAGCACAAAGCATGGAAAATCAAGCAGCAAGCAATATGCATCAAGCATTAAACATCGAGCAGCAAGCATTAAGCATTAAGCCCCAAGCATTAAACATCAAGCACCAAGCATTAAACATAAGACATCAAGCATTAAACATCAACCACGAAGTATTAAACATGAAGCACCAAGCATTAAATACAAAGCACAATGTATTAAACATCAAGCACCAAGTATTAAACATCAAGCTCAAAGTATTAAACATCAAGCACCAAGCATTACGCACCAAGCATTAAGCATTAAACATATGGGCTGACAAATGAACAAATGATCATACGTATATTCGTACGTATGTTTTTTCTTCTCGTAACGCATACTCATACGTATGTCCTAACGTATGAGTAGTGTACGACGAAAAGTGCAGCACGATTCCCGGCATTTAACTTTCTTGGGTTTCATTCAATTTTTGATTTAGATAGCTCATTGGAAAGATATTGAGCTCCTCTATCACAATATGCAATACAATTAACCTTTTAAGTGTATACTTTTGTTTAAATTTGGCCGAAAGTTTGATCTAGATAGCCAGATATGAGTCACAGATATGAAAGTGTCACCTAGCCTTCCATTCCATTGTGCTCCCATGTGGGCTCGGTGGATTGATGGTGCATGCATAGTGCAATGTGAACATGGAAAATATTGCAAAATAGTTATGTACGTACGTTAGTACACACGTATACAGTTATGTAATAAACCAACTGGCGTTGAATGGCTCCCTTAGATTGGCACCGCGCTTCTCGGTCTGCGCGCTTTCTGGTCGTGATTTCTTTTTCTTAGAGTTGGACAACCTAAACTTGCCAGATTATTGTTTTGAGAGTTATTGTGTGATGCCAATGAAATTAGCTACGTGGCAATACCTTCAATACCCATGCGAAAGTATTTTCTCCAGAAGTTCATAAAATTTTCAGAAATTTTCATACGTTTATATGCATACGTTCATACGTCCATACGCTTATATCAGAGCCCTAGATTTGCCTGCTGATCTTTGACCTCGTTTTCTCCCTTCCGCAGCGCTTGTGGAGTGGCCACCTTGATAACAACTTTTGTCAAAGCTGTGATTTTTTCAAACTTGTGAGTACCACTGTTCATGTTCGTATGTATGTGTGTGTATGTATGTATCTATGTGTTTGTATGTATGTGTGTGTATGTGCGTGTGTTTGTATGTATGTGTGTGTATGTATGTATCTATGTGTTTGTATGTATGTGTGTATGTGCGTGCGTGTGTGTTTGTATGTATGTATGTGTGCATGTATGTGTGTACGTATGTGTATGTATGTAAGTGTGTGCGTGTCGGCCCCGCTTCTGTTTGGAAGGTGCTCCTCACTGTCTAGGACGTTACTTGCGACTTGTATGATAGGGAGGCTTTAACGACTTATCAAGCGAGATCCACATGAGTCTCGAGCCTGGAAATTTCGGTTGATTCATTGCCTTGCTTTGCTTACCTCACTTTCAGCCTGCGATCCCATGGTGCTGCGTTGATAAGACTGACATATGCTGTGTGAGCCGGTTCACCATGGACAGCAAATGACTAGGACAGAATCTATCAGCGGTAGCACTCCAGGATTCACTCATGTTTGTTTAGCCCCCCCCCCCCCCCCCCCCCCCCCCCTAAAAAATTGCGCTACATGATTGTGCTACTCAACCGTCCTGGAATCAGGCTTGCGTCACACATTTTGCTACCTATCTCGACCTACTGGAACTTGGAAACAAACTATCTTTTTATGTTCTTACGTCTCCTTTCGTGTTCTTACTTCTCCCTTCATGTTCCTACCTACCTCTCCCTTTGTGTTCTTACTTCTCCTTTCGTGTTGTTACTTCTCCTTCCTTTTTCTAACTTCTCTCTTCTTGTTCTTACTTCTCCCTTCCTGTTCTTACTTCTCCCTGCCTGTTCTTACTTCTCCCTTCCTGTTCTTGCTTCTCCCTTCCTGTTCTTACTTCTCCCTTCCTGTTCTTACTCCAACATCATCCTTTCAACAGGTCGGAGGTCCAACAGTGGCTTAATGCAACAGACGCCATAGTCTTATTTTGGATGATGAATGCACTGATCAACCAGGTTAGTACATGGTCTCAGCTGCCCCTCGGTCTTATTTTGATGCTGAATGCACTGATCAACCAGGTTAGTACACGGTCTTATCTCCCCCCCTCCCTCCCCCCCTGTATCCTGAAGCACACACACATTCCCCTAAATCTCTCCCCCCCCCCCCCCCCCCTACACACACACCTTCCTGCCCCCCCCCTCCCTCCCCCTCGCACCCACAAAAACTATGCACTCCCCTACTCTGCCAATGTCCCCCCTCTCCCCCCCCCCCCCCCCCCCTGTACCCTCCCCTCCATTTCTTAATGAAGGAAAAACACATATACTCCCCTACTTCTGCCCACCTCGTCACCACCACCACCACCTGCTCCACTATTCTATTTCCCCCTATCTGAAACCATAACTCAACCCAACCCATCTCAACCCAAACCAAACCGAACCAACCTAACCTAACGTAACCCAACCCAACCCATCTCAACCTAAACTAACCCAACCCATCTCAATCCAACCCATCTCAACCCAACCCAACCCAACCCAACCCAACCCAACCCAACCCTGTCTGCAGCACCGTCTTGGATGTATCTTGATCATGCGAGGAGTCTCATTCGCTGTCCATGCAACCGTTCTCTGGAGCACGGGCTCTAGGTACTACCTGACACGTGCCTTCTTGGCCAACCTGTTGACAGCAGTGTTGTCTATGGCCTTCGATGCATCACATAGGTCGGCTTTCATAAGTAAGGTGCAGGCCGTGAGGCGTTTGGTTCAGCCGATGGATGAACGGGAGGATGAGCACCCTCCCGTACTGAATATATACAGGTAAGGCGAGGGTGATGCCCAATGTCTGTGTGTTTGTATGTTACAGGCCAGGGGGTAGCCAATTATGCTACAGGGAGGCGGACGATGCAGTTGGTGGATGAACGTGAGGATGAGGATGAGTGCCCTCCCGTACTGAACATCTACAGGTGAGGCCTGGGTGAGGCGTGGGTGATGCCCAGTGTCTGTGTGTTTGTATGTTACAGGCCAGGGGGTAGCCAATTATGCTACAGGGAGGCGGACGATGCAGTTGGTGGATGAACGTGAGGATGAGGATGAGTGCCCTCCCGTACTGAACATCTACAGGTGAGGCCTGGGTGAGGCGTGGGTGATGCCCAGTGTCTGTGTGTTCGTATGTTGTACGCATCACACAGGCCAGGGGGTAGCCAATTATGCTCAAGGAAGGCGGTCGGTGGGTGACTGGGTGGATGAGGATGAGTGCCCTCCCATGCTGAATTCCTACAGGTGAAAGCTGTGTGATACCCGGTGGTGATGCTCGATGAGTGCATGCATATATGTATGTTACAGTGCTTTCGACCTGAGGACCCATGGTGCAGTGTTAATAAGACTGTCATCTGCTTCCAGAGCCGGTGCACCATGGACAGCAGACGTCTTCAGGAAGATCTTATCAACGAGAGCACCTCAGGGATCACTCATTATCGTTAGGCTCACGTTGCACTGTCCAGGGGGTAGCCAATTAGGCTTATGGGACTTGCCCAACCTGGAACCCAATTCTAGTGATCACCTTAGTAAGTTCCCCAACCCCAGCCTCTTTTAGTGATATACATTGGTCTAGAGGTAGACTACGTCACTTTAAGAATGAAGAGTCGGGGGTTCGACTCCCCCTTCGGTCGCTTTTGGCGTTGCAGGTCGTCGTCAACCGCGATGGTAGCTTGTCCAGTTGAGGTAGGAGACCGCTCCCCACCCGCGTACTACGGGCTCCCTTAACACCACACCCCATCAGGCGTTATCATAACCATTTCCGCCAACCCCACCGTACCTCAATACAACCTGGCTGCCCACCGTATTTCATTACAGCCAGTCTGCCTGCCCTTACCGGGTCATGGTGCTCCCCTTGGACGTCTGGGAATGCACCTAGAGAGTGTGATCACTGAGAAAACAAGCACAGCTGAAAAAGAAGCACTACACATGCACCCACCCTACCAACCAATACCCATCCACCCACCCTACCAACCACTACTCAACCACCCTACAAACCACTACCCATCCACCGACCCTACCACCCATCACCCATCCACCTACCCTTCCAACCACTCAACAACCACTACCCATGCACCCACCCTACCAACCAATACCCACCCACCCACCCACTACCCACCCTACGTCCTTGCTGCCTTTCCTGCCAGGGTCATGGAGTTCCCCTTCGATAACTGGGAACGTACCTCAGAGTGTGACCACCCCCTCGACGGTCAGTTCATCGAGTCCTGGCATTACGATTCGTGGATGTGTGTTACCAAGGCTCTTGGGGAAGATGAGGAGTCATGCCAGGCGGAGTGGGAGGATACCTGTGATGAGTCTGCCTTTGAGGCTGAATTCGATCAGATATGGGACCTGTCCCCTTCCATCAGCATTAGTGGTGACGAGAGCACAGACGATGATATTCTGAAGCCCATTCTAGATGGAAGGAGGCGTGTGTTAAGTGCAGACCACCTAGACACGCTCTCCTCTGTTAGTGAGCGGGCTGCAGATGATGAGTGTTCTACTGCCCTGCCCATACGTCGCATGTCAGCCTCACAGCTGATGTTAGGCAATCCATCGGTTACTGAAGCCTTCAAGGCCAGTCAACTGGGGCACTACTTGTTCAGCAATACTGTGGTGAGTCTTCATGTTTATCGTTCGTGTTTATTTCTTCGTGTTTCGGCGGAGCATCTCTTCTGGGGGGCGGGAGCCCCCAGATTCACCCTGTTGTCCGTCTGTGCGACCGATCAATCGAAAAAACAAAGCCTGACACGTTAAGGCCAGTCAACTGGGGCAGTACTTATTCAGGACCACTGTGGTGAGTCTTGAAGGGTTCATGTTTTCTGTCCGTGTTTATTTTTGTGTGTTTTTGGCGCAGCCCCCAGATTCACCCCGATGTCCGTCTGTGCGACCGACCGACTAACCGAAAAGACGAAGCTCGACACGTCAGCCAACTGTCTCATAACTAACTGGCCTGGGTCAGCTCCAGTTCCTTGCCACCTGTCGTTCCGTTTCCAACACTCCGCCAATTCGCCACGTTGCTTGCAACGCTGCATAGGGCTTGTTTATTTTTGTTGGCTGATGTTCATGTGATGTAATGATTTTGTTGTTGCTAATGTGTAATGTGTGATGTTTTATGAAAATGAAGCAGTGTCTTTTCGTAGCACCATGGTGCTCCTTTGCCTTTTCCTCTGCCTCTGCCTTTACCTCTGCCTTTGCCTTGGCCTCTGCCTTTACCTCTGCCTTTGCCTTTACCTCTGCCTTTGCCTTGGCCTCTGCCTCTGCCTTTGCCTTTACCTCTGCCTCTGCCTTTGCCTTTACCTCTGGCTCTGCCTCTGCCTTGGCCTTGGCCTCTGCCTTTACCTCTGCCTTGGCCTTGGCCTCTGCCTCTGCCTTTGCCTTTACCTCTGCCTTTGCCTTGGCCTCTGCCTTTACCTCTGCCTTTGCCTTGGCCTCTGCCTTTGCCTTTACCTCTGCCTCTGCCTTGGCCTCTGCCTCTGCCTTGGCCTTGGCCTTTGCCTTTACCTCTGCCTTGGCCTCTGCCTCTGCCTTTACCTCTGCCTTTGCCTTGGCCTCTGCCTTTACCTCTGCCTTTGCCTTGGCCTCTGCCTTTGCCTTGGCCTTGGAACTCATGTTTAAGATAGTCTTTTAGGGTTTGCCTTGGCCTCTGCCTTGGCCTTGGCCTTTGCCTTGGAACTCATTTTAAAGATAGTCTTTTAGTGCCTGCAATTTTCTAGGGAGTAGTAGCTTTTGGGGTGCTACTGGCAGCTGTTAGTCTCCAAAGGCTCCCACAAACGACTTCAACGTAGACCCCCCTGCACAACGTGGCACACCATTGAGCACTGGGTGCTTCATATATAAGGACCGGCATATCATATGATATCATATGATGACGGCAGCCTGACTAGGCTAAAGTTATCATTTATGCACAATAGTAAATGATGCAATTTGTATTAATCATGTGATACCATACGCACCTTTGGTCAACATCAAATAGCCCTATTTATGTAGCACCTTCAAGGAAAACCCTTGTATAGGGACCAGCATATCTTATGATGTTGACCAAAGGCGAGTGTATGATATCATATGATATCATACAAATTGCATCATATGCTATTGTGCATAGATGATAACTTTAGCCTAGTCAGACTGCCGGCATCAAATGATATCATATTGCCGTTCCCTGTTTATATAGAACCTTACAGAAAAACCTGCTGTCCCGCCCTGTCCTGCCCTGCTGAAGAAAAACCTGCTGTCCCGCCCTGTCCTGCTTTGCTGAAGAAAAATCTGCTGTCCCCCCCTGCCCTGCCCTGCTGAAGATGATCAATCTTACCTACCCCTGACACAGGTGAACATTGTTGTGCCTGATGGGGATCCATCAGACCTATCCCCGGAAAACTTGGCCTCCCTGAAATCAAGGCTTCAGCAGAAGTTGCAAGAGTGGTAAGCATAGCTTTTCTTGTCCGCTATTAGCAGCAGCTTCTAGGTAGTCCCAACTTCCTATTCAGCTGAGCCTAATGCCACCTAGTGCACTTGGAAGCTAGTACAATCAGCTATCCAGAAGTGCTGACATATTTGGGTGTAGCGCGGTGGCTGGCTTGGGGAGCTGCCTAGAAGCTGCTGAAAAGCCGGAAAGAAAACACATTACCCCCCCCCCCCCCCTGGCCCCCTCCCTCCTTACCCCCCCCCTCCTGCAGCCTTACTGGGGCGGACGTCCACCCGGTGACCGTTCACCATCCACCACCCACCACCCTTCCCTCCTTATTCCTCCCTCCTCTCTCCTTACCCCTCTCACAATTCCTCTCCCACCACCTCCAACTCCCTCCTCCCCACCCACTCCTAACCCCCACCCCCACCCCCCACCTCTTCCTAACCCCATCCACCCCGCACCCCTTCCTGCAGCCTTCCTGGGCGGACGTCCACCAGGTAACCGTTCACCATCCACCATCCACCACCCTTCCCTCCTTATCCCTCCCTCCTCCTCCCTCCTTACTTCTCTCACCATTCCTCTCCCATCACCTCCCCCACACCTCCTTACCCCCCACACCCACCCCCTGACCCCCTCCCTCCTTACCCCTCTCTCACCATTCCTCTCCCACCACCACTAACTCCCCCTTCCCCCCCCCCCTCCTACCCCCCCCCTTCCCCCCCTCCTAACCCCTCCTACCCCCCCCCCCCCCCCCCCCCCCCCCCCCCACTCCTGCAGTCTGCCTGGGGCAGATGTCCACCAGTTAACCGTTCGCAAGGGCTCCCTCATGGTCACTCTCGACATAATCTACTCAGGGGACATCTCCTCCCTAAAGCTGGAATCGACCGGTCACTCTAACCTTAACGCTTTACTCAAGCAGTTGGTGGCTCCAGAGCGGTGGTGCGAGTGGCTAGAATTGCCATGGCCTAAGGATGGACAAGAGATCATTGTGCAGGTGAACATAGAACCTACGAATAAAATATATGTATAATAAGTAATGACATGAATATATAATGGACAAGAGATCGTTGTGCTGGTGAACAGAGAACCTACAAATAATAACATGCTGTACCTGAGTGGTGTAGCTGCTGTACGTGGTGAATTTGATATTTGTGAAATATGTGATCTGAGTACCTGCTAGAGACACTGTGTGATGGCATGGCGTGCCTGAGTGGTGTAGCTGCTGTATGTGGTGTATTTGATACTTGCGATATTTGGGGAATATGTGATCAAAGTACCTGCTAGAGACACTGTGTGATGGCATGGCGTATCTGAGTGGTGTAGCTGCTGTATGTGGTGAATGTGATTTTTGTGAAATATGTGACCAGAGTACCTGCTAGAGACACAGTGTGATGGCATGCTGTACCTGAGTGGTGAAGCTGCTGTATGTGGTGTTTTTGATATTTATGAAATATGTGATCTGAGTACCTGCTAGAGACACTGTGTGATGGCATGGCGTGCCTGAGTGGTGTAGCTGCTGTATGTGGTGTATTAGATACTTGCGATATTTGGGGAATATGTGATCAGAGTACCTGCTAGAGACACTGTGTGATGGCATGGCGTATCTGAGTGGTGTAGCTGCTGTATGTGGTGAAGCTGATTTTTGTGAAATATGTGAGTACCTGCTAGAGACACAGTGTGATGGCATGCTGTACCTGAGTGGTGAAGCTGCTGTATGTGGTGTTTTTGATATTTATGAAATATGTGATCTGAGTACCTGCTAGAGACACTGTGTGATGGCATGGCGTACCTGAGTGGTGTAGCTGCTGTATGTATTGTATATGATATTTGTGATATTGGGGGAATATGTGATCAGAGTACCTGCCAGAGACTCTGTGTGATGGCATGGCGTATCTGAGTGGTGTAGCTGCTGTATGTGGTGAATGTGATTTTTGTGAAATATGTGATCAGAGTACCTGTGTGATGACATGCCAGACCTGTTTGACATGAGTACCTATTAGGGTCCCTGTGTAATGTATAAGTTATGCAGTGTTTTTCTTTTCAGCTATGAGCCGCAGCTTCTAGGCAGCTCCCCTGCCTCCCTATCCAGCCAATCCTAACGCGGTCTTATGCACCTGGAAGCTGCCGTCATCATTAATCCACACCTGCTGAAATGTCGGCGCAGAGCCCAGTGGATGTGGCAGGGAGCTGCCTAGAAGCTGCTGCTCGTAGCCGAAAATAAAAACACTGATGTTGTGCATGCTATACGTGATGCAAGTGATCCTTGTGATATGTATGATATACGAGCAAGTGTGTTGAAACGTGATATGTGTGATATACCATAGCTGCTTTCAGCACGTGCTTCTCTCTCTCTCTCTCTCTCTCTCTCTCTCTCTCTCTCTCTCTCTCCCCCTCCCCCTCTCTCCCTCTCTCCCCCTCCTTCTCCCCCTGTTCTGCTTTCAGGCATTGGCTGAAACTGGTTCGCATCGGCACCTGTCCCCCCCCCCCCCCCCCCCCCCCTGCAGATCGGCAAGGACAGTGCAATCGCCATCCGATGGGATGCCCAAACCAACAAGTGGGTCTCAGCCACAGCTCCCACCCCTGCAGTGTCCGCCAGTGTGTCACGCATCCTCAGCGTCCAGCCTCCCATTCACCTCCTTCCCAGCGTCAGCTCCCCAAAGCCCGCCCCCCCTGGACCTGGCGAGAATCTGGCGGAAACTAGCTGGCCTGGATCTTTTGCCTCCTCTTCTGCAACCTCTCCCGACATGGACAATTTTGGAATCAATCTAACCATGCAGATGGCGACGACCCTGGTCATGGCTCTGCAAGATGAAATGGGGGGGCCCAAGCTCCGGGCCAGATATTGTGGCAGTGCCGTGCCCCTGGAGATCAGCCTGACCCCCCCTGACCGCCATACGCAGGATCGGGGTGATAGTGTGACTTATGTCCACGTGAACCTCATAGACTGCTTGGATGTAAAGCAAGAGCTGGGCCAAAACGGTGTGGCGTTGGATGGCGATAGCGAACAGATGACAAATCTGTATGTCACGTGCATGTTGGGTAGCTTGTTAAAAGCGGGTAAGAAGGCCCAACCTGGTCTGCTCATCCTGGAGGTGTGGGAACGTCGACTTCTTGTCCAGTCCCTGCCCGTCCTAGTCCTTACCCACGACATGTGGGAAATGGGCATGGAGCTGTCTGAGTTCTATGCCAGCCAGCAGGCAACCCAGGCTGGCGACAGCAAGGGCCAGCCCCAGAATCAGAATCAGGCCCAAAAATCCAAGTTCAACCTGTCCAAATTAGGACTCTGGCTGGAGTACACCTCAACCTTGAACCCTAGCATGTCCCGACCAGCCAAGGCGTGTGCTCTTCCCCCTGGTAACCCCCTCACGGACGCCTTGACCGTCAAGAATGCAGACGCCCCCAACCCTAGCAGCTCCGACCCCCCTCCTGCCAAGGAGGAGCCGCCTCCCGTCGATGACGTGCCGAACGCCACGGACAGTAAGATGAAACAGCACATGGTGACTTCAGGGCGGTGGCTGCTGGAGTTGGCCATCATCCAAGGTTGGCTGCACTGTGCTACGGAGCTCATGGAGGGCTTGCTGGGTCCTGGCTCTTGTGACTTCAAGGAACTAGCGCTTGGTGCTAACAGTAATGGACACAGTCTGCTGCGTAAGTTGGTGTGGGTGGGTGGGTGGGGGCAATAGTAATGGGCACAGTCTGCTGCGAAAGTTGGGGGGGGGGGGGGGGGCTTAGGCTGAAAAGTAATGGATACAGTCTGCCACATTAGTTGGGGGATGGGATGGTTCAGGGGGGGGGGGGGGGGGGGGGGGGGGGGGGGGGGGGGGGGCTAATAGTGATGGACACAGTCTGCTGTGTACGTTGGGGGATGGAATGCTTCATGGGAGTGCTGCTGGTGTGAAGGGTAACCAAATTCTTCTCTTTGGGTAGGGAGGGACATGTTTTGTGTAAGTTGGGGGAGGGGATGGTTCACGAGGGGGTGGGGTGAGGGGAATGGAATGGTTCATGCCAACGGAAGTGGATTGCATGAGGTATGATTGTTAGAGCTATAATTTGTTCATTAGATATGTGGACCAAAAGCAAGTGCCTAGTGCAATGTTTGTGCCTAGTGTATGGTCGGGCCTGGTGCATGTTTGGGCCTATCGGCTACTGTGGAGTGTCTGGTGCATTGTATGAGTCTAGCGTACCGTATGTGCCTAACGTGTTACTGTGGCAGTCTATCTATATATTTAGGCAGTCTTAATAAAAAGGTAATGATAACGCCTGGTGGGGCGTGGTGTTAAGGGAGCCCGTCGTACGCGGGTGGGGAGCGGTCTCCTACCTCAACTGGACAAGCTACCATCGCGGTTGACAACGACCTGCAACGCTAAGAGCGACCAAAGGGGGAGTTGAACCACCGACTCTTCATCCTCAAGCAATCCGGTCTACCACTAGACCATTGTATATCACTGAAAGGGGCTGCAGTATAAATATATAAGTGTAAGGTTGTCAATATATGCGTTTAGGCAGTCTATATGTGTATAGGCAGTCTATGTAAACATGTTTAGGCAGTCTATATATATAGGTAGAGGCAGCATGCCGTGGGGCTTTCAGCAATCCCTTTCATGAGTTCAGCTTGTGTCCGCCCTGTTCCCTCCGTTAATGTAATGTACCCATGACTGACTGACACTCCGCCTTGCTCCATGCAGATTTGGCGGTGCTCAGTGGCAAGGCCTTCATGGTTGCAGCAGTGGTCCGATGGGTAAGTTGCTCCAACTGCCCTCAGCCAATCAGGCTACCCTTGGGAGGGAGGGAGAGGGAGAGAGGGGGGTTTCGTAATTGTATTCGCAATCTTCCCTTGCAAGATGGGTAAGTAGATCCAACTGCCCCCAGCCAATCAGGCTACCCCTGGGAGGGGAGGGGGGGGGGGGGGGGTGTAATTGTATTCATTATCTTCCCTTGCAAGATGGGTAAGTAGATCCAACTGCCACCAGCCGATCAGGTTGCCCCTGGGAGGGAGGGAGAGGGAGTTTGTTTTTTGTGAATTATTATTCAATATCAGCCGCTGACTGTCTATGGTACAAGGAACAAAGCCAAGATGTCCTGCAAATAAGGGGGAAAACAATCAATCAACACAAAGAACACAGAAGAAGAAGATGAGCTCACAGACAAGCAAACAGCACAAACGAAAAACACAGGCAAAAACATAGACAAACAAAACAAAAACTGATTCTGTCTGTTTCTTGTGCTCTTGTTATGCAGGCAACACGCGACAAGGTCAAGTGGTGCTGGAGTGTCGAGGATTGCCGTGGAGTAACCCCCATGTAAGTGACGCCTATGGAAAAACTATAACGCCTGGAGGGGCTGGATAATGATGTTATGATAATGATGTAATGATAAGTAGGGGTCAGCTATGTTATATACTATTAGTGAATAAATAATATTAAATAGTATTATATAAAATTAGTCGGACGAGCCGTCTCACCAGAAATTCGAATTTATTTGAAAAACTAATATAATTTTGACACGAATAATATTAGTTTTTCAAACACTAATATTAGTTGCCGTTCCCTAATGATAAGTGGCGCGTCTACCCCTGTAGCAGGATAGCCTGCTACTAGTCTGTATCTCTGGTATGCGTACCTTCCATTCCTTATCTTAACACCTCGAGTATGACTTTTCGATATGCCCATTAGTCTTGCGTTCCTTGACAACACCAACTATGTATACCCCTTGCAAGAGGTTCTCCATGTGAGCTCCGTTTTACTCACCCGTTTGGGAATCTTCCAATGGGTATCCATCTTCCTCTAAATGCTGTCAGAAGCTCAGGTCAATCGGAGCGCTCCTTGAGGCGCACATGCATACAGCCATGGGGAAGTACCCGTCCCTACCCACACAGCTAATAGTTCGAGCTGGCGCACATGCGTACAGCCATGGCAAAGTATCCGTCCCTACCCCCACAGCTAATAGTTTGAGCTGGCGCACATGCCCACAGCCATGGCGAAGTATCCGTCCCCACCCACACAGCTAATAGTTTGAGCTGGCGCACATGCATACAGCCATGGCGAAGTATCCGTCCCTACCCACACAGCTAATAGTTTGAGCTGGCGCACATGCATACAGCCATGGGGAAGTCTCCGCCCTTACCCTCACAGCTAATAGTTTGAGCTGGCGCACATGCATACAGCCATGGGGAAGTATCCGCCCCCACCCACACAGCTAATAGTTAAGTAGGTAAGCAATCCTCCAAAGAGTATGAACAAGTCGTACCTCTCATTTGTGGAAAATGCTACTTGTAGCACTTGGGCTATGTTACATACCTAAAGGTGTTTGGTGGGTGCCTTTGGGGGTCACTTTTCCCCCCCAAAAAGCTGCTAGAAGCACCATGCTACATAGAGACACCGGTTCCTTTCATACAAACTACCCTGCCCCCCCTGTCTGCCGCCCTCTTAGTGCGCCCTGAGGCCATCAGAGCCTTAACCCCCCGCCCATCAGATCCATCGCCCCTTAGATCCTCCGCCCACCAGATCCTTCAATCCTCCGCCCATCAGATCCTCAAATCCTCTGCCCACCAGATTCACTGCCCCTCAGACCCTTAAATCCTCCCCCCATCCGTTTCTCAGATCTTCCGCCCTTCAGATCCACCGCCCATCAGATCCATCGCCCCTTAGATCCTCCGCCACCAGATCCCTAAATCCTCCGCCCATCAGATCCTCAAATCCTCTGCCCACCAGATTCACTGCCCCTCAGACCCTTAAATCCTCCCCCCACCCGTTTCTCAGATCCTCCGCCCTTTAGATCCACCGCCCATCAGATCCATCGCCCCTTAGATCCTCCGCCCACCAGACCCTTAAATCCTCCCCCCATCCGTTTCTCAGATCCTCCGCCCTTTAGATCCACTGCCCCTCGGACCCTTAAATCCTCCCCTCATATGTCCTACAGATCCTTAAATTCTCTGCCCGTCAGATCCTTAGATCCGCTCCTCCTTACCCGCCAACCCTCACCTTCTGCCAACCCTCACTTTCTGCCAACCCTCACCTTCTGCCAACCCTCACTGCTGCCCCCTCCAGGCATATCGTGGCGTCGTCTTGTCAGAAAAGCAACCTCGCTGCCTCTCTACTGAGGAATTTCGAAGCTGCACGCACGGCATGGCGAAAATGCAAGGTAGGCTGGCTTCGCTCAAGAAGATGATCATGACAGGAGTGTATGTGTGTTCTTAAGACACGTTCGCTGTCCTCCCTCCTCTACACACACAAACCCACACACTGTTTCTTTGGGGGCTGCGCACAGCAGCCTCCAGCAAGCTCCTTTCCCCAGCCAGTGGGTCAAGCCCAAAGCTTTCAAGTTCCCCCTCACACCCCCTCCCTCCTTCTTCCCTCCCTCACCCCTTATCATCAGGGTGGACATGGCATGTCATCCACTTATCCCCCCTGTACCCTCCCTGCCCTACTCCCTGCACCCTCCCCCTGCTTTCACCCTCCCTCTCAGCCCCCTGATCCCTACACTCTTTCCCTCCTCTCACCCTTCCCCCCCTCCCCCTCCCTTCCCACCTCCTCTCACCCTCACCCCCTCCTCTCACCCTCCCCTCCTCTCACTCAAACCCTCACCCTCCCCTCACCTCACCCTCACCCTCCCCTCAAACCTCACCCTCCTCTCATCCTCACCCCCCTGTCACCCTCACCCTCCTCTCAACCCTCACCCTCCTCTTCATCCTCACCCCCCTGTCAACCGCTCACCCTCCGCTCACTCTTTCCCTCTTCTCACCCTCATCAACCCTCACCCTCCCCTCGACCCCACCTCCACCCATCACCCTCCTCTCATCCTCACCCCCTGTCACCCTCAGCCTCCTCGTTCACCCCTCAACCCCCCCTCCTCTCACCCTCGCCCCCGTCCTCTCACCCTCACCCTCCTCCTCAACCTCCACCCTCACCCCCTCCGTCCTCACCCACCCTCAACCCCCTCCTCTCATCCTCACCCCCCTGCAAACCCTCACCTTCCTCTCACCCTCAACCCCCCCTGTCACCATCACCCCCTCACCCCCTCCTCTCACCCTCACCCTCCTCTCACCCTTCCCCTCCTCTCACCCTCACCCCCTCCTCTCACCCTCACCCCTTCTCTCACCCTCACCCTCATCCCCTCCTCTCCACCCTCACCCCCCCCACCCCCCACCCACCTCCCCAGGGCGGACTTGGCGTCACCCCCGAGGCCATTGCCTTCCAACTAGGTGGCGTGGTGCCCTTCGGCAGGAAGAAAAAGCGAATCGCTGGAGATATACCCTACACTCCTCCCCCGCGCTCCCGCCTATCGAACACCACTTACGTCCACGACCCCCTCCCCCCTGCTGCCACCCTTGGTGGCAGCAGTTCCAACGGCAGTCCCAGCACTAGCCCTCAGCCCCCCTCCCCCGATGCCCAGCCAGCCCAGCCAGCGCCCCTGCCCCCTCACCCACCCACTGCCTTGGCCACCCACCCACCCACCCACTCCACCCCCAGCCACCCGTACACCCTCCATGCTACACCGCACTCAGAGAAGGCGCGTGCAGGGACCTCACTGCCCCCCTCATCCGCCCCTGTGTCAAAGCCCTCCCATGAAGCACCACGACCACTCGAGTCTAGTGCTACCGCGCCTGAGGGTGTGAATCCTCATGCATCATCAGATCATGCTCTTTCCACATCCCCTGATCACGCACCACGCACCGATCACGTACCACGCAGCCCCAGCCTACATTCCGCCCACCCCCCGGCGTCCCAACTCCGCACGGGTGGCTCCATTGCCCCATCCCCCAAGATGCCTTCCCTCATCAAACACAAGGAAGACTCGCGCTCACAGTCGATACATACCGGAGTGGGGAGGGCTACTGTAGCTGCAGCAGCCGCGGCAGCGGCGGCGGCAGCAGCACCGGCGGCGGCGGTCACAAGACCCACTGGTAAAGGGGAGTCAGGTACTCTGTCCAAATCCTGGACCAAGTCTTCCTCCTTAAAGGGTGCGATTAAGAGCATGATCAAGTGGGGGAAGATCCCAAGCAAGTCAAAGGCTGTGTAAGGGCGCTAAAGAACACGATCAAGTGGGGGCCTGACAAATCCATAGTCCAAGTCCTGATCCTTGAAGGGGGCGATTAAGAGCATGATCAAGTGGGAGAAGATCCGAGGCAAAGCAAAGGCTGTATAAGGGCAGTAAAGAAAGCGATCAAGTGAGGGAAACTCCCACCAACCATCTAACCAAGTCTTCCAAACCCAGGCTCCCAACCAACTCCCTCACAACCCAGGCTCCCGACCAACTCCCTCACAACCAAGGCTTCATCATGTTGGAGAAGGATGAGATAGGATGGAGTGAAGCAAGGAATGGTAAAAAATTCTGAAAGTCGAGAGCTTTATATCCGCACCACTCAGGCTTTGTTTGTGTCGACCAGGCGAGCAAGTGGGGGAAACTCCCAACCAAGTCAAACGGCTTCATAATGGTAGAGAAGGACGAGATCAAATGGATTGAAGCATGAAATGGGTGAAATTTCTAGCCAAGTCGAGAGCTTCATATGTGCAGCTCAGAAGGCTTGCAACGATTTTGACGACAAGACGAGCTGCGACCAACATCGAAATCTGGTAGAATTGGATTGGATTATATTGGATTGTTACAAGATTTCTCAGCCAATCAGAGCTGCTCGCCGTCTTCCAATGCCCAGTCCCCCCCGTACGATACCAATACGTGGGATACGGAAACCTGGGAGCCAAATAAACAGGTTTAATAGTTTAAAGATTGTCCAGGTAAAGACTTGTCTAGACTTGCAACTTGAAGCTGTAAGGGTCATGGGGGTCTCCACAATGATTAAGTTCAGAAGATGATGAAGTACAACAGATGGGAAGTATCTATTAATGATACACTTGGGTGCATGATGAAGTTGGACAGATGATGCAGTACAGTAGAACTGGTATTTTTATTTATTCATTTATTTATTAGTCACAGCAGAGCCAGAAGCACCGTCGGAAGGAGATCCTTTCGCGGGGAGGGGGGGGGGGGGGGGGGGGGGGGGGGGGGGGGTATGACTGGTGGGGGCTTGTTCACACTGGTCGATTATACCCCCAAGCATACCCCCATGTACACCTGGGTTATAAGCATACATATACCACTGTTCTTCTTTTCGGCTACCAACACCAGCTTCTAGGTAGCTCCCCGAGACTGCCAGTGGGCCAAACCTAAGGATTCCAGGGGCACTGGACAGCTGGCAATGTCAGCTTCCAGGTTCCTATGGAGAGGGTGAAGGAATGTGTGCAGAGAGAACCCAGGGAGCTGCATAGAAGCTGCTGGTGGTACCTGAAACTGACAAGTATGGCAAGTACCTTGCAATAAGGAAGGACGAGGTATGCAGTGCGGCATTAGGGGTCCGCCTACCGGCAACAGTACCAGCTTCCTTTTCTCTTCAGCCTTCTCTGGCACAACAGCCTAGAAAGCGTCCTGCCGGAATCACTGACACGCACAGAAGCAGCAGCGGCAATAGGGGACTGCCTACCGGCAACAGTACCAGCTTCCTCAATCTGCCATCACAGCTTCCTAGTATATGTTTCTTAATCCTTGAGGTACAAGCATACCTGGGGTTGCAGTACACATGCACTATCCCATTTCGACAAATGGTTCAATGGTTGAGCTCGATGAAGGTGCAGGGTTCAAATCCCTGCAGGTGCGCTTCAGTGTTCTTGGTCTCTGTCAACTGCCACGGTAGCTTTGTCCAGGTAAAGTAGCAGCCCGTTCTACACTGCCGCAACCTGGGGCTCCCTTAATACCACGCCCAACGAGGCGTTATCATTACTTTTTCATTACACATACACATACGGAGTAGCAAGAGCAAGGTATACAGCACTCTACCTGCCATTACTGTTTACTTGCAACTTGCAGCTTATATGCATTGGATTGCTACATGTTTTTTTAGCCAACTCTAGGCTGTTCACGGTCTTCCAATGCCAAGTCCCCCCGTGTGATACCCGTTGGGTAGCTTATAGCGGCTTTCCTCCCGCTCCAGTAGCCAGCCAATGGGTCGTGATGCGAAGTGTTTGGCATCGTTGGAACACCTGTCACGCAAGTGGCACTAGTTACAGAGAGAAACAAAGGGGAAGATGAAATAGAGAGCTTAGAGGCAATACTCAGCAATACAGGGGCAAACCTGTCCGATGGAGCAGTGGAGTCGGGGCCTGCTTCAGTACATTCAAAAGAGCAATGTCATGTCAGCATTCATGCGCACTTGCTAGGTATACGTTTGGCCCATGTGTGTGTGTGTGGGGGGGGGGGGGGGGGGGGGGGGGGGGGGGGGGGGGGGGTTCCGCCTAGGAACTACTAAACGTGGCCGGAAACATGACTGCTGGGTGTAGCCCAAAACAGAACTGCTAGGCTTATCCCAAGACAGAACTGCAAGACGTAGTCCAAAACAAAAAATGCTCATCAGAACTAGAATGTGTGCCCAATCCACCATTTGGTGTGATCGATTCGGCTTGGCATTGAATTCTGGAGTGCATGAGAGCATTACACATGGAGCTCTAATCCACAGCCAGCTCGATTGAACTCTTGGTTTGGCCCTGTTGGGGGGGGGGGGGGGGGGGGGGGGGGGGGGGGCAGCTGCCTCGAATTTGAAAACTTTGCAGAGATGTCCATTGGCTTGGCTTTAAATACGCAGTCAAGCAGAATGATGCAGAGATGTCCATTGGCTTGGCTTCAAATATGCAGTCAAGCAGAATGATGCAGAGATGTCCATTGGCTTGGCTTCAAATATGCAGTCAAGCAGAATGATGCAGAGATGTCCATTGGCTGGGCTTCAAATATGCAGTCAAGCTGAATGGTGGCCTACACCAAGATCTTCATCAGATGTTCTAGGTGCTCCGATCGGTGTGTGGGGTGGGGTAGGGGATATGTTATGTCACTGGAAGTGAAGCCAATTAGGGTAAAGGGACTTGTCCGATGTTGATACTGCCCTACCTCGATGAGAGCGGCATGTCAGGAAAAGTTGATAATTGGGGTGGGGATATGTCTGGGTCACAGTTTCTTTTTGGGGTTTGGTAAACTCTGCGTTTGCCTGTCACTTCGTTTTGTGTGCGAACGTCGCAACTTGAGCGACGCGGTTATCCCCAGAGCGACGCGCTGCCCCCCTAACACTTGGTGCTTTGCGGAGCCCAAATGGGGGTGGGGGGGGGGGGGGGGGGGGGGATAGTTTCCAGGCCCATGCAGCGACAGAATTACAGTGCACCTGTCCCTTCCAAGGCTTTAAGGCTGAATATACTTCTGCACTGAAAAGTCTTTTCAACAGATCCTTGATAAATATAAATACTGGGGGGGGAGAGAGTGGGCTATCGGACTCCCACATTTCTAAGTAAGGGTGTGTCGTGTGCTCCCAGATATGAAGTTAAGGGTGTAGCATGTGCTCCCAGATCTCAAGTGGAGGGTGTAGCATGTGCTCCCAGATCTCTAGTGAAGGTTTCTAGGGAGGTATGTGTGAGGAGGTTGAGAACTGCACCTTGGCAATAGGGAGGTGTGTGTGAGAAGGTTGAGAACTTCACCTGAGCAATCTGAGCTTTTTATGGTCCCCGTCCCGGGTTTGGGAGGGGGGCACATGACTTGGCAACTGGTATTGGGTTTCGGAATTGTTACATGGTTCTTCTGCCAACTCTGGGCTGCTCACCGCCTGCCAATTCAAAGTCCCCCCCGTGCGATACCCACGGAAACCAGTGAGCACTGTTAAGCAGATTAGATGCCTACAGACGGGTCGTTGGATTTTGGATTGTCTTGTAGGGGAAGTCGATTGCTACTACACACAGGATGGGAATGCTTACAGGGGTTAGACTGGTTCCCTTCCATGTCTGCTTAACTTGGCAGTCTGTGTTGCTTAGTAAGAAACTGGTATCGTTTTGCATTTATGAGGGCAGTGTTTTGCATTTCGGGTTTCTGTGGGTCAGGTTGAGGAGCTACGTAAGCCTCATTTAAGGATTTGTTTTAGGGGTCCTTCAGGGAAAATGCGTCTTGTATATTTTGTACACATGTTAACCCACATTTGTAACATCTTTGTCAAGCCTCTGAATTGTAAAGAGAAGTAACTAGTGAGTACGGTAGTGACTAGCCCACAACTAACAACTAGCATGCATATTCTAACAAACCTGAAACCTACTCACCATTATTTCAGTAAGCAACTATCAACTGTGGTGTCAGCAACTTGGCAACCCCAAAGCATGCAACTGCAAATAACGTACTGTCAGCACAAATTTATGCTGTAATTTGACAGGAACACCCGTCAAATCGAGGCTTAAAGAATAACGAACGAACGAACGAACCGTCGACCCATTCATCAGGGGCGATATTAGGGTGGGACATAGGGCTTACTGACCCCCTGGGGACCTGCCAGCTAAATAGCGTTCGGCATCGGTGCCTTCCTCAGATTTCGTGGCGAGCCCCCTCGATAGATCCCCTGAGGGACGTTTGCGCCCTCTTCTAGCTCCAAGTCACAAAGATCACAATGAGCAAAGCTCCCTGTGGGGATTTGATTAATATTAATTAATTCATTTAATTAATAAACGGCTAGAACCTGGGCAGATCACCGCTTCCAACAGCAAGGCTACCCGGGTTGCAGCCGAAGCTCTAGAGGCTGTCGCTGGCAACCCATCTACCACCTCGGCGAAGACGAGCAGCAAGTATCTCACCAAGAGAGCAGTGAATTTCCAGCAAACACTGGGGTACCTTGCAGATGGGTGCTCGTTAAAAACCAGAACTCACAAAAACACGTATTTGAAGTGGAAGCCCATCGCTGGCCATTGAAAGGCACACATCTCTCAACTCCAAGTGGTTGATCACACCTTCCACAGCACAATCCCATTTGGGAAGCATTGAGCCTACCGTACTGTGATGGGCCTCGAAATCCATTCAGAGACCAAGCATCCGGTAGTGCTTATCGTACTAAAAAAAGACGCAAACTTTTTTTTATCCTCGATTCCTCAATTTTTTATTTTTTTGTTCAGGTAGCGAGGAAATGATGTTTTTATTTTTGGGCATTGGATTCAAATACTGAAATATTGATGGGGCCAGGCTGAAGGTCAATCCATTTTTTTGTACCTACTAAAAAAACACGCGAACGTTTTTATTCCTCGATTTTTCGTTTTTGGAGGATAAATCCTGAAGGCCGCGAGCAAACCGATATATGTGGTTTGAAAGGTTGAAGCCCTGACTGATACATAATTTATCCTACCGCACGCGTACCCACTCCAGCATGCTGGGTCTGCTGCGCCCTTCGGCCTTGTCGGGCACTCTGTGTCGGGCCATGCCCATCATGGGTGTCGGGCCAATATCGGCCATAGCTGTCGGTGGCATGAAGTCGAAGGGGGGTCGATGAAAAGCAGACCCTGCCCTTTTTTTCAAGCTGTCATCGTAACTGTCATACCTACCCAGATCTACCCATGGCATGAACATGAAGTATCTGCCTCGCGTTTGTCGACCCCACCCCCTAGCATCTTCTCCTTGGGTCCCCTGACCCTATTCGTGATCCCTCGTCACGAGCAAGCTCTTCACCTCTTTCTCCTCGTGGGCTCCGTCTCGGCTAGCACTGAGACCTTCGACGTGGTCACCATGGGTGGAATTCCGGATAATTCTGGAGAAATTAGCGAGACAACTTCTGATCCGCCGCTTCTACCTACAGAATGGCTATGCCGGGGGTAGTGATGAGGTCCAAATTGCTCAACGATGCAGCGCCTTCAACATGTCCAGCAATCGCCTCTGTCTTCAGCCTGTCACCGCCGAGACCGCGGCAAGAGGTGGGTGACTCTTGCAACTTACATCCCTGCTCCGTACATGTTTGATGATTCGCCGGTGCTCTTGATTGTATCCTCCAATGGTTGATCGCATCGATGCGCCATCTCGATGCGATCAATTCCTGTTCCGATTCTTGAAATCCAGTCCCACTTCGATCATCCGTGGCACTGCAGGTGTGGTTTTCCATGACACCAGGGGGCAGGACTTCAATTTGTGGAGTGGAGATTCGCCGCCAATCCCAGCGAACTAGTTTCACAGCCAATCCCAGCGCAGGAGTAGTACCCGGCACAAGGACTGTGGCCACTCCAATCTTGACTGAGGTACCAATATACTACACCCTGTGCCAGTTATTGAAATTGCGTGGATTCCTTGGGAATTGTTTGGATTTGGGACAGACCTAATGTTTGGTTAATGGGATGAGCCTCTAGGGTTTTATTTGGTTCAAGGATCAATTTGTCAAGATGGTATGCACATGGGGATGTTATTGGTATGCAAATGACCAGCAGCTTCCCCTCATCTGCATGGGCAAACAGGGGCCAAGGCAGGGGCACAAGGGAGCCCAAATTCAGTGCAATCTGTAGATTCATCACACACTCTACTCATTATGCATCCATGTATTACTATGTCCTTAATTGTAATTCGTTGTATTGTTTTGTATGTAGTCTAAAACCCTTCATTCCTTTCTTTTCTCACCTTCACTCGCCATGTCACATTTCCTTCTGTTACCGTACCTTACGCCGCCTGTCGCCTCTGTATACCTTCGAGACTGAACATTCTAATCAGAAATGCATTTCATCTTCGGCCACTCTTCGACCGTCAACCACCATTTCACACCACCTGCAAATTCTGCCAGAATGAGACGTACTCCTTCTTGGTTCAACATTTCAGTTGTGACCTCTTTTATTAATCCCTGAGACCAGCATTGTTTGTTGCTATCTCTGGTTGCCATTGAAACATTGTCTACCAAGGCTGTTTTCGCCAGTGGGGAAATCTCTCTGAATTGCAATCTGAGCGTAGCAACTGAAACGTTGTTAACATGTATTCAACCCCTCAATGCGTGCAGTTTCTGCACTGAAGATATTGTGCGCACCACCATGTACAGAGACGATGACAAGACTTACGCCTACAAGTCTTGCATGGCATATATTGTAGGCAAGACTTATGCCTACAAGTCTTGCCTGAGCTTGGATGTTGAGGGCCTCCAATTGCCTGAGCTTGCCTCCAATTCCTACATTGTGCGCAATTTACTGGTGCCTCACGCACATGTTGAGACACATGTACTGTAGTTCAAAGTTCTGATTCGGGTTTTCTGTGCGATACCCTCAAAAAACAATAAGTACATCAACGTACTCAGTTGTTCCTTCATGACCATACATTCATATTACCGCATTGATTGTTTTACTTGTCCTGGGGTCCTAATGCAGATTTCTGATTATTAGCTTTAGGACTTAATTTCCCCCCCCCCCCCCCACCATTTTCAGGGGTACTCAGCATTTCTGTGCGATACCCACAGAAATCCAACAGTAATTTGAATAAACATACAAATCCTGCTGTGTTCTAGGCCTCACGCAGATTTCTGATTGTACGTTAAAAACTAGATTATTCCATTCAATGTTGAGAAACTGAACCAGCGTTTCACTGGATTTCCGTGCGATACCCACAGATATCCAACTTTAGATGTGATAAACTCAGCGCGTTTAGATGACAGATGCACTTTGAAAATCGTGGTCAGCATTTCAACTTGAATATTTGTGCGATACCCACGAAAAAATAAAACTTAACTGAAATCTGTAACCACGAAGGATAGAGACGGATTCGAGCAATGGAGCATCGCCATATCCTACTAATATATATTAGGTTTGATAAGTTATTGATATCCAGCTAAGGTTTGAACTATTAATAGTTAATAACTTTAAAACTAATTAAGACTTATTAAATAGTAGAAAATTAGAAATTTAGGAATTTAGAAAACGTTCAATTCGAGGATTCGAGCAATGGAGCATCGCATCCTATGCCTTGCCATTTATACCTGGTGCTCTAATTGCTTAATTGTATGCCTTGCAGCCTAACCTTGGAAATCTGGGTCATCCTGAGGTTGGATGTCTGTGAGCTCCAATTGACTGTGAATGCTTCAATTCCTACAATGTCACCAATGTATTGATGCAACTGCACCTATTGGGTCTAATGTTCACACTTCTAACTTAGGTTACTTGTGCGATTCCCACAAGAAACAAAAAATACGTCAACGTACTCATTTGTTCCTAGAGTTTACCAAGATTTCGATTATTAGCATTAGGATTTCTGACTATTAGCATCATATTCAGATTATTTTCACTATTCTGCATTTCTGTGCGATACCCACAGAAACCTAACAGTAGTTTGAATTAGCCTACTAAGCCTGCTGTCTTTGAGACCTCACTCAGATTTCTGATTTTGTGAAAATTTAGGTTATACCGTCCCCAGGTGGGAAACTTAACCACATTTGCCATACTCTGGATTATTGTGCGATACCCACGAATATCCAAGTATCTTCTAGTAATGCCATTTGAAAATCGTGGTTAGCATTTCAACGTGAATATTTGTGCAATACCCACACAAAAAACTGTTTTGAAATGTGTAACCACGATTTCCAAGTTTGACTGAAATTTCAAGAAAATGTGAACTTTGAAATCGATAATGAAAATGTTCAAGTTTGTCTGAATTTTTCTACTATTGTACCTACATCCGAAGTAAGTACAGAGGTAAGGAATTACTTACAAAATTGGATATTTTCGTAAGCGAAGTCAATTTCATTACAATTTGGATTTTCTGATCTCTGATTCGCTAGTTTACATGATTTTTTTTTTGAAAAATGGGGTGGCCCGCGCCATTATTTTTTGTAGGATAAGGATAGAGACGGATTCGAGCAATGGAGCATCGCCATATCCTACTAATATATATCGGGTTTGATAAGTTATTGATATCCAGATCTGGTTTGAACTATTAATAGTTAATAACTTTAAAACTAATTAAGACTTATTAAATAGTAGAAATTCAGAAAACGATGAATTCGAGGATTCGAGCAATGGAGCATCGCCATATCCTACTAATATATATCGGGAGTGTATAAATCTAAATTTATACTCGGTAGTGCTATGCTGAGCAAGATAATGGTATGGCTTCATTGCTGAGTACTATCTACCCTACTTGCAGATCCTATAACCACGTTCCCTTTTTTTAGTTGTGAAAGGACTAATTACTTTTCTACCCATTTAAATATAAATTGATTATGGTACATACTGTACCAGCTTTCACAATCCAAACCCCAATTTTTGTAAGTAACTGTATTATACGGATGTAACAATTTCAATTTCAGCTTTCAGGCTGCTCACCTTCTTCAGGCAGAGTTAATACGGTATGGGAAGCAGAGTACTACATTTTGTCAAATTGGTCAGCGCATAAACGTCAAATAAGTCAGCGCTCTGTAGTGCAAAAAACGCAAAAACTGCGCGCTGCGCCCACAGAGCGTTGGAAAAACTGCGCGAAACGCGCAGTGGGGCTCAAAAAGTGTGCGCGAAATTGCGCTGCCGCGTGCTCTTTGTAGTACCCTGATGGGAAGTATGAACAACACTACCTACAGTGCACTCCTGAGTACCGGTACACAATGTTTTCACAAGGCTATAGTGTGCTATTTAGACCAGGCCATGGACAAGTGTAAACATTCAGTTGCAATAATGCATTTTACTACAATTAAAACCGTCAAACTACCGGTATGATCCTCCAGAAAAAATCAATTGTAGAACTACTACAACGTCAAGTTATAAATACCCCCTCAAAACGACAGTGAAATCTTCTGAAGCGTTAAATTTTGCTGTCAGTACAGTGCTGGTATGCAGAAATTCAATCACCTAGGGGAGGGCATCCCTAAACCTGCAAAAATCAACTACCTAGGAAAGCGAACGTCGTGTTAGAAATTCGTCAACTCGAAATCTGGTCGTCTACAGCGAAGACTACAGAGTACTGACCTACACTCTCGTTCGCTTAGCCTTTGGTGCTTCAGCTCCATCGTCTGCCACTCTGCCAGATGATCCTCAAGATAAGCGCCGTCCATGTTCGCTTCGCCCTGCTTCGCCCAGCTTCGCCTCAACCAAGGGGCTTTTGGGCTCCTGCCAAGAACCAAGAACAGACGCGCTTCGAATACTCCGCTCGCCTGTAGTTTGACTGCTGTTGCGCACAATATGATGCCGTTTTCCTGATCATCTACCCACATACACATGCCCAGACATACCAAATGAACACAATGGCTCGATTCATGACTTGCATACTCTGCATCAGCCTGTTCAGAGTCTTCGGAGCAGATCCACAGACTGCCATGTTCACAGATTCGTTTTTGGCTCGCTACCCAGGAAACTCATGGATCCGACAAAAGGATGGAGCTCGTAACTTGGTATGCTGCATGGGATTTTCTTCAAGGGCAAAGGACCGTGCAAGATCTCGTTTTGATTTCTTTCACATTTCTCACCTGCGTTGTATGACCAGATCATAATCACCTGGAGGGGGGGGGGGGGGGGGGGGGGGGGGGGGGGGGGGGGGGGGGCATTTCATATTTGCAGGCAAGGGTGTATTCGTTATTTAAATTTGCAATTTTTATTTTTATTTTTGCAGGCAAGGGTGTATTTACCATTTTAAATTTGCCATGTTCAATTGTGTATTATCAGGCAGGGGTGTAGTTGCCATTTTAGATTCGCCATTTAATTTAGCCATTTTATTTTGCCGTCTTAAGTTTGCCATTTTATATTTGCAGGCAAGGGTGTACCGCGATATCAATGCTGGAAAGGGGCCTGCGGAAGACCCAGACCTATACTTGAGCTACAAAGTTCAGATGAACTCGGTAAGCGGTAAACCAGCACAAATAAATCAATACATGGTAACTGCATGGTACGCGTTATTACGTGGCATAAGGTTGAGGGGGCAAGCCTGTTGGCTTGTACTGCGGCCAACCACCAATGGGAAACCAGTATTTAGTTCATTATTATTGTTCTGAGACATTTCATGATTCAAATCCAATCATGGCTTTGTCATATTCAACACCAGGAAGAGATAATTATTTTACTTGAGCTACAGCTGGATTCAGTAGGGAGGACCCCTAGATTATATTCAAATTTCTGCAGCTCGCCCTCTAGATCTGTTGATCAGGGTTCAGGACAGGGTACTACTTCTTGCCAAATTGGACAGCGCTTAAAGCGCACAAACGTCAAATTGGTCAGCGCTTTTCAGTGCAAAAAGCGCAAAAACTGCGCGCTGCGCCCACAGGGAGTTGAAAAACTGCGCGAAACGCGCAGAGGGGCTCAAAAAGGCAGCGCGGCACCGCGCGGGTATGCGCGGGTGCACTTAGTAGCTCGCTTAGTAGTACCCTGGTTCAGGACGCGGGCTATGAAATTGGTTGTGTCTCAGGACGCAGGCTGTACAATTTGTTGCCTCCCAGGACGCATAGCTGGGGGTCCTTCTGAACAACCCTGCTGTTTATTGTCATTTAGTATGTATGTATGCATGTTACAGTCCAGGGGTAGGCCAGATAGGGTAAAGGGACTTGACCAACCGTATAGGAAGGGCTTAACAAGAAAAAGCACTGATGAACTGAACCCCAGACAATCGTTTAATTGACGGGGCCCTGAGTTCATGCTACAGTGATAATTTAATTCTACAATAGTATAACCATACAGAGTACTTGTAGATTCAGCACTTAGGACGAGATGACTGTTTTAATTGAGCTACAGCTGAATTCAGTATGGAGGAGACCCAGATTGCAATGAATTTCAATTGATGTAGCTCGCCCTCTAGATCTGTTGATTGTCAGTTAGTTTGAGGATGTGACTTCGAGTTAACTTTTGATAGGCCCGGGGGCCTAGCACTCTGCTACATGACGTGTTCGTCACTGCACAGATAGCTACATGAAGTGTTCAACACTGCACTTTTAGCTACATGACGTGTTTGAAACTGCACTGATAGCTGGACTTCAGCAAGGGGCAGTCGTTAGTGTATGTCTTGGAGATAGCTGGACTTCAGCAAGGGACAGTGGTTAGTGTATGTGTTGGAGATAGCTGGGCTTCAGCAAGAGACAGTCGTTAGTGTATGTGTTGGAGATAGCTGGGCTTCAGCAAGAGACAGTCGTAAGTGTATGTGTTGGAGATAGCTGGACTTCAGCAAGGGACAGTGGTTAGTGTGTGTTGGAGATAGCTGGACTTCAGCAAGGGGCAGTGGTTAGTGTATGTGTTGGAGATAGCTGGGCTTCAGCAATGGACAGTGGGGGTATGTGTTGGAGATAGCTGGACTAAAGCAAAGAAAATCGCTTAGTGGATGTCGACATAATGTGACATGAAGCATAATGTTAAATTATATGCATAACATGACCTATGGTACTTCATGGCGCGCGATATTGCGGTCTACCGCACAAAAATTGGGAGCCGGACTGCGCGATTGACGCAATTTTGTGACCCCCCTCTGGGCGCAGCGCGCAGATTTCCGTTTTCAGTTCAGATCAGTCACAAGGGCAACCTAAAAGGAGGCAGTTGCGTCAAAAGCGCAACCCAAAATGACAAAATGTAGTACCCTGACATGACCTCTGCCCCCCGTCGTTCACGATTTGTTGGGGTTCAGTTCACCAGTGCTTATTTTTCAATCTCCCTTTTCTTCTTCTAAGGTTGGACAAGCCCCTTTAGCGTATTTGGCTACCCCTGGACTGTAAACTATATACAGTGTGTGTTGGACAGCCTTCCTATCCTACCAGGGTTGTCCAGGACGCTGCGTCGTGCGTCGCAGACGCAACGTTTGAGGGTCCGTTGCGTCCTGAGACGCAACGTGGGGAGGGTCCATTGCGTCGCTATGGGTCGGTTACGGTTCGGTTGAGGGTCGGTTGCTTCTCAGGATGCAGGCTGTAAAATTGGTTGCGTCTCGGGACGCAGAGGTGGGGGTCCTCCTGAACAACCCTGCTTCCTACTATTACTGTGCTCCATCTTTTCTAACTTATCTTACTGATATAGTGATATTTCTTACCTATCCGATGAAAGGGGTGTACCTGATTGTGCGTATCTATCTGATCTAGCTAATCTAACTGATCTTACTGATCTACCTGATCTACCCGATCTGCCTGATACAACTGATCTAACTGATTTAAGTGATCTAACTGATCTTACTGATCTACCTGATCTACCCGATCTGCCTGATACAACTGATCTAATTGATTTAACTGATCTAACTGATCTACCTAATCTACCCGATCTGCCTGATACAACTGATCTAACTGATTTAATTGATCTAACTGATCTAACTGATCTAACTGATCTAACTGGTCAAAGTAGCCAATCTGTGTGCACCGATCTAACTGATCTAACTGATCTAACTGATTTAGCTGACCTAACTGATATAACTGATATAACTGATATAACTGGTCAAAGTAGCCAATCTGCTTGTACTGATCTAACTGATCTAACTGATCTAACTGATCTAACTGATCTAACTGATCTAACTGATCAAAGCGGTCTACCTGATTGTACTGATCTAACTGATCAAAGCGGTCTACCTGATTGTACTGATCTAACTGATCTAACTGATCTAACTGATCTAACTGATCTAACTGATCTAACTGATCAAAGCGGTCTACCTGATTGTACTGATCTAACTGATTAAAGCGGTCTACCTGATTGTACTGATCTAACTGATCTAACTGATCAAAGCAGTCTACCTGATTGTACTGATCTAACTGATCTAACTGATCAAAGCGGTCTACCTGATTGTACTGATCTAACTGATCTAACTGATCAAAGCGGTCTACCTGATTGTACTGATCTAACTCATCTAACTGATCAACGCGGTCTACCTGATTGTACTGATCTAACTGATCTAACTGATCAAAGTACCATCTCCAATCTACTTGTAATGATCTGACTGGTCAAATTGATCAAACTGGTATATATCACACAAATGGTGTATCGGATTGTGCTGATCTGGCTGATCTGACCGATCTAACTGATCTTACTGATCAAAGTAGTCAATCTGCTTGTACTGATCTAACTGATCTAACTGATCTAACTGATCTTACTGATCAAAGTAGTCAATCTACTTGTACTGATCTGACTGGTCAAATTGATTAAATTGATTCCAATGATAAAACATACTACCTGATAGTGCTGATCTAGGTGATCTAACTCATCTACGTGGCAGATTTAAGAAATGTTACAAGCCACTAAAATATTCACCATCCCAACTTTCTCCCACCGTGCACCATCCACCTCACCACCTCACCACCCAACCCCAGTCAGCGATACTGGAAATACCACCCACTACCACCCTATTCACCACCCCACCTTCCACCACCCACCACCCACCTCCCACCTTGCACTTCAGAGTCCCAGCTTACTGGAAAAGCCCCCCCACCACCCTATTCCCCCCCCTCCCCCTTACAAAACCCCCCACCTTCCCACCTTTCACTTGCAGAGTCAGTGGTACTGGAAAGACCCCCCCCCCCTTATACCACCCACCTCCCACCTTGGCACTTGTCAGAGTCAGTGGTACTGAAAGACCCCCCCCCCCTATTCCCCCCCTCCCGCCCCCCCCCCCCCCCTTACACCACCCCCGCCCCCTTGCACTTGCATAGTCCAGCGGTACTGGAAAAGACCCCCCCCCCCCCCCCCTATTTACCTACCCCCCCCCCCCCCCCCCCCTTTACCCCACCACCTCCCACCTTGCACTTGCAGGTCAGCGGTACTGGAAAGACCACCCACCACCATATTCACCCCCCCCCCCCCCCCCTATTTACCCCCCCCCCCCCCCTTACCCCACTCACCTCCACCTTGCACTTGCGGAGTCAGCGGTACTGGAAAGACCCCCCCACACACACCCCTATTCACCCCCCCCCCCCCCCCCCCCCCCCCCTTACACCACCCACCACCCACCTTGCACTACAGAGTCAGCGGTAATGGAAAGACCACCCACCACCTATTCACCAACCCACCTTTATACCACCCACCTCCTACCTTGCACTTGCAGAGTCAGCAGTACCGAAAGACCCCCCCCCCCCCCCTATCCCCCCCCCCCTGTACACCACCCACCTCCACCTCGCACTTGCAGAGTCAGCGGTACTGGAAAGACCACCACACCACCCTATTCACCTCCCCACCTTATACCACCCACCTCCTACCTTGCACTTGCAGATTCAGCGGTACCGGAAAGACCCCCCCCCCCCCCCCCCCTATTCATCCCCCCCCCCCCCCCCCCCCCCCCCCCCCTCCCCCCCCTCTTTCAACACCACCCACAACCCACTATGCACTTGCAGAGTCAGCGGTACTGGAAAGACCACCCACCACCCTATTCACCACCCCACCTTTTACCACCCACCTTCCACCTTGCATTTGCAGAGTCGGCGGTACCGGAAAGACCACCCACCACCCTATTCATCACCCCACCTTACATCACCCATCTCTCACCTTGTACCAGCAGAGTCAGCGATATCGGAAAGACGTAGAGGCTCTGCGAGGATTTTCTTTTCGGCTTTATCAGCTATGCAGCTCCCTGAGCCACACACTGGGAAACACCACCAAATTCCATCAGTTTCTAGGCAGCTCCCTGAGCCAAACATTGGGATACACCCACAACTTACAGCAGTTTCTTGGCAGCTCCCTGAGCCAGACACTGGAATACAACCACAACTTACAGCAGTTTCTTGGCATCTCCCTAAGCCAGACACTGGGATACACCCACAACTTACAGCAGTTTCTAGGCAGCTCCCTAAGACAGACACTGGGATACACCCACAACTTACAGCAGTTTCTTGGCAGCTCCCTGAGCCAGACACTGGGATACACCCACAACTTCCAGCAGTTTCTAGGCAGCTCCCTAAGCCAGACGTCGGGATACACCCACAACTTCCAGCAGTTTCTAGGCAGCTGCCTAAGCCAGACACTGGGATACACCACAACTTCCAGCAGTTTCTAGGCAGCTCCCTAAGCCAGACACTGGGATACACCCACAACTTACAGCAGTTTCTTGGCAGCTCCCCAAGCCAGACACTAGGATACATTCACAACTTACAGCAGTTTCTAGGCAGCTCCCTGAGCCAGACACTGGGATACACCCACAACTTCCAACAGTTTCTAGGAAGCTACCTGAGCCAGACATTGGGATACACCCACAACTTACAGCAGTTTCTAGGCAGCTCCCTGAGCCAGACACTTGGATACACCCACAACTTACAGCACTTTCTTGGCAGCTCCCTGAGCCAGACACTGGGATACATTCACAACTTACAGCAATTTCTAGGCAGCTCCCCGAGCCAGACACCAGGATACACCCACAACTTACAGCAGTTTCTTGGCAGCTCCCTGAGCCAGACACTGGGATACACCCACAACTTACAGCAGTTTCTAGGCAGCTCCCCGAGCTAGACACTGGGATACACCCACAACTTCCAGCAGTTTCTAGGCAGCTCCCTGAGCCAGACACTGGGATACACCCACAACTTACAGCAGTTTCTTGGCAGCTCCCTGAGCCAGACACTGGGATACACCCTCAACTTACAGCAGTTTCTAGGCAGCTCCCCGAGCCAGACACTTAGATACACCCACAACTTACAGCAGTTTCTAGGCAGCTCCCTGAGCCAGACACTGGGATACACCCACAACTTACAGCAGTTTCTAGGCAGCTCCCTGAGCCAGACACTGGGATACACCCACAACTTACAGCAGTTTCTAGGCAGCTCCCCAAGCCAAACACTGGGATACACCCACAACTTACAGCAGTTTCTAGGCAGCTTCCCGAGCCAGACACTGGGATACACCCACAACTTCCAGCAGTTTCTAGGCAGCTCCCTGAGCCAGACACTGGGATACACCCACAAATCTCAGCACTTCCCAGGCAGCTCCCTGAGCCACACACTGAGACACACCCACAAATTTCAGCACTTCCTAGGCAGCTCCCTGATTCAGACACTGGGATACACCCACAACTTCCAGCAATTTCTGTGCAGCTAACTGAGCCAGACACTGGGATACACCCACAAATTCCAGCACTTCCTAGGCAGCTCCCAGAGCCAGACACTCCGATACACAAAAGAATGTCAGCAGTTCTAGAAAGCTGATGAAACCACCGGAAAGAAGTAGAGGTGAGCCATATTTTCAAAAAGACATTTCTCCTCAAAGTATCTCTGTGCGCTAGCCAGGGATTTTGTTTGCCGCTATATATAGCGATCGCTACTTATGACCCCGTTTTAGCTCAAATTACTACATTTGTGGTTGTGTGGGCCCAAAATGGCCCTAAAAAGCTATACAAAGCTGTAAAAGCTAGTCAAATCTATAAATGTGCTGTCCCTGGAGATGGCCTAAAACCATAAAGCTTGAAAAACCGCACTTTGAGATTTGAAAAAAGGCGCTAAACCTAGACTTAAGGAGTAGATGTTGATGAGATGGAGGGGCTGGAAGGTGGTTGACCAATGCGTATTGCAACATATTGCATTGCATGGCATGGCATGGCATGGCATGGCATGGCATGGCATGGCATGGCATGGCATGGCATGGCATGGCATGGCATGGCATGGCATGGCATGGCATGGCATCATCATCGACTGGCCATTGTTGGCCTAAGACAAGCTTCAAAACATTAAGGAGGGGTCTTTCAACAAATCCTCAGAAAAAGAAAGGTGACATTGCAGCAATCAAGGAAGATTGCTGCAAGCAAGCATACGCTGCAGAGTGTCCAGTATTGTTTTTGGTGGGGTCAAAGCATTTTTGGTTACATGCTTCATTTCATTACACGTTAATCGTATAATGCAATTATCGCTGTTGCAAAAACCAGGCCCCCGTCGGTAGAACAATTGCTTGGGGTTCAGTTAATCAACGGCGGCTGTTGTCAACAGTTGTCTCCTAGCCCTAGCTAAGCATGCAACAACCCAGACCATGGCTGATGTATCACCCCCGTCCTGTCATGTGCACTAGCATTATATATAGCCATCGTATGATATCATATGATGCCGGCAGTCTGACTAGGCTAAAGTTACTATTTATATGCAATATCATATGATGCAGTTTGTATGATATCATATGACATCATACTCGCCTTTGGTCAACATCATATGATATGCCGGTCCCCAATTATATCATGCCCAAGTGATTTGGAATTGATGAAATCTTGATTGCCATTCTGAGGTGTGGAAACTCCTTCTTGACTCTCTTGCACACCTCAAAATGCAGCAACTACCCATCTCTAATTAACTAACTACATAATCTCTAACTAACTAACTACCTACATATCTCTGAATAACTACCTACCTACCTATTTCTAACTACCTACCTACCTAATTTCTATCTAACTAACTAACTAACTAATTAACTAACTAACTAACTAACTAACTAACTAACTAACTAACTAACTAACTAACTAACTAACTAACTAACTATCTCTAACTAGCTAGCTAACTACCTTCTCTCTAACTTACTACCTAATCTATAATAATCACCACATACAACAACAGATTGACACCAGATATACTGCCAAGTACTACCTTGGAGTCCTGGTCTAAGGTATCTAGGCGGCCCACGACTCCACTGCTCTATCGGCCAGCTCGCCGATGTCAGTACCTCCTCTGGTTATTCTAGTTCCCTCTTTGTAACTTTTACGGCATTGACACCAGATATGATTGTATGGATATTTAGTAAGTAAGTAGATAGGGACACAAATCGTACTGCCCAAGGATTGTTAACTCGAGATAAGAAGTACACAAAGAAGTGGGTAGGGAGCTTCCGGCTACCTCCCTATACAGATAAGCAGTAATGATAACGCATGGTAAGGAATGGTAAGGGAGCCCTGTCTTACAGCGGTAGAGCACGGGCTGCTACTAAGGGGATTTGAACCCAGCACTTCTTCAGTCCAGCAAAATGATAAACCATTGAACCATTCGCCAAACCGGGATGCTGCAGAGAAATAGGCATTACAGATCCCGTCACAACAAGTATTTTACATGTGTCTGACTCAGCCGACCACTGTCACCCAGGGCCCCACCTTCGGGGTGAAACGCTGGTAGGCAGTACAGTACCCGTCACAACAAGTATTCTACATGTGTCTGACTCAGCCGACCGCTGTCACCTCTCTCATGTTTAGAGATGGCTATGTGGCATACACTTGCTTACACCTGGAAAAACTTGGAGTACAGCAAATTACTTAGTACAAGAACCTAAAACAAGCGCCTACAGCCACTTGTCTCATGTTGCAGGTTGTCAATGTGACATGCTTGTAGGCAGCAGGCTATACGGCCGCATGCACCTGGCAAGCCTTGGCTGCAGTATTGTAGTTAGTACAAGAACCTACAACAAGCGCCTACAGCCACTTGTCTCATGTTGAAGGTTGTCAATGTGACATGCTTGTAGGCAGCAGGCTATATGGCAAGCCTTGGCATGCAGTATAGTGCTTAGTGCAAGTACCTACAGCCACCTGTCTCATGTTGCAGGTCGGAAGCTGGGTATACGGACGCGTGTACCTAGGTCACGACATTCTGACCGGCGAGAAGTGTGCTATCAGGATCACTGAACAGCGCTCTAAATGGAGGCTCATGCAAGAACTGAAAATCATGAACGTGAGCGCAACTTTTCTTGTGTGTGTGTGTGTGTGGAGGGGTGTGTGTGGGTGTGTGTGGGTGGGGGGTGGGGGGTGGGGGGGTGGGGGGGAGTGGGTATGTATGTTGTTGCAGTCCATGGGTAGGCCCAATATGCTAAGTGGAGGCTCATGCAAGAACTGATAACCATGAATGTGAGTACAATTTGTGTGTGGGGGTGTGTGGGGGTGTGTAGGGGAGGTATGTATGTTGTTGCAGTCCATGGGTAGGCCAAGTATGCTAAAAGGAGGCTCATGCAAGAACTGAAAATCATGAAAGTGAGCACAACTTGTGTTGGGGGGGGGGGGGGGGGGGGGGGTATGTGCCCAATGGGGAAAATGTGGTGTCTGATTAGGGGAAGACTCTGTGTAGAATATGAGACCCCTGAACATGTGGTACATGTTATGTATGTTGTTACAGTTCAGGGGTAGGCCAAATATGCTAACGGGACTTGCAGCTTACATTGTACAACTTGTGTTTGATGCTTGCTTGCTCGCTTGGTAAAGTGGATGGGTGGTTGCTCAGGTCGCTGGCTGGCTGGTTGGCTTGGTCTAATTCAGTTCGCTGGCTGGCTGGGTGCTTGACCATATTCAGGTCACTGGCCGGCTGGCTGGCTGGATGACTGGCTGGGTAATTGACCCTACGTACTCAGGTCGCTGGCTGGCTGGCTGGGTGCTTGACCTTATTCAGGTCGCTGGCCGGCTGGCCGGCTGGCTAGCTGGGTACTCAACCTTATTCAGGTAGCTGGCTATCTGGCTGGCTGGCTAAGAACTTGACCTTATTTAGGTCACTGTCTGTCTGGCTGACTGGCTGGGTAATTGACCCTACTCAGGTCTCTGGCTGGCTGGCTGGCTGGCTGGCTGGCTGGCTGGCTGGCTGGCTGGCTGACTGGCTGGCTGGCTGGCTAGGTACACGACCTTCAACCTAAACCCTAAACCCTATTCCTGAACCGAAGGTGACTTTTGGAGTGTCCATGTATGGTCCCTTCAGTTTTGTGCCACCTCAGGACTATCACAAACATCACCCTCCCCCTACTTTTAGTTTTTAGATTTTATAGGTTTTTTTAGGTTTGTGCCTCCTCAGGACTCCTCAGGACAAACATCACCCTCCCCCTTCTGCCCCCCTGGACACTTCATATTTAGGGGGTCTACGACACCCATTTCTGCACCCCTGCAGCACCCCTCACACCCATAACGTACCATTTAAATCAAAATAAAAGGGTGACTGGAAGCGCCATACCACTCATTGCATTGCACCCATCGGTCATCTGTAACAGTTGTTTTGTGTGTGAAAGGAATTTCACCCCAGGAGGTGGTTCTCCTGACACAAACCAGCGACACCGAGGATTCAGTTTGAACGGCGTTGACACTTTTACAAAAGAGTAGGCGCACGTAGGGTCGGTGGGAGATACCGACCCTCGACTAAACGAACATTCGCAACTACCCCAGATACTCCTGCAGATGGCCAATAGGTGCATTGGTAGAGTAGTATGGCTCTTCCTGTCTAAGTGCGTTGAAGGCCCCCCAAAGTAGCAGTAGGGGAAACTGGAAAGTAGCCTCCTCAGTATTGAAGGTCCCCCAAATTAGGAGCAGGGGAATATAGCCTCCTAAGTTAGTGGGAGCTCCTGTCAGCTTCTGGCATGACTTCATCTAACTCGGTCTTGTTTTTTGGCGGAGCCCCCCCTTCTGGGGGGCGGGAGCCCCCAGTTTTACCCATTTGTCCGTTCGTCCATCCATCCATCCATCCATCCATCCGTCTGACCGCGATGAAGCCCGACACGTCAGCCAGCGGTCTCGTAACTAACTCGCTTCCGTTGCCACCTGTCGCTCCCTCGCGATCACTCTCCGCCATTTTTTAGCGTCGCAGGCGACGCTGCATAGAACTTGTTAAGCAAAACTTCATGAAACAGTTTATCTCGTCCAATACAATGTCGTTTTGAGTTGGGCTTGAGATTTTAGATACTTAGCCTCAGCTCCTAATTATAGCAGCTTTTTTTGCATCAAGATTTGTCGACATTTTTACATTTGAACTTTCGTGTACTTCAAGATTAGGCCCAAAACCTTAGAAACATCACTGATGCATAAAATTTGTGTCCAACCTCTCCAGGATTTACAAGGAGGCCCCAATATAATAAGAGTGATGGATGTGGTTGAAGACAGGGAATTGCATCAGCCTGCCGTCATACTGGAGTTTGTTAAAAGCACGGTAGGTATGAGCTTTGCTTTTAACTGATTGCCTTGGGAATAAACGAGCTTTGCTTTGAGCTAATTGCCTTGGCACAAAATGGGTGCACATGCTCTTTTCAGCCCTCCATCAGCATGTCGACATCAAACCCATCCACCCCCACACCCACACCCTCACACTCACATTGCCCACCCAATAAATTAAAGAAATTAACCCACACCCACACAGAAAGCATTAAACCCCCACCCCCATACCCACGCCCACCCATCCCATGGCTTATGGAGGGCTGAAAAGAGCATGGGCACCCATTTTGTGCTTCCCAGTGTTTTTCCCAGTTCCCCACACCCACACCCACACACCCTCCCTGCCCACAGTTGCACGAAGCACACACCCACACCCACACCCACACCCACACCGGGCACCCACACCCACACCCACACACCCTCCCTGCCCACAGTTGCACGAAGCACACATGGGTCTAAAGCCTGAGGTAGTCCAGCTGCTTCTTTACAAGTTGATAAGCGCACTGAACTTCACACACTCTAAGGGCTACATGCATCTCGACATCAAGCCACGCAATGTGATGGTTGACCCTGGCACGCACAAGCTGCGGCTCGTGGATTGGAACGAAGCTGAAAGATACGTCCCAGGTATATGTTCTCGCTATGTCTGCTGTGCATTTCACCCAACCGCAGGCTTGGGAAAGTCCCTTTTACCTATTCGGCTACCCCTGGACTGTAAAATACATACATACACAGGAGGAGATAATAGTAAGCCATTGACAGCCATGATCGAATTAAAATTAAGATTAAAATTAAATTAAAATACAATTAAAATACAATTAAAATTGAGATTAAAATTACAATTAAATCACAATTAAAATTAAAATAAAAAAATGGAATTCAAGATTTTAACGAAGCAGAATGATACATTCCAGGTACATATTCTAGCTATTGATAGTTGGCCCCAGTGCAAGCAATCAGGCTGACCCTCTCAAGCTCACGCCTCAATACAAGGCGTACTATTTATTTATTTATTTTATTTTTTCTGGCTGTGTCTGCTGCAGCTTTTACAACAGGTAATAATAGTAAACATTGGGCATCATGATCAAATTCAAATTCAAATTCAAAATCGGGGGGGTTGGGGTTGGGGTTGGGGGGGGTTGGGGGGGGCATTTCTGTCTAGTTTAGCCTGACCCATGCATTGCCATGCATCGACGGAATCCTGCCCTGTCTGTTATCCTGCCCAGTGGCTGGGTGCACAAAAAACAGTGCCCTGTTACATATTCTGGATATGTCTGCTGCAACTTTTACAGCAGGTATTATTTACAATTGACCTAAAGAAAGCTGAAAAACAAAAACTTGAAACATATCCCCTCTCATGAATTACATTTCACTGTAGCAGGAACTCAGGGCCCCCGTCGCTAAAATGATTGTTTAGGGTTCAGTTCATTAGTGCTGTTTCGTTATAGCCCCTCCTGTCATGGTTGGGCAAGTCCCTTTGGCCTATATGTCTACCCCTGGACCGTAAAATACTCAACCCCAATCAATTGTTTTAACGACATGGGCCCGGCGTTCGTGCTACAGTGAAAAGGTAACTCATGAGATGAGACATGTTTCAGTGTTTTTTTATGGCCCTTTAGATGGCCCTTTATATGAATAATATTAACCTTTATGACCCTTTTACATGACCTTCTAAAAGCCTATACGACCCTCTTGTATGACCGTTTATGACGCTATATATGAAGCTTTGTATGACTCTCTTATATGACTCTCTTATATGACTGTTTATCAGCCTGTATAGGACCCTTTATATGAACCTTTAAATGGCTTTTTATATGAACCTTTGTTTAACCTTTTGATATGTCTCTCGTATATGACTCTCTTATATGACTCTTTATCAGCCGGTATAGGACCCTTTATATGAACCTTTAAATGGCCCTTAATATGATCATTTTTAAAGACCCTTTATGAACCTTTATATGTCCCTCTTGCATGATCCTTTATGAGCCTTTATGACCTTTTGTATGACCCTCTATTATCCTATATATAAACCTTTATGACCCTTTTTGTTTTTATTTTTATATGAACCTTATGATCCATTATGAACCTCTTGCATGATCCTGTATGAGACTTTACGACCTTTTAATATGACCCTTTATGATCCTTTATAGGGCCCTTTTATATAAACCTGTATACTCCTTAATATGACCCTTTCATACAAAATTTATGACACTTTATGTTTTTATTTTTAAATGACCCTTATGATCCATTATATGACCCTCTTGCATGATCCTTTATGACCTTTTATGACCCTTTTTTATAAACCTTTCTGATCCTTTATAAGACCCTTTTATATAAACCTTTCTGACCTATTATGTTTTTATATTACCCTTTATGATCCTTTATATGAACCTTTTATAAGGCCTTTATATGACCCTTTATATGACCTACTATGATATGATTATGTGTGTATTTTCACTTGTTTATATTTATTGTTTGTATTTGTATTGTTCTTGTTTGCATTTATACTTTTCATAGCAGGTTGCACTGCCTTCTCGTGCTTTCAACTTGCAATCTAAATGTATGTATTTTTACAGTCCAGGGGTAGCCAAATAGGCTCAAGGGACTTGCCCAACCTTACAAACAGAAAAGGCAGTTTGAAAAACAAGCAGCAGTGAACTGAACCCCAACACATATAAGGTATAGGTACAAAATATCTCATGTGGATATGTTTGATGCCCTGTACTGCAGGTGAGATGTACAGCGTGAAGGTTATGACTCTACAATACAAGGCTCCGGAGCTGCTGATGAATTTGCAGGTGGGAAACTTGATGCTTTGCACAAGCAATTTGAATTTGAATTTGGATTTGGATTTGCAGGTGCGCAGCTTGATGCTTTGCATATGCAATCTGAATTTGAATTTGCATTTGGATTTGCAGGTGGGCAACTTGATGCTTTGTTAAAGCAATTTGAATTTGAATTTGAATTTGGATTTGGATTTGCAGGTCGGCAACTTCATGCTTTGCACAAGATGTATTTTGTATTTGAATTTGAATTTGCAGGTAGGCAGCTTGTTGCTTTGAACAAGCAATATTTTGAATTTGAATTTGAATTTGAGGTAGGCAACTTGATACTTTGCATACGAGATATTTTGAATTTGAACTTGAATATTCAGGTAGGCAACTTCATGCTTTGATAAAGCGATACTTAGTTATTCTGTTCATGTAGGCTCTTCCACTTTTTTGTGCTTGGATACTTGCGCCAGTTTCCAGGCTGCTCAGTGACCCAGCCACTAGCCTAAGCCCCCCAAATTCAGCCGTGCCAGAAAACTGATAATTGTGACGATTTCAGTTTTCCTGGCACCCTACTGGACTCCAAATGTGCCCGCGGCTTGACGGAGTCAAGTGGGACTTATAACATCATGCAAAAAAAAGGAAAGGAAAAGGAATACATCTGTGCCAATCTGTACGTATCTGTATTTATCTGCTCAGGACTACGATTACTCTCTCGACGTCTGGGCCTTTGGCGTCAGCATGGCCGCCCTCGTATTCCGCAAGTCCAGGTTGTGGAACAGCGAGAACAAAATAGATCAGGTGAGCCTTCATATTTCGCAAGACCAGGTCCACTTGTAAGCAATATCGGGCGTGCCAGATACTTATTGTTTCTGCTTTTCCAAATTTACACCTGGGTATCGGGCTGCCATATACTTAATGTTTATGCTTTTCCAAATTTACACCTGGGTATATGGCTGCCATATACTTAATGTTTCTGCCCCACCTAAGTCTACACCTGGGTATATGGCTGCCATATACTTAATGTTATGGACAATTCCTTTAAAAAAAACTGATAGCAAGGAAATAGGAGATCATGTGAGGAGTCGGGGACAGAGGAGATTGTACAATAGACCTGGCACTGCTGTACTGTACTTAAATACTGCTGTACTGTACTGGTGTCCATTAGATCTAGGCGGAAGACAGAGGAGATTGTACAATAGACCTGGCACTGCTGTACTGTACTTAGATACTGCTGTATTGTACTGGTGTCCACTAGATCTAGGCGGAAGACAGAGGAGATTGTACAATAGACCTGGCACTGCTGTACTGTACTTATATACTGATGTACTGTACCGGTGTCCACTAGATCTAGGCGGAAGACAGAGGAGATTGTACAATAGACCTGGCACTTCTGTACTGTACTTATATACTGATGTACTGTACCGGTGTCCACTAGATATGGGCGGAAGAAAGAGGAGATTGTACTACAGACCTGGCACTACTGTACTGTACTGATATGCTGCTGTATTGTACTGGTGTCCACTAGCTATATCCAGAGGAAAGGAAAGATTGTACAATACACTTGGTACTGCTGTACTGTACTGATGTACTACTTTATTGTACTGGTGTCCACTAGCTCTAGGCGGAGGACATATAAGATCGTACAACAGACCTGGCACTGATGTACTGTACTGATGTACTGATGTATTGTACTGGTGTCTACTAGCTCTAGGCGGAGGATCATAAAAGTATGTACAACAGACCTAGAACTGCTGTACTGTACTGATGTACTGCTGTATTATACTGGTGTCCACTAGCTATAGGCAGAGGACATAGGAAATCGTACAACAGACCTGGCACTGCTGTACTGCTGTATTGTACTGGTGTCCACTAGCTCTAGGCGGAGGACATAGGAGATCGTAAAATATACCTGGCACTGCTGTACTGTACTTATGTACTGCTATACTGTACTGCTGTCCACTAGATATAGCCAGAGGACATATAAGATAGTATAATACATTTGGTACTGCTTTACTGTACTGCTGTTCTGTACTGGTGTCCACTAGCTGTATCTAGAGGACAGAAGAGATTGTACAATAGACTTTGTATTTATTATGTTGTACTGCTGTTTTTTACTGATGTACACTAGCTATAGACAGAGGATAGATGAGACCGCCACCAGCTCTCACCAATACCACTGCGGCCAGCGGCCACTTCTGCCAGCTCAAAACACTATAATGTCTCCACTATGAATGTATGGTTGTGAGAGTCTCTGGGAGTGTGTGGTTATGGGGAGAAGGGGGATCTACATTGTATTACATTACATTGTCATCAACAAGCCATTGTTGACCCAAGACAAGCTATTGTCATCGACAAGCCAATTTGGACCCAAGCCAAGCCAAGCCAAGACATTGTCATTGACAAGCCATTGCTGACCCAACCCAAGCCAAGCCATTGTCATCAACAAGCCATTGTTGACCCAAGACAAGCTATTGTCGTCAACAAGCCATTTTTGACCCAAGCCAAGCCAAGCCAAGCCAAGCCAAGCCAAGCTAAGCCAAGCCAAGCCAAGCCAAGCCAAGCCAAGCCAAGCCAAGCCAAGCCAAGCCAAGCCAAGCCAAGCCAAGCCAAGCCAAGCCAAGCCAAGCCAAGCCAAGCCAAGCCAAGCCAAGCCAAGCCAAGCCAAGCCAAGCCAAGCCAAGCCAAGCCAAGCCAAGCCAAGCCAAGCCAAGCCAAGCCAAGCCAAGCCAAGCCAAGCCAAGACATTGTCATTGACAAGCCGTTGCTGACCCAACCCAAGCCAAGCCATTGTCATCAACAAGCCATTGTTGACCTAAGACAAGCCCGTTCCACAGCATCCGGGAGGGGTCTTCCAACGAATAATCAAAATAAGATAGGCAAAATTGCAGCAAGCAAGCAAATTTTGCCAGCACTAATTTCATTCATCCAGGTTTATAAACTTGATCAAGTTAACTAGGAGCAGGCTGGTTGGGGAGGGCAGAAATGGCTCTCCAAACAAAACCGTCAATGTTATTTTGATCTGGTGGTGGGTAGGTGCTGGGGTGGAGGGAGGTGAGGGTGGGGGGTGATTATTTAAGGGCAGTATTGACAACCAAGATATACCAGTAACTGAATCAAAAGAAAGCTGTTCCATACATTCTGCGACTACGGCCCCCTTGACTCATAGCTTTTCTTTTCCACTACAAGCAGCAGCTTCTAAGCAGCACCTTAAGCCAGACACTGGGCTAAGCCCGAAGATTCAAACAGTATTAGACAGATGATTTGGATAATTTGGAGTCTACTAGGGCACCAGGATACTGTAAATCTCATCAAATCACCATGAAACAGAACTAAATCCTCTCCCCTCCAGCTTGCGACCATGACAGCTCCAGCTAATATCAAACAATGGGCACCGAGGGACTCAACGCATATACAAGCAAGTACAAGCACTCTACAAGCATGCACCCCTCGACCCCTCCAAGCGGCACATTTAGAGTCTAGTAGGGCACCTGGATACTTGAACTATCATCAAATCACCATGAACCATAACTAAATCCACTCCCCTCCAGCTTGCGACCATGACAGCTCCTGCTGATATCTGAAACAATGGGCACTGAGGCACTCAACACGCTAACAAGTATGCTCACTCTACAAGTATCCACCCCTTGACCCCTCAAAGCGGCACATTTAGAGTCCAGTAGGGCACTTGGATACTGTTCCTCTCACCAGTCACCATGCAACATAACTAAATCCCCTCCCCTCTTGCTTGCAACCATGACAGCTCCTGCTGATATCTAAAACAATGGGCACTGATGGACTCAACGCATTTACAAGCAAGTACGGCCTTGTACCATCTGACGAGGTATGTGAGTGTGAGGATTGGGATGTGGGCATAGATAAAGATCATACCATCAGACGAGGTATGTACAACACGTGAGCACATATAAGAATGTAGAGATTGGGACGTGGGCGTAGGTAAAGGTCATAGCATCAGACAAGGTATGAACAACAATCGAGCATGTATGTGAGTGTGTGGATTGGGATATGGGAGTATATACAGATCATACCATTAGATGAGGTATGTACAGCACTCGAGCATGCAATGTATGTGAGTGTGCGGATTGGGACATGGGCGTAGATAGAGATCATACCACCGGACGAGGTATGTACAACACGTGAGCACATGTGAGAATGTACCGATGGGGATATGGGCGTAGATATAGGTCATAGCATCAGACAAGGTATGTACAACACTCGGGCATATACACGAGTGTACAGATTGGGACATGAGCGTAGGTAAAGGTCATAGCATCAGACAAGGTATATGCAACACTCGAGCACGTATGTGAGTGTGCAGATTGGGATGTGGGCGTAGATAAAGATCATACCATCAGACGAGGTATATACAGCACTCAAGCATGTACGCGAGTGTACGAATTGGGTCACGGGCGTAGATAAAGATCATACCACCGGACGAGGTATGTACAACACGTGAGACTGTATGCGAGTGTACAGATTGGGACATGAGCGTAGATATAGGTCATACCATCAGTCGAGCATGTATGTGAGTGTGCGGATTAGGACGTGGGTTTAGATAATAGTCACAGCATCAGAGGCGGTATGTACACCACTTTCGACTGTGCGGATTGGGGCATGGGCGTAGATAAAGATCATGCTATCAGAAGAGGTGTGCACAACACTTGAGACTGTATGCAAGTGTGCGGGTTGGGACATGATCGTAGATAAAGGTCATAGCATCAGACAAGGTATATGCAACACTCGAGCATGTATGTGAGTGTGGGGATTGGGATGTGGGCGTAGATAAACATCATACCATCAGAGAGGTTGTACAACACTCGAGCATGCATTGTTTGTGAGCGTGCGGATTGGGACAAGGGTGTAGATAAAGATCATAGCATCAGACGCGGTATGTACTATACTTGAACGTGCAATGTATGCGAGTGTGCAGATTTTGACAAGGGCGTAGTGAAAGGTCATAGCATCAGACAAGGTATGTACAACACTTGGGTATATATGAGAGTGTACGGATTGGGACGTGGGTGTAGATAAAGGTCATACCATCAGAAACACTTGAGATGGTTTGAAAGTGTGTTGGTTGTTTGTATTGACATACATACATACATATTTAGGTTTAGGCCCTAGAAAGAACAAAGAATTTGCCTGGTACAAATTCCCACGGGTGTGATTTAGTGTTAGCGGTCGCTGTCAATCGCCATGGTAGCTTTGTCCAGGTAAAGTAGCAGCCCGTTCCCTACTGCCGGAAGACGGGGCTCCCTTAATACCATGCCCCTGCAGGCGTTATCATGACCTAGGTTGGGGCATGGGCATACATGAAGGGCAAAGGCCACAAGCATGGGTGAAAGTGTGGGCAAGGTTCCTGTCTTGCAGGTGGTAGCCCACATTGGCCCAATTCCAGACCAATGCAACTGCAAGAGCCTAAGCATCAACTCCCTAAGCAATACAACTAAGCAATACAACTTCAAGAGCCTAGATAGGCATCAACTACCTAAGCAGTTGAGAATGACGTGCGCAATGAGGGTTACTCATCATGCATCATCACCACCAACATCACCACTACCAGCATCACCATCGACATGAGGGTCACACTAGTCTGTAGAGTTGAGACTTGAAGTAATCTCAAGGTAAAAGGGTCACACAATCTTTTCTTATCTTATCTTATCTTATCTTATCTTGTCTTATCTTATCTTTATATGTTGGTGTTGGCATTTAGGGCTGCTCATACCTGAAAAATACAAAGTACAACACATCCATGTGGTCCTTCTCCAGGATCAACTAAGTATGGTCCCAATGCCAAACTGTCCCTTACCTTATACCAAACTAAATCATAAACTAAATAATGAACTATATAATAAATTATATCAAACTATGTAATTAATGGGATCAATGCAGTATGCTCCCAATGTTAAACTGTCCCTTACTTGATACTAAACTAAATTAGAAACTAAAAAATAACTACATAATAAATTATACCAAACTATGTCATTAATGTGATCAACGCAGTATGCTCCCAAAGCCAAGCTGTTCCTTACCTGATACCAAACTATATAAAAAATGGGATAACATAAATTAAGATATAGTATAAATAAACCTTTATAATAAATGGGATCAGATAGGCAGGCAGTCAAAGACACGCATGGGGATACAAAACAGCTTACAACACAAACAGAACAGAACATGCCATGACATGTAATTATAATTATATATAATATATAATACAAAGCAGTCAAGGGTCTGTGAACCCAGACATGATTGCAGTCCTCATAAAACTGCTTGACCACCCTAAAACTGCCCTAAACACTGCATTATACCTTTTTCAAAAAACCTCGCGGGGCGCCTCACGGGACATGACAAAAGTGTATGGATATGAATATTGGTGGTTGGCCTCATTAAAAGCAAACGGGCTGGCCCCCTCAACCTCACGCATAGTTCCACCCACCTCCCGCCAGGCAATACTACTTACCCCCTCAACTCTCCACTAGCACCACTCACTTGCCCTTCTACCTCCCCCCCACCCCACCCCACCCACCCCACCCACCCAACCACCCACCCAACCACCCTCACACCCTGACCGTACATCTAGCTACCCACCCCTCCCACCCTGTAGATAAAGAACTTATTGGTAACACACCCCAGAGTGCCTTGGTCATCCTTTGTGAATGCCGTGAACCGGCCCTGGGCTACACCTGAAGCATTAGACCTCCTGGTGAGTTTTCCTTTTCTTTTTCACACCCAAAATGCCTGGGTCATCTCTTGTGAATGCCATGAACCGTCCCTGGGCTACACCTGAAGCATTAGACCTACTGGTGAGATGTTTCTTTTACTTTTTACAACCCAGAATGCTTGGTTCAACCTTTGTGAACAGTGTGAATGCCATGAACCGACCCTAGGCTACACCCAAGGCATAAGATCTCCTGGCGAATGGTTTCTTTTTCTTTTTCACACCCCATTATGCCTGGGTCTTCCTTTGTGAATGCTGTGAGCCGGCCCTGGGCTACACCTGAGGCATTAGACCTCCTGGTGGGTTTTTCTCTTCTTTTTCACGCCACAGAATGCCTTCAGGGTTCATGGCATGAACCAAGCCTTGGTCATCTTTTGTGAGTAGCGTGAACCTTCCTTGGGCTACACCTGGGACATTAGACCACCTCGTGATTTTTTTCTTTTCTTTTTCACACCCCTAAATGCCTGGGTCATCATTTGTGAACTTTGTGAACTGTCCCTGGGCTACACCTGAGGCATTAGACCTCCTTGCGAATGTATGTTTTATTTACACACCCCAGAATGCCTGGGTCATCCTTTGTGAATGCTGTGAACCGTCCCAGGGCTACACCCAAGGCATTAGACCTTCTGGTGAGTGGTTTGTTTTTCTTTTTCACACCCCAGAACGCCTTGGGCATACTGTGTGAATGCCGTGAACCGTCCCTGTGCTACCCCTGAGGCATTAGACCTCCTGGTGAGTTTTTCTTTTCTTTTTCATACTCCAGAATGCCTTCAGGGTTCATGGCATGAACCAAGCCTTGGTCACCTATCAGCATGAATTGCGGTGCTCTCACGCGTTTTATGACTTGGTGACTACTTATGTACTTCCTTAGAACTATCGGCTCTGCCAGTACTGTGCCAGCTTCCCGTAATGACAGCTTCCTGTTGGCTGAGTCACCGGTTCTACTGACACGTGCTGTCTTGCCGGCTCCCGGCTTAAGATTCCTGGCTTGGGTTCTAGACTCAGGTTACAGGCTGCCGCCCCTTGACCGCTGGTGCCCCTTGATGGGTCTCCTGTGCTTGTAATGTTATTCTCGTCTCCGTGTATAGATTGGCGCGTCTGTTCCGCTGCTTTCATCTCTGTCCACTCCACGGAGTGTATTAAAGCTGATAGGTTATCGGGCTCCTCATGGTACCACTGCTTTGCAATGCATCTTATGCGTCGTCCTCTACTTGGCTTCAACGAGCTTCATTCTGGAAGTTCCGAAGTCCTGACATGACGACAAATTGGCTAGACGATTGCGCGCCAGCGGCCTTTGCTGCCGGAGAGGAGGATCCTTCCGCCATCGTGGAAGTAACCCCCCCCCCCCCAGTCATTCCTCCATCTTCTCTTCCTTTTCCTCCCCTGCCGTCTGTCGCCTCCTCCCGTCTGTCGTAGATGACTGTGACGTGCAGACTCAAGTCGGCGACTAGCCTGGACATCGGTGGAGGTTCCCCGTCTTCGTCTGCTCGCGTCCTTGACGTCGCTACCATTTCTCCGGTGTTTGCGGCTCTGCCTGCATACCGGAGGTTGCCAAGCCGACCAAGCTCCCTGCTGATGTCTACGTCGTCTGTGCCCCCTTTGCTCTGCCCTGCCGACGGTCGGCTACTGGCATGAGCTTGCGCTCTAGTGGCTCTGTGCTGCCTTCTGGAGAATTTTTTCGATCAAGCTGGCGGATCGCCGGCACTGCCGTAGGGTTCGCCAGAGGAGAACGACCTACGCGTCTGGACCTGGAGATTCTGGAGGTGGTAGGAAGCAGGGGGGTATGGTCAGCACCACTACGGGTGCTGCTCCCTCTACCCCCCAACCGGGTGAGTCGAGCGATAGAGGGGGGGACTTGGGATTGACTGATCATCGACGGCGGGGTATTAGGACCTTTACACGCCTCGGCTCTGCTCTTCGCATCCTAGCGATAAATTTTCGAATTCTGCCCTTGCGATTTGCGATTTTCTGCCATTGGTGCGATTTTCTGCACCAGGTGCGACTTGCTGCACTTTCATCCTCGTCTCCTTTTTCCCATACCTCAAATCTCGACTTCGCCCTAACGCTTCCCCACCTTCTGTGATCCCAGGTCTCGCAGCGCCGGACTTCGCCCATGCTAATGAAGTGGACGCCGTCCTGGCCCTAGTCCAGCGGCCGTGGAGGTTCTTTGGCATGATATCTTGGTGGATTTTTTTTTCTCTCTCAGGATCCTTGGGACCCCTGGGTGCGTTCCGTGGTTCGACAGAGGTCGCGTTCTTTGTCTTCCCGTGCCCCCTGGTCCTTCCCCTGGGTGCCCTCCTTAGGTGTATGCCTTAGCTACATGGGTTTTGTGCTCAAGTGTTTGAGTTCTGATAGGGCTTAGGAATTTGTAGTTAAGTGGTATCGAGTAATGGTTGAAATCGGTTGGTGCTGTGCATGAATTATTGATGGTATACACTGCTCAGCAGAACGCGACTGTGGAGAGGTACAATGGGGTCTTGCAGAACATAGCTAGGAGTATCCACTTGGAGTCTAGGCTAGCTAAGTCTTTCTGGCCCTATGCCTTCCTCAGTGCTTGTTACCTACGTAACCGGCTGCCCAATCAGGGTGACAAGACTCTATACGAGTAGTTCTTTGGGGTTCTACCTGATGTGTCGTTGTTACGAGTGTATAGTTGCCATTGCTCGTTTGAAGTAAATGGGATATTGCGTAACAAGCTAGTCGAAAGGGCGTTATTTGGTAGACTGGTTGGGTATTCCCTGGTGAGTAAGGTTTATTATGTTTGGGTTCCGATGTTGCGCCAGTTAGTAGTGAGTAGTGATGTACTCTCTATCTCCAGTTAGTCTAAACTGTCTTACTGGGCTCTCCCATTAGTATGGGTCCCCGTGCCCGCTTGCATCCCTCCTGTCATCAAACGGTGATATGTTAGTGTAACCGGTAATTCCCTACGCCCTTTAACGACCCCAATTGTTGATGGCTGTCCTGGGTGGGGTGTATCCAGATTGCATCCCAGGTCAGGGACTGATCATGCTGTATTGTGTGTGAAGTTTTAGGGCGGGTGGGAGTTGTATTTCCGAATTTTAATTTAGCCGAATCTCAGGGGGTCGCCAGGCCCTCCTCTGCGCCACATTCCGTCGGCGAAGCTCTAGGATTAGGACAGCCTCAGGTCATAGTGGTGCCTGATATAGGTCCACTGTCTAATAGTCGCCACCCCCCGTCCTCCTGTTCGGATGGCTTCAAGCGTTGTTGATCCCTTCGCCTCCTGTCGTCCCTGGTGGTTTATACCGGACAAGGCATTGCGATGATTTAGCCGTCACGTGGAGTGAGTGATGATCTTGAACACTAGTCTGGCTCTGATACTGCGTATGGCTGGGGTGTTACAGTCAACCCAGGATTCATTGATTTAGAGGCAAAGAATGCCGACCCTGCAGGCAGTGCTCAGCCTGTCCTGGGGGTTGTACTACCTGCAAGCCCCCTTGGGGCTGTCAAATTGATGGTGCTGATGGTTCTCAGACGTAGGTTAACATGGCCCTATATGTGGGTGCCTATTCCTCAGCACCTCCTAGACTGCCTTATAGGGTAGTCTAGATTGGTGGAGCGTTACGACGCTTTGTTTAGGCAGCTTCCTTTCGGCTGTCTTTCTTGGTTTTGGTGGAAGGTGGTAATTAATTCAGACCACCGTTATAGCGTCTTGGTGGTTTCTGACTCTTAGTTCCATAGGCAAATGGTTCATTCGGTGGAGCTCATCATAGATTAGCTATTTCTTTTTACTCCACACTGTTTTTAAATCACCAGCCCCTCAAGTGATTAGAACTTTTTGTGGAGTGTAGTAGTTATTTCCCTTTTGATTTTACTGTAATTTGGTGGGCTGGGTCATCTTGCAGTTGTACTTGCAGATGTACCGCCGCTCACCTCTTTCTTGTTCTTCCGAGTGTATTTCAAGCGCCCTTTCATTCCTTCCTTTGCAGTAAATTCTTTGAAGTCCTTTTTTCTGCGTTTCCTATTTTTCAAGTGGACAATAAGTTTTATGTACTATGGTTGTACATCTTACCTTCTATTGATCATTGAACTGTGTTTCCTTTGTTGGTTACAAGTTTCTTGAAATTTAACTTCGCATCCTTTGGATTTTTTCAGTTGCTGCAGGTTTGGTTTGCTTGTGGTTAGGCGCTTGGTTTGTCTTGAGTGCACGAGTTCTTTGCGGTGCGATACCCACCTCCTAGACTGTTTTTGGTTAGTGCCGTAGCTGGGGATTTATGATAATTAACTTTCATAAATTTTCTTACTTCCATCTTTGAGTAAGAAACCAGTTCATCATGGTTTTTTCATCCCAACCTAGTCATGTATTCTATGCTAAGAATAGTTTTTAAGGTAGTGGATTTTTCCATCGACTTTCTTTTTCCATAGTAGACTTTAGTGTCCCCTTGTCTGCGTCCTCTTGTCTGCGTCCTTTAGGCTTTGATTCTCTCGTGTGCTGCTCTCACACGATTTTTTCAGTCTTCTCTTTAGGTTAAGTTCTCGGTTCTTTCAGTCACCGTTGTTCCCCTTCCTTTGGTATTAGGATTGATTTATGTTTGGCCTCCCTGTGATTTTCTGGTTTGGTGCCTACTATTCTGGATGAATAGTATTTTTGCGCTTACCATGGATAGTTACATTTCCATTTTTGGTCTCAGCTCAGCTCGGTATGACCCAAGTTTTTTGCTGCTACATTTTCGGAGTACTACAGTGGTTTTTGGTTCATCCTTTCTCATCCTTTTATTTTAGACAAGGCTTTCTTCTGGTTTCCTGGTTTTCCACCGTTCCTTAATTTTTTGTTTGCTACCAGTTTATGTTTCTCTGACCCTGGTGTCATAGGTGGAGAAGTAGTATTGTATGTCACCTGCGTCATAGGTGGAGTATCAGCATGAATTGCGGTGCTCTCACGCGTTTTATGACTTGGTCGCTACTTATGTACTTCCTTAGAACTATCGGCTCTGCCAGTACTGTGCCAGCTTCCCGTAGTGACAGCTTCCTGTTGGCTGAGTCACCGGTTCTACTGACACGTGCTGTCTTGCCGGCTCCCGGCTTAAGATTCCTGGCTTAGGTTCTAGACTCAGGTTACAGGCTGCCGCCCCTTGACCGCTGGTGCCCCTTGATGGGTCTCCTGTGCTTGTAATGTTATTCTCGTCTCCGTGTATAGATTGGCGCGTCTGTTCCGCTGCTTTCATCTCTGTCCACTCCACGGAGTGTATTAAAGCTGATATCATCCTTAGTGAATGCCATGAACTGTCCCTGGGCTACACCCAAGGCATTAGAATTCCTGGGGAGTGGTACTTCTTCTTTTTTACACCCCAAAAATCCTGGGGCATCCGTTGTGAGTGCTGTGAACTGTCCTTGGCCTACACCCAATGCATAAGACCTCCTGGTGCGGTTTCTCTTCTTTTTCACACCCCAGAATGCCTAGGACATCCTTTGAGAACAGTGTGAACCGTCCATGGGCTACACCTGAGGCATTGGACCTCCTGGTGAGTTTTTGATTTCTTTTTCACACATCAGAATGCCTGGGTCATCATTTGACTATTTGAGAACAGTGAGAACTGTCTCTGGGCTACCACTGAGGCACTAGACCTCCTGATGAATGGTTTCTTTTTATTTTTCACACCCCAGAATGCCTGGGTCATCCTTTGTGAATGCCGTGAACCGGCCATGGGCTAACCATGAAGCATTAGACCTCCTGGTGAGTGGTTTCTTTTTCTTTTCATACCCCATAGTGCCTGGGTCATCATTTGTGAACAGTGTGGACCGTCCCTGGGCTACACCCAAGGCATTAGACCTCATGGTGAGTGGTTTCTTCTTCTTTTTCACACCCCATAATATAATGCCTGGGTCATCATTTGTGAACAGTGTGAACCGACCCTGGGTTACATTCAAGGCATTAGACCTCATGGTGAGTGGTTCGTCTTCTTTTTCACACCCCATAATGCCTGGGTCATTATTTGTGAACAGTGTGGACCGTCCCTGGGCTACACCCAAGGCATTAGGCCTCATGGTGAGTGGTTTCGTCTCCTTTTTCTCACCCCATAATGCCTGGGTCATCATTTGTGAACAATGTGAACCGGCCCTTGGGCTACACTTGAGGCTCTAGACCTCCTGGTAAGAAAACAATTAAATACAAGATCGATTTGTTCTCTTCTTTTCACAACACTTTGTCTCACTCAGGTCTTAAATGATTTTGTTTCAAAATTATGTAATATACTGAACTTTGGTACAGTAATTGGTACAGTCATTGGATTGTAAGTCTAGGGGTAGCCACATTGGCTAAATAGACTTGCCCGACCTCAATCAATCATCATCAAGTCTAGGTTTCCATGAGTGGCTATTTGCAATAAACACTTTGTTAACTTATCATATTTCACAATGGTTGCTTTGATGCATTCAATCCCTCTCTGTGTACCAAGTATGGTAATACTTCATCAAGTTTATTTGGATCAGAATGTTTACAATTGTTATTTATACAATAATACCTCTTGATTGTATTGCTGACTGTTTCATTTTAACTGCCGACCAGATTCCTGTCACCCTCTTGATATTATGTTTATCTACTATTATACGTGCTGGCTAAATGATGATGTTCCTGCCAAAAACGGCGAGAAGCCGTATAGGCTGGATCCGTGTAACCGATCAAGCAACTATCAACTAGCAACTGGCAAGCACAAGTTGAAGTTCATGTTCTCAAAGTACCAATCGTCTTTAATTTGCTCTTGATGAACAAGCATCAATTGTCTTTGGCAGTACAGGTATAAATTGTCTTTTGCAGTACAAGTATCAATTGTCTTTGGCAGTACAGGTATAAATTGTCTTTTGCAGTACAACTATCAATTGTCTTTTGCAGTAAAAGTATTAATTGTCTTTTGCAGCACAGGTATAAATTGTCTTTTGCAGTACAGGTATAAATTGTCTTTTGCAGTACAGGTATCAATTGTCTTTTGCAGTACAAGTATCAATTGTCTTTTGCAGTACAGGTATCAATTGTCTTTTGCAGTACAGGTATCAATTGTCTTTTGCAGTACAGGTATCAATTGTCTTTTGCAGTACAAGTATCAATTGTATTTTGCAGTACAAGTATCAATTGTCTTTTGCAGTACAAGTATCAATTGTATTTTGCAGTACAGGTATCAATAGTCTTACATTCGCCTACATTTGTCCTCGTTTGTTGTCAGGACAAGATCCTTTGCTATGACCCTGTTGAACGGCTGACTGCACCCGAGGTTATGCAACACCCCTACTTCAAGGCTGTACATGAACGTCTCGAGCCCATGGGTTCTGCTTACAGCTGATGTGTGGGCCAGGGGAGCTGCCTAGAAGCTGCTGCTCGTAGCGGAGAAGAAAAGCTATGCCCTACACATATGACCATGCTGCACGGCTGACTGCATCCGAGGTTATGCAACACCCCTACTTCAAGGCTGTACATGAACGGGGGGGGGGGGGGGGGGGGGGGTAAAGATACTTCAGGCACTTGCCCAACCTCTAACAATGTTAAACTTTACACCCTACATACACCATAGCTTTTCTTTTCCGCTACGAGCAGCAGCTTCAAGGCAGCTCCCTTGGCTTGCTTCCCCGCCAAACATAAGACAAATTAGTGCAGCCGAGAGCTGACAGCATAAGCATTTCTTGTCCTCTACAGGCAGCAGCTTCTAGGCAACTCTTCTGGCTTGCTTCCCTGCCAAACCTAAAACAAAGTAGTGCAGCCGGGAGCTGACTACATCAGCTTTTCTTTTCCACTAAGAGCAGCAGCTTCTAGGCAACTCTTCTGGCTTGCTTCCCAGCCAAACCTAAAACAAAGTAGTGCAGGCGGGAGCTGACTACATAAGCTTTTCTTTTCCACTAAGAGCAGCAGCTTCTAGGCAACTCTTCTGGCTTGCTTCCCAGCCAAACCTAAAACAAAGTAGTGCAGGCGGGAACTGACTACATAAGCTTTTCTTTTCCACTAAGAGCAGCAGCTTCTAGGCAGCTCCTCTGGCTTGCTTCCCAGCCAAACCTAAAGCAAAGTAGTGCACATGGGAGCTGACAGCATAAGCTTTTCAAAGCTGTTGAAATCTTGGGGGTTGGCCCAAGGGCTGGCTCAGGGAGTTGCCTAGAAGCTCGAAGCTGAAAATAAAAGCTATGCCCTACATGTATGACCATGCGGCACAGCTAACTGCTTCTAAGAATATGCAACATCCTTACGTCAAGGCTGTACAGGAACGTCCCAAGTCCATGGGTTCTGCTTATAGCTGATGTGTGTACGTACCATGCCAGGGGAGGGGCCAAAGATACTAAGGCACTTGCCAAACCTTTAGCAATGTTAAACTTTACACCCTACAGCATCTGAGGATATGCAACATCCTTACGTCAAGACTGTACAGGAACGTCCCAGGTCCATGGGTTCTGTTGCATAGCTTTTATTTTCAGCTACAACACCTTACTTCCAGCTTTTCTTAGCAGCTTCTAGATAACTTCCTGAGCCAGACACTGGGAGTCTGGGATACATCAAACTATTTCAGCAGCTTCTGGGCAGCTCCCTGAGCCAGCCACAGGGATTAAGGGATACATCAAACTATTTCAGCAGCTTCTGGGCAGCTCCCTGAGCCAGCTACTGGGATTCTGGGATACATCAAACTATTTCAGCATCTTCTGGGCAGCTCCCTGAGCCAGCCACTGGGAGTCTGTGATACATCAAACTATTTCAGCAGCTTCTGGGCAGCTCCCTGAGCCAGCCACTGGGATTCTGTGATACATCAAACTATTTCAGCAGCTTCTGGGCAGCTCCCTGAGCCAGCCACTGGGAGTCTTTGATACATCAAACTATTTCAGCAGCTTCATGGCAGCTCCCTGAGCCAGCCACTGGGATTCTGGGATACATCAAACTATTTCAGCATCTTCTGGGCAGCTCCCTGAGCCAGCCACTAGGATTCTGGGATACATCAAACTATTTCAGCAGCTTCTGGGCAGCTCCCTGAGCCAGCCACTAGGATTCTGGGATACATCAAACTATTTCAGCAGCTTCTGGGCAGCTCCTTGAGCCAGCCACTGGGAGTCTGTGATACATCAAACTATTTCAGCATCTTCTGGGCAGCTCCCTGAGCCAGGCACTGGGAGTCTCTGATACATCAAACTATTTCAGCATCTTCTGGGTAGCTCCCTGAGCCAGCCACAGGGATTCTGGGATACATCAAACTATTTCAGCAGCTTCTGGGCAGCTCCCTGAGCCAGCCACTAGGATTCTGGGATACATCAAACTATTTCAGCATCTTCTGGGCAGCTCCCTGAGCCAGCCACTGGGAGTCTCTGATACATCAAACTATTTCAGCAGCTTCTGGGCAGCTCCCTGAGCCAGCTACTGGGAGTCTGGGATACATCAAACTATTTCAGCATCTTCTGGGCAGCTCCTTGAACCAGCCACGGGAGTCTGTGATACATCAAACTATTTCAGCAGCTTCTGGGCAGCTCCTTGAGCCAGCCACTGGGATTCTGTGATACATCAAACTATTTCAGCATCTTCTGGGCAGCTCCCTGAGCCAGCCACTGGGAGTCTGTGATACATCAAACTATTTCAGCATCTTCTGGGCAGCTCCCTGAGCCAGCCACTGGGAGTCTGGGATGCATCAAACTATTTCAGCAGCTTCGGACAGCGTTTTGCTCATAGCTAAAAGCACTGCGCCGGCGCCATCGCGTCATCATAGCAATCAGAAATAGTGGTAATAGAGCCGACCTGAGAATCATTGCCACCCAACTGCCAGGCTGGCAGAAACCAGAAATAGTGGTAGTAGAGCCGGCCTGTAAATCATCGCCTATGTGGGGATCGCTTATCATTTATGTGAAATGTGAGCTGTGTATGCACAGTGGTGGAGAGGTGTCTGTTCAGTGCTTTAGTGAGGCTTGGGTGTAGTCACTTCAGTGTAGGAGACTTTTGTAAAGTTGTGAAAGGAATTTCACCTTAGGAGGTGGGTCTCACAACACAAACCGGCGACGCCGAGGATTCAGTTCAAGACTGATATAGATTCAAGGGGGTCGGGAGAGACACGTGGATCAACGTTACATACTGTGCAGGGTTGCCTATGTGCCTATGCTGAATGGCCTAGTGGCCTGTTGCACATGCCTTCAGCCAGCAATTTGGCTGCACGCCGTTTTTGGCAGTAAAATTAATTACCAGGAATTTACCAGTAGCCCTTCAGCCTACTCTGCTACCCTTGGAATCCAACACACACATACCAGGGTTGTTCAGGGCGCTGCGTCCTTTGTCGCAGACGCAACGTCAGGCTATGCAATTGGTTGCGTCTCAGGCAGCAGAGCTGGAGGTCCTCCTGAAGTACCCTGTTAGTGGCCCGCCTTAATCTCTGACAAAACCTTTTGGGTCACTGGTGCGCGCAAGGAGATTAGGGGACCCACCCTCTTTGGTGAAAGCCCCCCCCCCCCCCCCCCCCCCCCCCCCCCCCCTCCCTCACCCCTCCACCCCCCCCCCACCCCACACACACCATCATCACCACCACCACACACAGTAGTTGTACAGCTGCAGTACAGCTGCTACTGAATTTACCCCGTTGTGTCAAACTTTATTTCTATGGCATAACCAGGCATACCAAAACAAAATGAAAGACATAAAATGAGTACTGTAGAACACAGGGGGCCATAGTTGCACAAACATTAACTTATGAAATAATAGACATGGTATTAAAAAAAAAAGATAACGCCTGGAGGGGCGTGGTGTTAAGGGGACCCTCCCGTACGCCGCAGCTGGGGAAAGTCACCATGGCAGACATAGTAAGTGTCACCCTCCAGGCGGGAGGGACTCCTTCATGCGACGTGTGGCAAGAATGCTGGTACAGGAGGCGGTAGATTCTCTGTGCAGCTTAGAGATGAGTTTGTCTACGTGTTCGCGACTGATCCCTAAGGTGGAGAGATTGGTAATAGTTGTGATTGGTATGGTACCAGTGGTACCTATGGTGAAGACTAGGTAGTGTACAAGGAATCCTTGTTGTTGAAGGATACATTGGAGCTCCTTATGCTGAACGCTCTTTTCCTGGAATTTGATTTGGTGGTTAGTGTCTGAGCAGTAGCCCAGTTCAACTAGGTAGGCTTTTCTTGGTTTGGATTCGTCGTCAATGAGGAGGAGATCAGGCCTGTATTTATCCCATGTGGCTTGGGGAAGATCAGGAGTTTTGAGGGTGGTTGGGGGTCTTGTGGGAATGTCGGAGTTCGCTTCACAAGTGCCTGCATCCATGTACATGGGGAGAGCCCCCAGAGCTCCTTTGGCTACTGCCTTTTGGATGATTTGGACCGCCTTATTATGTCTGTTAATATACATTCCTTTGAAGACAGGGTGGCTGCACCCAGCAAGAATATGGCAGCTCCGTCCTGTGCTTTGCGACAAAGAGGGCAGTTATCATCAGAGGGGGGGCTAGTGCTAGTACCATAGGGGCGTTTGTATCTGTACGCCAATTTCCTAGTCCATAAGCGTCCCCACCGAGCCTTGTGGATTTGTATTTTTTGCCACCATTTCATGTCGGTGGATTGCCAGAAACGATTACTAGCCTGAGGGAGGAGGAAGGGGTTGGCTTGCTCCCACATGGAGGAGTATATGCCCGTGGTGTTGGCATGCCCGGTGTGCAGGGGGGTGGGGAGGTTAGCCTTGATACCCTTGGTGAGATTGTTGGCCGGGTGCCGGGGGGGCTGGTCCCCATTAATAGATTTGGGGGGCTGGACAGACGGCCAATGCATATTGAGGTGCGCATGTTCCCCTGTTTTAACTGGCCCAATTACATTGTATCCTGTCGTCGCTTCTTTCGCGAGCGTGTCTGCCTCGTCATTCCCTATGATTCCTGAGTGAGATCGGACCTTAAGCAGGCGTGTGGTAGCAGCAGCGTTGTGTCTGTTGATAATGTGGATGGCGATGTCTTGCAGGAGGTCGCGGTGTTTGTTTTCCCGGGTCCTGCTGGGATGGTAAATGTGCAGGTTAATAAGCTGCAAGGAACATAAGCTGTCGGAGTAGATGGTGAGTTCTTCATCTATTTCGGAGTGTATGAGTGCTTGTTGGATTGCCACGAGTTCGGCGCGATTGATGTCGGCAGTGATGCCCTGTCCGCCAGGGTCTATGCGGAGGCAACGTGCAGCGGCCCTGGGGGAGTATACGCCTGCCCCTAGGCGTAGGACGCCGTCTTTGTCTATGATGGCACTTCCATCTGTGTATAGAGCGAGGCCTGGTGCTTGTAGGATAGCATGTGTGCACGGGAGCACGGGGGGTGTTATGGGTGTGGGGTCTATCTGCATGGGGGTGGGTTGTTGTGCCCAGGTCTTAAGGAGGGAGCTAAGTGCCTTGGGTAGGTGGGTGGTAGGAAGGCCCAGTTGGGAGGGGGGGGGACCTGGTCGTGGGATGGAAGTGGCCCCCATGTCCCTCATCGTTTGGGCCCATGTGGTGGGTGGGTTGTGGAGGTACTTGGCATGGCCAGCTGGGTTTGAGATGGCAATGAGTTTGTATGTATGAGTTCCTCTGTGTCTCTTGGTAGGGTTGAGTTTTCCCCCCGTCCAGATTAGGGAGGGGGTGAGGGGTTTGGCCTTGGGAGGCAGAGTGGCTAGTTCCATAGCCCATGGGTGATTTAGGAGGGCGTTATGGGCATATGTGGGTTTTTGTGGGACCAAGAGAATGGTGCACGCGGGAATATCAAGGGTGTGAGCATGTATGGCACTGCCTAGTGCCCATCGAACAGCCTTGTGGGCCTCTTCAGGGTTCTGGCTGGTGAGGTGTGTGTTTCCCCCGTACCAAGGTTGGGTGTAGCAGTGGGGTCCTAAGCCAAACAGTTGGCCAATGGGGGTGGGGGTGTTGCCCATGGGGAGGTGGGAACTCATTAGGAGGGGTGATGTGTCAAGGTCCGTTGTCATCCCCAGGGTGGACATAGCTTTGTGTATGGCAGGGGAGACATTGGAGATGGTAGTGTCTTTGTGCTGTGATAGGAGGGTGGCTACGTCTCCAGCGAAGGTTCCTGTGCTGTGGAGGGTCCAGAGGTGGGGAGAGTGTGCCTTGGTGGTATGGTATCTGTGGTGGAGGAGGTGGAGTTGGGAGAGGGGTATATGACCGACACATTGGCCTGTTGGTGAGTAGATGTAGGTGGTGTCTCCGTTCTTGAGTTGGGGAGGGAGGTGGTGGTACCTGTCATTCAGTGTACCAGCCTGTATGTGGTATTTGCCGGGGGGGTGGATATCCCAGTCTGGGTGGTGGTCTGCCGTGTTAATGATGAGGTTTTGCCTGAGTTCGCTATACCATTTGGCATCAAACTCTCCTCCCTCCGCCCACTGTCCTTGTTGTTGGAGGTTAGTGAGGTGGAGGTCTTGTCTGGGTGGAATGGAGGGGGAGGGGGCTTTGGGGGTAGTTTCAGTGTTGTAGGCATGGAGGAGTTCCTGAAATCTGGTGGGGCCAACCAGCAGGGTGATTTGTTCCTCTGTGAGATGGACGGGGGACCAAGTGACCACAATGGAGGTGGCAGAGGAGTAGTTGTGGGAATGCACGGGGAGGCCAGCAGATATGTAACAAGGGAGATGGTGGCAGAGAATGGTGCATGGGGCTTTCTGGACCCTCCAATATCTGTGATGGGGGGTTTCTCTAGGTTCGTTAGCCTTCCTCTTTTGGGCTCTGAAGCCCAGGAGGTGGGTCAGGCTGTGTTGGTTTCCATATAGGAGGTGGAGGAGCTTGGCTGGGGTTGGGGGAGCAAGAAGGTCTGGGGTAGAGACAGCATGCACCAGGTCGTCGGGGGAGCTGTTCTTACGGATGGTGTGGTGTTTGTAGTAGGAGGCGTCAGTACATTTGTGGGTGTCATTTCTGATGAATTGCATTCTGGCAGTCCAAGCAATCTTGGGGTCAGTGCTCCAGGCTTGAGCATACTTGGTGGGGTGAAGATAGGACTCTCTGGCCCACCACATGTGTGCATTGGAGGCAGGGATCTCCTCGATATTATGCGTGGGGGGCTGTGTTGTGGTTGGGGTAAGGATGCCGGCATTGGGGGTCAAGGGTCGGGGCAGTTTGGGGGCGGTGTCCCAGTTGTTAAGGTGGTGGCTGATAGTATATGTGGAGAACTTGGTAATGTGCCGTTGGGGAATGCGTAGGTGGATGGGGAGGGTCCTCGATGCCAAGGGCAGGGGGCTGTGGCAGGAGTAGGGTTGAGATGGGCTTCCAGGTGGGGGTGGAGAGCACAGGTGTAGGCTGAGTCTGTTGAGGGCAACTTTATGCCTAGTGGAGACTCTGGTGCCATAGGTGTGCGAGAGGGTATTGGATGGGATGATTGTGGTCCCATCAGGGCTCACAATGTCAGCTAGGGAAGTAATGCCCAAGGGGATGAGGGTTTTGAGAAGGTTGGGGGGAATGGTGTGTTGGGGTAAGTCCGGGAGGGAGTCTTGAAGGGGGTTGAGTAGGGTTTCATCCTCCATATGGATTTGGATGGAGGCTCTTTTGAGGATGTGCATTTGCCTGGCCAAGGTAAAGTATTGAAGTGTGTGGCTGGGCAAGGTAAGAGGATCCATACCCTGGAGCATAGCAGCTTCTTTGTGGAGGAGGGCTGTAGTGAGCCTGCCTAGTTTCCCCGTGTCGTTGAGGGACCTAGTGAGGTGGGCTGCTGTAATTTGAGCATAGTCCACCATTAGGGAGGGGATACCCAATCCTGCCTGTCCCAAGGGGAGGCAGACACTAGCAGTTGGGAATGAGGGGTGTAGGTCACAGCATTTTTTAGCCAGGGTCCATAAGGCCTTGTCTAAGATGCCTATATCCGAGTAGCTGTAGGGTGCTACAGTCATAGGGTAGGTGATGGCAGGTTTAATACACGTGGTGATGAGTCTGAGACATTGGAGAGGGGTGGCGCCTTTTGGTTTGGCAGTGGTGAGGATTTGGTGTCCTTTACTATGTATGAGGGCCAAGGCTTGTTTCATGAGGGGTCTCCAGTTTAGGGTGAGGCTAACCGGCACCCCTAGATACTTGTATGGTTCATTTGGGGGAAGGTATGTAGCCCATGTGTCGTTAATGAGGATGGTGTTGTGGAGAAGTTTGGTTAGGGCCTTGTGGTTGGTGGGATCCTTGGGGTGGGAGCCATGCAATATGCCAGTGATCATGCATTTACCCCCGTTAAGAGGAATCCCAGACCAAGTACTGAATTGTTGCACTTTAAGGCATTGTACCTTGAGGTTGTCTGCTGTGTTAGTGACCACACTGGTGTCATCAGCATATCCTAGGCTACCTGTTTTATCTTGGTCAGTATTGGATGTTGAGGTAATGCCTTGCTTGTATCCTCTGCCCCCGGCTTGTAGCCATCTGAGGAGAGGTTCGATGAAGATGATGAAGAGTAGGGGGGAGAGGGTGTCACCTTGGATGGTGCCTCTTGTGATTTGAATTGGTTTGCCTTGAGTGTTGTTGAGGTACATGTGGGTAGTAGCCCCGTTGTAAATTCCTTTCACTGTTTCAATGACATCTACCGGGATTCCAAGGTCATACATAGTTTGGAGCAGCTTGTCATGGTCCACCATATTAAAGGCAGATGAGAAGTCAAAGTAGGCAGCAAACAGGTCTCTTTTTGAGTGGGCCGCATCCTCGATGTCATGTAGGAGGTGGGTGAGCTGCCTATGGGTGCTTCTGTTCTGTCTGAATCCCTCTTGGGAGTCACTGAGGACTTGGTATTGGTCCAAGTATTTGGACATCACTGTTGTAACCATGTTAGTCCACAATTTACCCATCGTGTTGTTGAGGCCAATAGGTCTGTAGTGGTTGGCTTGGGTGGGGTCTCCTTTCTTGTAAAGCATGATGGTGTTGGAGGTCTTCCAGCAAATGGGGGTGTAGCCGGTGATCCACATAAGCCCAAACATTTTATGTATGGTGTGGTGCCAAGACCAGGGGAGGCAGGTTAGTAGTTCATTGGGGATTCCGTCTGGGCCAGCCTGTTTGCTTTTTGCTACGTGTTGGATGCATGTTTGGTAATTAGAGAACTCCATGAGGTAGGGTAGGATGGGGTTGGAGTGTTGGTGGGGTTGGGCCTTGGTTTCTAGGGAGAATGTGTCTAGCAGAGAGGCCCATGGAGGGGGGGGCGGTCTGTCTGTCTTGGGGTAGGTATTTGCCGGTGCACGTGTGGTGAGGGGGGGCCATCAAGTGTCCCATGTGCTCCCCCAAGATGTCCAGGAGGTCATTAGTGGACGTTTTGTGTTGGCCAGTGGTGGGGTCTTGGAGGGTCTGGGGTGACGTCGGATTATCAGAGGTTTTGAAGATGTTTCTGTGGGCTTGTTTAGGTTTGTTGGATAGTTGGGTCATGAAGGCTGCTTTGCCAGTGGCGGTAGCTGTTTGTCTGCTGTTTGTGAGAATTCTCCGGAGGGCAGGGAGGGCCTCATCGAGGGATATATTGATTGCAGCCAAGAGTGAGGCATGGTCTGAGGCAAGCTGGATATGGGTGAGGGTGGTAGGATGGTTATGGCATGTTTCTAGGAGAGTAGAATGGGCGGTGTGATAGGAGTTGGGGTCGGTGGTTAGGATTTTCCTGTACGTCTTAAGCTGTTGGATATGGGAGTTGATTTTGGCGTGGGCTTTGCTCTTCTTTCTGTCAAAGAAGTGCCCTGGGATTTGGTTCCTGGTAGGGCAGGTTTCAAACATAGTGGTGAGGGCCATCCTAATAGGTTCCATAATCTGGTTGCTGAGATGGTCGAGGTCTAATCCTTTTGCAAGGAGAGTGTGTTTGACTTGGTGGAGGTTGGATGGGAGGGAATTGTCTCCTATGAGGTTGGTGGCCTGGTCCCACCAGTCCCTGATGGTTTGGGTGTGTTCCATGAAGAAGGTAGTGTGCGTTTCTTCAATGGCCTTTCTAGTGGCGTTCATGGAAGCCTTGCTGACGGGGGTGACTAGTTGTTGGGGTCTAGGAGGGGGGGTGTCAGTCAAAGTCAGGGGTATGGGAAGGTAAATAGGGGGGATAATTTGGTGGAGGGCCATGTGGTCTAGGTATCCTCCGACCTCCCTGGTCTTTTCACTAATATGGGGGTGGAGGGGGTTGGGGCAAGGGGAGATGAGGATGTCATCGATTCTGCTGTGGTGCTCGAGGTTGCCTTCCTGGTAGCAATGGAAGGTGGGTGCTCTAGTGAAAGGGTTGGTGGGGTGGAGGTTGAGTTGGGAGCACATAGATATGTGATGTTGGTCTGTGTGGGAAGTGGCGTGGGTAGATCTATCTGAGGGAAAGAGGGTTGCATTCCAATCCCCTCCACAGAGTGTGGTGTGATCGGGCTTTTTGGTGTGAGTCCCGATGTATGTATAGGCGGCTTGCCGTTGCTGGGGTTGGTCATGGGGCATGTAGACGCCTATGATGTGTGTAGGAGTTGGGGTGGTTGAGCCGAAGGTGATGTGCACCAGGCAACCAGCCAGGTCTGCATTGACTTCATGGTGGACGGGGGGGCCTAATTGCTTGTGGGTGAGGATTATGACCCCTCCTTTACCGTGGTTGTTGTCCGGGGTTTTGGCCACACTACTGTGGTGAAGGGAGTATTGGGGGAGTTCCTTCTTGATGAATTGGATGAAGGAGAGGCAGGAGAGCAGTTTGGTTTCTGTAAGAATAGCCACATCAGGTTTGTGGTCTAGGATGTGATTGAGAATTAGCTCCCAGGAGCTCCTCAGCCCTCTGCAGTTGAGGAGTAGAAAATGTATGTTATCCATGTAGTAGTGGGGTGACTGGGCATGGTGGGTGGGTTGTTGGGCAGGTCCATTATCCTTAGGGGTAAAAGGAATGGTTGGTTTAAAGCATGTTTGTTTGAGCTTCTTAGCCTGTTGGGGGGGGGGGGGCTCCCTTGGAATTGGTGGTGGTAGAGGTGGGGGGGAAAAAGTTGTGGATTGGTGTTTGTTTGAGTTTAATGTTGGGTCCCAGGTTTTGCGAGTGTTTCAGATGCTTGTTGGGGTGCCTGATATTTTTTTTGGTGGGGGGGTGCTCTGTGTTACCACGTTTTTTCAGGTTGGTGACAGTTGAAGGGGCAGCATCTCCTCTATCGCAGTCCATTTGCGTGTTGGGGGGGGATGTGCGATCGGGCGGGCTGGCGTCCTTCATCATGGTATCTTCCATGTTGGGTTGTGAAGGCATGGGTTTTGTAGGAGTTGTAGTAGGGGTTGTGTCTATAGTATCCATCGTCGCAACGTCAAGATGGTATTGGGGGTCCAAAAATCTCATGTCTGCGCTCTCTTTTTTAAGGATGAAGATGTTCCCATATAGGGCCTGCCAGGCTCCCGGTGTGGAGTCCAAGGGGATTGGCGAGAGGTTTTCTGAGTCTATCCAATACCAGATGTTATGGTATTTTTTTAGACAACCAGCATGTTTATATGCGATTGGGAGGGGGGTGGTAAAGTGCAAGATACATTTACTGTGTCCTTGCAGACGTTGGAGGATTTGGTCTTTGCTACTGCCAGGTAGGATCCCAAGGTTGTAGGGTTCATCAGGGATAAGGTCGTGCGGGTTTGGGTGTTCCGGATTATAATCAGGTTGTACGATTCGGTGAAGTATTCCCATCTGGGGGCATTCGGTGTGCATGTAGGCCTGCATCAGCATATTAGTAAAATTCCCCCTGCGAGGGATGAAGTGGTTCGGCCAAACACACAGGTCATTACGGGTTGCCTTGAGTATCCGGTGATGTCTCTCCCCAAATTTGAATATTTTTTCTGTGTCGACATATGGTCCACCGAGATAGGCATTGATGGCGTGCACTTGGCAGTGGCATCGAATTTGTTTCTCAATGTATGGTAGGATAGCACTCAGGGTTGGGTCTAAGGCAACATCTCCCATGTCGCAGTCCATTCGTGTGTTTGGGGGGGAGGTGCGTTGGGGTGAGCTGGTGTCCTCCATCATGGTATATTCCATGTTGGTTAGCGTAGGCATTGGGTTCGGAGGGGTTGTATCTTTGGTAACAGCCGACGCATTACCAAGCTGGAATTGGGGGGTCCAAAAACCTCATGTCTGCGCTCTCATCTTTAAGGATGAGGATTTGCCCATATATGGCCTGCCAGGCGCCCGGTGTGGAGTCCAAGGGGATGGGCGAGAGGTTTTCTGAGTCTATCCAATACCAGGTGTTATGGTATTGTTTGAGACAGCCGGCATGTCCATATGCGGTTGGGAGGGGGGTGGTAAAGTGCAAGATACATTTATTATGTCCTTGTAGACGTTCCAGGATTTGTTTTTTGCTGCTACCAGGTAGGATTCCAAAGTTGTAGGATTCAACAGAGGAAAGGTTGTGGGGATTGGTGTGTTCAGGGTTATAATCGGGTTGTGCAATTTGGTGGAGTATGCCCATCTGGGGGCATTCAGTGTGCATGTAGGCCTGCATCAGCAAATTTGAAAAATTTCCCGCTGAGGTGAAGTGAAGCGGCCTAACACCCAGGTCGCTTCGGGTTGCTTTGAGTATTTGGTGATGTCTCTCCCCAAATTTGAAAATTTCCCCTGTGTTGACATGTGGTCCACCGAGGTAGGCATTGATGGCGTGCACTTGGCAGTGGCTTGAGATTTGTTTCTCAATGTATGGTAGGATAGTGCTTAGGGCCGGGATTGTGGGCTGGCCTTGCTGAGGTGGGGTGCGCTTTCCTCCTCTACATGTCGGGTCATGGGGGGGCTGGAGATAGGCATTGAATGCGTATTTTTGAATAAGTATGTCCCTAATACAGGTGGGGGCGAGGAGACGTTCTTTATTTTTTGTGTGCGTTGCACCGAGGCACCGTCTCTGTAAGGAGACCCTGTAGGCCATCCAGTGTAGCCACGGAAGAATGTTCCAAAGGAGCCACCAAATCAACCGAGTTGATTCCGAATCAAGGGGGGGTGTGTGCCACGTATCCCAGGACAGAGTCAAGTTAATGGCTTTAGTGGTACTATTTGGGATGGGAGAGGTGGGCATGGGGCTGATGTGGTACTGGGGGGTAGTACACTCAATTACAAATTGAGGTGTGTCGAAGTGGTCCATGTGACTTAGGTCTTGCGAGACCGTGGAACTGGGGTCAGGCGCTACACCATTTTTTATGGTGAGAGCCAGAATCTTCGCCAGCTTGCTGGGCTTGTTACTTCGGCATGGCAGAAGGGTGAAGTGGCTGTTGGTCCACAGGTACTTCTTGTTTGCTTTACTTCCCAGCTTTATGAGGGGGTCCCCTATAGATTTGGAGGGTTTGGAGTGGGATTGGTTAAGGGGGGTGTTCGCGTGCCAGGGGTTTGAGGTGAGGGCCTTGGGGTAGGGCCTTATGGTTACGTCCTCTTGCGGAGGATATGGGGAGGAGGTCTCTTGATAGAGGCATAGATTAGGGCAGGAAGTCCCTCTGTTGAGACATAGGTTGGGGGTGGTAGACTCAGGGTAGAGGCATAGGGTGGGGGTGGTAGACTCAGAGTAGAGGCATAGGGTGGGGGTGGTAGACTCAAGGTAGAGGCATAGGTTGGGGGTGGTAGACTCAGGGTAGAGGCATAGGTTGGGGGTGGTAGACTCAGGTTAGAGGCATAGGTTGGGGGTGGTAGACTCAGGGTAGAGGCATGAGTTGGGGGTGGTAGACTCAGGGTCGAGGCATAGGTTGGGGGTGGTAGACTCAGGGTAGAGGCATAGGTTGTGGGTGGTAGACTCAGGGTAGAGGCATAGGTTGGGGGTGGTAGACTCAGGGTGGAGGCATAGGTTGGGGGTGGTAGACTCAGGGTAGAGGCATAGGTTGGGGGTGGTAGACTCAGGGTAGAGGCATAGGTTGGGGGCGTTAGACTCAGGGTAGAGGCATCGGTTGGGGGTGGTAGACTCAGGGTCGAGGCATAGGTTGGGGGTGGTAGACTCAGGGTAGAGGCATAGGTTGGGGGTGGTAGACTCAGGGTAGAGGCATAGGGTGGGTGTGGTAGACTCAGGGTAGAGGCATAGGTTGGGGGTGGTAGACTCAGGGTAGAGGCATAGGTTGGGGGTGGTAGACTCAGGGTAGAGGCATAGGTTGGGGGTGGTAGACTCAGGGTAGAGGCATGGGGTGGGTGTGGTAGACTCAGGGTAGAGGCATTGGGTGGGGGTGGTAGACTCAGGGTAGAGGCATAGGTTGGGGGTGGCAGACTCAGGGTAGAGGCATAGGTTGGGGGTGGTAGACTCAGGGTAGAGGCATAGGTTGGGGTTGGTAGACTCAGGGTAGAGGCATAGGGTGGGGGTGGTAGACTCAGGGTAGAGGCATAGGTTGGGGGTGGTAGACTCTGGGTAGAGGCGTAGGTTGGGGGTGGGAGACTCCGTACCTGGAAAGTACTCAAGTCCACTCAGGCTTTTGAGGAGTCCAAGCCCGCCGTGGCTTTCCATGGTGATGGATCCGAGCAAGTTGAAAGGGAAAAAAACGGCTTGAGTGTTGGGTAGTAAACCAGTTGAGGGCATGAAGATGAGATAAAGGGGGCTGTGGCTGCTGGTCGAGAAGGACGTGGTTCTAACATCTCTAGAGTTAAGGTGATGGTTGCATATCTGATCAGTGACAGCGGGCAGGCTAGGCAACGACAGCAGTCTCTCGAAGGTATGATCGTGTTGTCGGCGACCATTTTTTTCGGTCCAGGGATGATGATAATAATTATTGATGGTATGTGGCAGGCAGGTAAGATCGTAGCTCCTATGAGTTTGATAGGTAGCTCGAGACTTGTCGTGAGCATGAGGTTGATCGGGGAGTGAGATTTGGAGCTCCGTAGGCCGAGACGCATCGTATTGGTTATGGTTAGTGTTAGGGTAGAAAGCAGAAAGGGGCATGTGCTTGTGAGCAGAAGTTGAGTAAGGGAAGAGAGCAGCGTAAGAGGAGAGAGCAGCGTGTTGAGTGAGCATCAGGGTAGTGTTGCTAGGATAGCGGGAGGCACATTGGAGGGAAACGGGGTGGAGAGGAGCGCATTGACTCCTACTATCCGCGTAAATCTGATTCCGCGTAGCTTTGAGGTCGCAGATTGGGGACCAACCTGTGCTTCCGTTCTCCAGGCTATGAAGTTGGTGCGTGGGGTAACAGAGCGCGTGGGGGGTGTTTTCGAAAGTGGATTGGTATTGTCGAGTGGATTTGAAAAACTGGCAGAAATTAGCAGGGTCCATGAATTGATTGGCGCCGCGAACAGTGGTTGTCAAGGGTCGGCAATAAGAGGCGTTAAGCCCCAGGGTGCTCCAGTTCATATGGTGACTGGCAGCGTCCCGATTTGAAAGAGCAGGTGTCTGTCCTGGAGTCCTGCATGGGGGAAAAGGGGATTCGTTAGTGAGTTTCTCGATTGCATGGAGCCTTCGCTCCTGGCAGCGACCATCAAGAATGCGCCAGGGATGTGCGCTTCGCATCCCCCCCTGTTGGGAAGTCCAGGGAGAGGCGCATTCTGTCCGGTAGTGCATACTTTAGAGTTGACCGAAACTGCATGGAACAAAGAGCAGGTGGAAGCATTCGATAGCGCAGACGCAATAGAATGCGAATATGCTACGCGAATGCTAAGAAGGAAAATGAGCAGCGAGAAAGTTACATCGGAAGTTCGAATGTTGAAAATGTATGTAAATCAAGAGGTCCCAGACCGAAGACGATTTGGTCATTCGCTGGCAACCTGTGCACCGAAAACTCTTTTTTTGGTATTAAATACATAGCGAGACTACATCTTTAAGCTCACAATTTGAATGTTGTATCAGGTAGGAGCACCTCTCGTGCTGGCATAATGTAGGAGTGGGGCTTTGCATATTGTAGGAGTGGCACCACCATTCAAACTGAATCCTCTGTGTCGCTGGTTTGTGTCGGGAGACCCACCTCCTGGGGTGAAAGTCCTTTCACAACTTGAAAAAAGAAAATACGGGTTCTGTGGTATATTGGTTGAAGGTTGAAGAGTAGTTGAAGATGATATGCATTTCATGTTAGAATGTCCTTTGTTCGCTGACGATGGATTTGTTTTTTAGAAACTGAAATAGAACCTGAATTGGTTGATAAAGACTCCAGCATGAAGCTGGCCATGAATCCTGATTCCTTTGAAGGATGGAAAGATGTAATACATTTATTAAAAATGCGATAAGAATCGCACAATTAAATTGTCATCCCATTTGAGATGATAATTTAATTATATTGTATAATTAAATTATCACTGTAGGACAAACTCAAGGCCTCCAGCGGTACAATTACTGTTTGGGGTTCAGTTCATCTATGATGTTTCTTGTTAGCCCTTCCTGTCACGGCTGGGCAAGTCCCTTTAGCCCATTTGGCCTACCCCTAGACTGTAACGTACACACGGGGGGGCTACACGACAGAAGACTAGGTACACATGACTCACACTCAACCCACACATGATAGAAAAGACAACCGACACGCTGATAGCTGGGTACACAGTAACACAGACCCACCCCACCCCAACCCCCAGGCAAAGCACGTAAGGAATGTTATGTGGAGTGACCATACCATACGTTCATCTAATCAGAAAGAATGAGAGAAATCCGAGCTACTACTGCATTTTGTTCCGGCTTGGAGCTGCAGCTTCTATGATTAATACAGCCACTGGGCTAGGCCCCACAATTTTAGCAGTGCTAGAAATATGATTATGCATGCTTTAAGGTGCAGTATGCTTTAGTTTTGCATAATAGACTGCCAGGGGAGATACATAGAAGCTGCTGCTTGTAGCCGAAAAGGAAAAGCTATGCTCCGAGAAAGGAGACTGGGAGGCAAGACCAGATGCAGTACCAACTTACAGTGATATGGTACGAAGGTATTTACAGAGTAATCAGTAGTACATGCAGACAGAAACACATAAAACATAGCATGAGATTCAATTCAACCATTGGTACACATCAACAACTGACAATGAACTGTTTATAAAAACTCAGCAACAAACTTATATTTAACGCCAACGCCTCCCAGATCCCAACACTAAATAAATCTACTCTTGCCCTTCATTCTTAGCTCTGCCTTGCTCTACCTTAATAGCTTGTCCTGTTTCAATGCTGCAACTAACATCAGTGCAAATGTACATCGTACAACAGTGGTGCTCTAGGCTCACTAGCAAACTAAGGGCGCAAGCCTTCAAGGGGGTACGTTCATATGACGACATGAATATGTTTTTTCGTCAACATATATACAGGAATATTTGTATATGAGAACTCCAGAATCCAAGAAGGTAGCACTCAGCCGGCCAACTCAAATCTAAGCCCTAAGCAATGCCCTGCTGGGGGCTAGGGGTGGTGGGGCTCATTGGATGTCAGGGTCCTGATTGGCCTAGGGTATGGGGGGCTCGGTGTGAGCCCCTACCCCTAATCCTTTTAGCCCTCCTTCTTATCTCCAGACACTGCATCCTTGGCTCCTTTTGCTGCTCCATTTACCGCATCCTTGACGGTTTGGGCTGCTTCCCCGACTGTTGTATTTTCTACATCAGAAGCTGCTGACTTGCCGGCTCTCTCTATTTTTTTGACAGCTTCCTTGGGGGATGTATCAGCAACTTTCTCGGCGGTCTCTTTAACATCATCAGAAAGTGCCCTGGTGACTGTCCCTACATACACATGAGTGTGGTGAGGTGATGAGTTGCGCACTCAGACAGTGTGTTCCAGGCACAGAATAATGTTGAGGAAGAGATTGACCTGGACATGTCATTAAACTGTCTACTCCAGGCTAATACTTCTTGCCAAATTGGTCAGCGCTGTTAAGTGCAAGAAGCGCAAAAACTGCGCATTGCGCTCATAGAGGGTTGAAAAAACTGTGAGTTTCGCGCAGATGGAGGGGCTCAAAAAGGCAGCAAGAAGGCTGTCGCGCGTGCTTAGTACCCTGGTCTACTCCCCTGTGATTGAATTATATACTCAGGAGTAGGGACCGCCAAATCATATGATGTTGACCTAAGGCGAGTATGATATCGTATGATTTCACACAAATTGCATCATATGATATTGTATAGAAATCGTAATTTTTGCCTAGTCAGACTGCCTGCTTCATATGATACCATATGATGACATGATATGATCAGTATATATAAAGTTGGACGATAGGTTGTCTGGGGTTTAGCGCGTGCCCGGCGCGTGTTCAGTCCCTTTTGTCCCAGGCAGTTGGGCTTTTGGTTTCATATCTTGCTGACCTGTCGCCCAGGTGCCAGCGAGTCGACTCGCGAGTCTTCCCTGTGATTGAATTATGAGAATGCTTCATATGATACCATATGATGACATGATATCATATATCATATTGCTGTCCCCTACTCAGGAGTGTAGCATGGTTGCGTTTATGCTACCCATATTTACTCCGCCTGCAGACAGTAGCCAGGCTGATAGACCATATCATCCAACAAAAAGAGGAGGAGACTGCTGATGTGTCAATGGGAGTGCCTACGGTTGGTTCTCTTTATCACCAAGCTACCAAATGAATGTAACCCAAGTGACACAAATAAAATTAGCCACTAAATTCAGTAAAAACACCAAAAGCGATCAGCTACCATACATAGATTTTATTTTCGGCTACAAGCAGCAGCTTATAGGCAACTCCTCAGGAGAGCTATTCAGCACAAATAAAAGCAAGCTAACGGAACTAGCATAATTAGCTTTCAAGCACTACTACAATCGCGAGACGTAGGTCTGTGGCTGGCTCATGGAGCTGCCTAGAAGCTGCTGATAGTAGCCAAAAATAAAAAGCTGTGCTACCATGTGAAAATGACTTTTTAGAAAAAAGTGATTACCAACAAAATGACTATGATCAATTAAGCTTTTAGAAACAAAAAATTATCATCTACCATATGAGAATGATTGACTGATCTTTTAGATACATGCTAGAACTTTCTATCCATTTTTATAGTAGCTATTTAGTTTTTGATTTTAGCCCTATGGTAGCTCACAGCTATAATTATCCAACTAGCACTTCAACCCAGGTTATGTTCTTCGTACTTCAATTCGTTGGGTTCCAATTGATCGAGTGTTTGCATTAACCAGCCCGCCCTGATAATGTGTGACTTATTTAGATTATACGAGGTTGGGCAGGTCCCTTTGGCCTATCTGGCTACCCCTGGACATATATTTGGCTATCCCTGGACACACATACACAGCTGGAGGTACAAAACTCAAGAGAGCATAAGTCTCAGCCAAATGCATTATGTAGTCATATAGCATGTATTGTATGTATGATTGTATCTGTTCACTTGTTAGCCCGACACAGATTGGCACATGGTACTCAAGATACGTGTTCCTTGCACTACTTAGGCCAATTGAATTGTGCCGGAATTTCAAGCCTTCTTGCTAGCGATATGCTGATGATGGCTACATACATTACCCTGGTGAACTACTTCCACACAATAAAAGCTGCATGCACTGTCCAATAACAGTCGAACCGAGAGGTGCAAAATACATACAGTATGTTTGACCCTGCATAACATACATTATATATTTATTCTTCCCTGCAAACGGAGAGATGCAATATACATACAGTATGTTGGACCCTGAATAACATGCATTATATTCGTTCCTGCAAACAGAGAGGTGCAATATACATACAGTATATTGGACCATACATATCATACATTATATTCGTCCCTGCAAACCGAGAGGTGCAAAATACATACAGTATGGTAGACCCTGCATAACATACATCATATTCGTCCCTGCATTAAATGCTGCATATTGGACCCTGCATTTGTAAGGAGCTTCAGTGCAGAGAGGCTGCATACAGGCAATATTGGGGCCCAGGCAGCCAGGAGAGGCATTTTGTGACCTAATGTTGTCGAAATTGTTTCCCGCTCCTGTTGAAATTGTATGGCGGGAATTCCCGCCCACATTGAAGGCGCAGCGTGGTACGGGACTCCCGCACATCTTGGGACGGACTTGAACTACCTTGGCAGCCTGCATTGAAGAATGACATGGGGTCTTAGCATTTAAGCAAGTGAATGATGGAGTGAGTTAGATATTTCATGTTTGGCAACTTAATTACCGGGAGTGGAAGCATGACTGTTAATTAATATAAATTGTTGCCCTCTATCTAGCTACGGGCAACCACACCAAATCGCTTAAACGACGAGGGAGGGGGTTTGATCCCCCCAACAATCACCCCTGGCTTTGCAGGTCGTTGTCAACCGCGATGGTAGCTTCTCCAGTCCAGGTGGTAGACCGTTCTCTGCCCGCTTACGACGGGTTCCCTGAATACCACGCCCACAAGGCGTTATCATTACGGGGTACGACAGGAGAGCAAAGCAGTACATCAATCCAATAACTCACACCTCAGGTGGAAGCAGGAATCCTGAAGATACATTATGGTCCAGTATCCATTGTGGACGAGTGGAAGAATAATGAACTGGTGTGAACCTAGAGCTTGCGATCGTACATTATATATACGGTAGGCGGGGACTTTTAGGGAAATGCTTATACGGTATATAGCTCACTTCTCCCTGGTTTTCCAACAAGCTGTTTTGAAAATGTATGCCCAACCCCATGAGGCAACTGCTTATGAAAACTCAGAAGTAAAAACAAATGTGTTGATGGTTTGTATAGGTCTGGGATATAGGAACGAAATATTAACCCAGCTCTTGACACTTTTTATAGTTGGGCACTTCTGCTGCCTGGACCCTTCTGCTTAGAGTTCCTCGTTCAATAACAGTTAAACAAACATTATATTCAAAAAATGGCCGAGAGTGTTCGCGACGAAGCGACAGGTGGCAACAGAAGCGAGTTAGTGGCGAGACCATTGGCTGTCGGGCCAGGTTTCAATATTTCGGTCGGTCGGTCGCGGTCGTGCGGACAAATGGGTATTCCGGGGTAACCCGGGGGGCTCTGCCAAAAAGAGGCATGCTCTTAGAAAAAACTCAGAAACTTAGCAACTCCGAGGATTTGCAGCGATTTGCCCTGTCCCTGCTGAAACGCTACGAACCGGGGGACCAGGGAACCAGAAACCGAGCTGGATAATTCGGATACTTGGTTTCTCCTCCCGTTACTGAAGGGACACTGGGTTTGCATACTCCAATACCGCATTTCCCAGTGCGATTTACTTGAAGCGGGGAAGCGCCGAAAAACTGAGCATATGCTAACGCTGTCGCGATTTTTCTGCACCACCTCTAGAGACAGCCTAATCTAGGTTCCTATTATCCGAAGATGCGTCCACGTCCCTCCCTACCGACCCACCTTCATTCCATGCGCCCGAGACTCCAATCCGGCCAAACCTTTTCTGAGCATGTTGCGCGTGGTGTAATACTTACGATAACGAGTGACGATAAAGAAACACGAGGGTTATGGAGCATATAGCTACAGGCTTCAATATATGTGTAAAATATCTGCAAGTGGTGAAGAATGAGGTTTCATAAATATCCACAACTCGACGGATCCACAGAATAGAGCATCCGCGACGAGGGTACAGTCAGAGGTTACCGGGAAGGTTACCCTCTGGGTGATCTATCTGATCATAGGTCTACAGACCCCCCGGTCTGGCAGGGACCGACCAATCCGTTGCTTAGTCGACGTCCAGTCAGATCTGAGATCTACGCTATCCTTCTGACAAGCACAACCCTCGCCCTTCGCTTACTGCGTTCGTTTATGAACATTTACCTCCTCCGGGGGGGAACAAAACCCGGGGCTTGGGTAAAAACTCTTCTGTCCACTTCGTTGCCGACTGAGATATTCAGGATATTGACACCGAAGTGAAGTTCTGCACTTCGACCTATCTTCCGGGAACGAAGTGGGTCATCGAGGTTTAACCAAGCCCTGGGTTCGTTTTCGTTTTCGTTGTGCACTTGTGGCATTGCGAGTTTGCGACATGGAACCTTGGACCTTGGGACTCCAATCCTTGATCGCGAAGCTTCTCGAAACTCGCAGACTAGCGACTGGTGCTACAGACTGCCGTAGCTACTACCGTAGCGACTGCCGTAGCGAAGTGGCGACAGCCGGCAGCCGTAGCGACAGCTACGGCAGAAGAAAAAAGTAGGAACAAAAATAGTAGGATTTGTCCCGGATATCCATTTAAAAAGGGTTAGTGACAGCTACCCTGACAGCTACGCTGCCCCAACCCCAACCGAAGTGACAACCTGCACTTCGTCCTATCTTCCAGGAACGCAGTGGGTCATCGAGGTTTACCCAAGCCCTGGTTTCGTTTATTCTTCCGGAGGACTGCGGAGGAGGTCAAGATAAAAGAAAACCGTGAGATCATATCTCAGTATTAATTCACCTATTTCCCGAGCAGCGCAGCCGTACACGCTATTCCAGAACAGTTTTTGCCTGATTGGATTCTCAGGAGTGAAATGGAGGTAGGTGCGAAGGGACGTGGGCGTGTCTTAAGACCTTCAGTAAATCTGTTCCTAGATCTGGTACAGAAAAATCGCGATAGGAACGGGAGGAAAACCCAAGTATATAGGGTACAAATATCCGGCTCGATTTCTGGTTCATTGGTTGCTGGTTCTTTGGTTCCTCGGAAATTAGTTGTTTCTGAGTTTCTTCCTCTGACCATGCCTATTTCCCCACTGCCACTGCCTTTTGCTCGGTTCACCGTCCTCCTAACCAGGCCTTGCCCGTTATTAGCATAGGGGCACCGGGTTAGTTGAGTAGCGCTTTATTTGAGTACCGACACAAGGCAGATCAAAGCAGGGGCCATAGAAGTGCCGAACTACCCTATAGAAAGTGTGAGCAAGGCTGGGTGGATATCCTGCCTCTAGCTCGCAGGCCATTCTAAATCTCATCACTCGTTTTTGTACAGCTGAGTTATACGTGTACGGTACTCAGTGGCCTCAGGGGGTTGGGTAGACATTCTAAAATAATGTTGTTGGACCATTATGAAGTGAGCTATAAGCATTTCCCAAATCATCCCCGCATATTTGAATGGAATTTGCTATGGTTAAACATGCTCACACCAGTTATGTACCCATACTCTAGTCCGGTTTAAATGCTGTACCATTATTTGTTATCTTCAGGATTCCAGGTTACATCTGAGGTGTGAGTTATTATAATGATATGGCAGCCCTTATCTAGATAGAGGGCAGCAACGATGTATATTCATTTGAAGTCATGCTTCCACTTATAATCCACTGTGCCAGACACTCGTAGTGTGCTGGAAAATCAAACCCGTCAGGATGTAGTCGCCAAATATGAAATATCTAACTCATACTATCATTGGATAAAATGCTAAAAACCCCTCTCATTCATACATGCAGAACGCAGCAAAGAAAGGTACCGAGGCAGTTACCGATACCGGCAAGTCAGCGGCTGATGCGGTAGGAAATACCAGCAAGTCAGCTGCTGATATGGTATCAAATGCTGCCACATCAACCAAGGAAACCGTCAAGGAAGTCCCCGGGGCGGTAGGCGGAGCAGCGACAAAAGCGAAGGATGCAGTGACTGGAAAATGAGAATGAGGGATAAAAGGATCAGGGGTAGGAGCTCACACTGCCCGCCATAGGACAAACCCGAGGCCACTTATGACCCTGACTACTCATGAGCCCCACCACCCCCAGCCCCCTAGAGGGCTCTGATTAGGGATTAGGGTAGAGTCCTACCTTCCTGGATGGATGCATGTGTTCTCGTTCATATAGCCCCCTGCCTATATATATGTGGATATATCCAGGATATATCAACATATTAATATGGTCATATGGACATATCCACTTGAAGGCTCACTCCCTTAGTTTGCTAGTGGGCCTAGAGCACCACTGACTATTGTACAATGTACTCTTGCACTGTTGTTACCGGTAGTTGCAGCATTATGGCACGTTGCTCAGCACGTCACGTGCACTTCAGATATGTCGTACTTTCCAACGTCATGCATGCCGAGTTGATATGAGTTGTCTGTAAATCGGAGTTATTATAGCTCATAAGTTGATATGAGTTGTCTGTAGCTGTACATCGGAGTTATTATAGCTCATGCCGATCTGTATACCGGTATATCATGAGTATATATGTACTTCTGATTCCTCTGTAACTATCTTCCGACCTCATCACTATAAGCCGGTTAGTTCCATATCTGGTCTAGCTTCTTGCTCTCCTGTCTCGCAGCTTTCGCATTCTTTGCTTTTGGCATCCAAGCGTCCAGGGAGCAGCCTTGGGTGGCTGGACACGCAGCAGGCTGATTCATATGAGTTTGTGTGTGTGGGGGGGGGGTTGGGGTGTGTGGTGGGTGGGAGGTGCTGTGTCACTAGATAGGCGCTGTTTTGTGTACCGTACGGGCTCCCACTTTTGTGTGGGGGTGGGGTGGGGGGTGGGGGGAGATAGGGTTCCTGCCGGTTGGGTCTTAGAGCTCTAGCCCTAGGACTCTAATACTACAAGATTTTGTCGATTTGAAAGCTGCTACAAATATCCCCCAATAGAAAGAGGGACTGTGGTAGGTTCCCACCGAGGGTGTATGGGGTAAAACGATGAGTTGACCTTCCTGCGTTCTTGTGCGTTTGGGGAATTGGCCTGCCACTTTTCAATTTTGTCGTTGAAATTGACAAAGGCCACCTCCTCCGTCTGCGTCCAGTACAGGGGGTCGTGCGTTCGCGGGGCTGTGGTAGGATGGCTGACTATATTAATAGAAAGGGTGAAGCCAGGGCAATGTCCTTACATTTCTGGGGTTCAACCATTGAACCATAAGATACCGTCGCATCACCATGATCATATTTTGGGACATACATGTGTCGTGATGTTCATAAGCCCACCTTGCTTGACTCTGTCAGGCTGCGAGCACGTTTGAAGTCAAGTAGGGCACCAGGGGAAATGTTATTACTGTTCAGTGTCCAAATGACGAATACGGAAAATTGTACAAGTTGTACATTAATTGATGTACAGGTTAATACAGCTAGCAGATATACAGGTACATCATCATCATCATTAGTGACTGCCCAATTTCCTCAGGCGATTCCCACTTTCCCGATAGCATGCCTCAAGAAACCATCGCATCCTCACATTTCACCGCCCCTAGTCTTCTCAACACCCCAGGAGTCAAGTTTAGTGTGGCTCCCAAGCATGACTGCCCTCTCAAGCCCGGGGGTGGAAAGTTTGACCACATGCCTATCACACTCCACATACCAGATGCTGCCCTTAGGCCTTCTCAAGGTACTATTAGTACACCTGCTGGTGGTAAACCTTCGCCCAAACTGAAATGGAAAGACAACTATGTCCAGATGTATGCACACACAATTAAGCGTGACCCAGACGTTAACCGATTACTTGACAATGCACTCCATAGCTCATCTATGGAAGATTCAGAGAAGGGGATTGCTAGTGCTATCGAACTAGCCATAAGCAAATGCACACCATGTCACAAACCTGTAGCTAAGCGTAAGCACGGGCCCGTGAACGCATGGTATGATGATGAATGCAATCGTGCTAGACAGGCAGCAAGCCAAGCAGAACATCAACATGGCTCTAGCTCTGACTTGGCTGGTTCTATGCACAAGGAGTACAAGAGGATTCTCAGAAGAAAGAAGAGGAAGTGGCTAGAAACACGCATGGAGAACCTTCATACGAATCTTCGGCATAATCCGAAAAGTTTTTGGAAAGACGTGCGTGAGCCTAACAAGGCCACTACGGCAGACATCACAATTCATGATTGGACTGATTATTTTGCAGACCTCTTTGATGTGCAAGTAGGTATTGATCCAAGTCTGGATGCTAGGGACTTTGTCCCTCAAGCTGATGGACCTCAGATAGAGGCCGCACCAACATGGTTATGTCAAGACTTTACCACCCAGGAGGTGTTTTCTGTTCTCCAATCCCTACGGAAAAATTCCTCCCCCGGGGTAGATGGTATCCCTGCAGAATGGTACAGATTTGCTTCCCATGAGGCCAACTCCCGATTTGTACAAGCTATGACTAACCTGTTTAATCTCATCTGGAAGACTTCTTACCCTAGCCAATGGGCTGCAGCTGCCTTGGTACCCGTACCCAAATCCAAAGGCAGTGTGTATGACAAGGACAACTATCGAGGTCTTGCGGTGAGCAACTCCATAGGAAAGATCTTCTCCCTTTGCATGCTACGTAGACTAGATGATTGGTCAGAAGAATTCAACCTTAGAGCCGCTGGCCAATATGGATTTAGAAGTGGTAGGGGGACTGCAGATGCATCATTCATTCTTAACCATATTGTAGATAAATATAGAGAAAAGAAAAAACCACTCTTTGTGGCTTTTGTTGATTTCAAGAAGGCTTATGATTGGGTCAACAGAGACTTGCTATGGGATTGCTTAGCAAGGCTAGGAGTCAAGGACCCCTATCTCAGTATTCTGAAGTCCATGTATAATCATGTTGTTTTCCAAGTTCGCCTACATGGGGACATTGGATCCTCCTTTCCATCCCTTGTAGGAGTTAAACAAGGAGACCCCCTATCCCCACTCCTATTCGGTCTGTTCATTGATAGAATTGAATCGTTCCTCCAATCCAAGCTCCCAAATGTAGGGGCTGAGCTTAGGGGAAAGATTCTGCAACTGTTACTTTATGCTGATGACCTAGCTATAATGGCAGAATCCCCGGCAGATATGCAAGCGATGCTTGACTGCCTGAGAGATTTCTGCGAGGCTACTAAGATGGCTGTGAATATAAAGAAAACTGAGATTGTCGTTTTCAACAAGCAATTCTGTGATGAGGCCCGCATGGATCCTGATTACAAATTTGTCTATGATGGAGCACAACTTTCTACAAAGTTATCTTTTATCTACTTGGGATCCCTCTTTGTGGATGGTGACTCAAGCAATCGTGCAAAAGCTGCTTTTTCTAGGATGCTCACTAAGGCCCAAAGGCACACCACATGCTCCGTAGGCGATGCCATACTATGGAGATATACAATATTGATATTCTCACCCACCTGTTTGATTCTCTTGTACAACCTATCCTGAATTTTGGCTGTGAGGTGGTGGGCTCCTTCTATTCTGAACAACACGCTTATCTCAAATGACCATGCTTGTGAGAAATGGCATAGAGGTATACTTAAACAAATGTTGGGTGTTTGCCAATCTACTACATATAATATTATCATGGAAGAGCTGGGTAGAACCCCGTTGTTTTTTGCTTGGCTTAAACAAGCTTTGCGCTTCTGGAACAAGACCATTCATAAAGAACCTGAGGATCTCATTAGAATGGCTCTGGAGGAATCTTTTGACTCCAACACTGGCTGGGTTCATGACTTGCGTGTGCTCTCCACAAGCTAGGATCCAGTAAAAAACATCAAACATTTGGGAGGCTGGCTGTCGATGTCGAAGGTATTATGTCTGAAGTTTTTGAGTCATGGAGGTTTAAGTACCCAAGTGACACCAATGCAGTTAGAGACATCCCTGATGAGAGAAGGGTTGGCTTTAAACGCCTCCGATACAAAAATGGTTCGCAGCCAACAGTAATGATGAGATGGCTTGATTCCCTTTACATCCGCCTTACTAAGGCCCTAGAAACAAAACCATGCGCATTCGCACACACCCCAAACTGTCACAGGTGAACTGCAATTGTACGTCACATCGGCATTTGATATAGCCACATATACAGACGCCATGACATAAGGCAGTGTTACCTACAACGCATAGTCGTTTCTTCCCCCTAGCACCCAGATTAGGAATTCCGGGGCGTTACTCACATGGCCTGACCAGTCCATCCACTAGCCCATCCCCCATTCTCCGGCCAACACACACAGCGAATAGATGCAACTGAGGGTGGGGGATCAGCGATTATGGTAGCACAGCAACAATTCCTGTGCTCACTCGAAGTGTGTACACTGTCCATGTATGTCGCGAGTTCCATAAAGACCTGAGTGCGGATGACCTGCATATATTTGCGTGCCCTTGATTTTATCATCGCTCTTCGCCTCCCGCTCCCCGCAATGCTGCTTTACGCTATCTACTAGAGTCATGTCCAGGCAGGATACCGACTGTGTACCCGTATGGACTGTGGAATTCTGCGATTCCACATTCAGAACCTTTATGAATGGAAATGGCACTAAGTCTTTTTGGAGCAACCTAGCCGACTATCTTTCTACTTGTAGAAGAGCAAGACAGGAAGCCTGGACTGCTTAGTGGCACCGTCATTTATCATCCCTTTTTTTCTTCTTGTGACTTCTCAGTTGTTAGCTTCTTACCTCCGCCACTGTAAGTGGTTGAGATCTGGGTCCGGCTCTAAGGGGTTTAATACCTACGCCACCAAAACGGTGGTTGGGAGTTTGGTTTGTTTGTCCTCGACACACCCCTGATGTAATGGGGTTTTTTGCTTTGTGGGTGCTTTTTCTTTTTGTTTAAAGCACAGAGTCTCATACACCCTCGCGGTGTCAAGTAGACTTTAACATGTAATGTAATGTAATGTAATGTAATTTCAGCCACACAAACAATTTGTCCAAACAATATCCTGGTCAATATATTTGTACTGCCATGCTGGAGACGGCGAGGAGCCAAATTGCTGGCAGAATTTATGTAACCAAGTTCCACCCACAAAAAACAAGTGCATGAAAGCCTGGCAATGCATGCTACGTAGGGTAAGACCTACCGGTCGTTATTGTGGCATTACAATGTTTTAGGTCGGTGTACCACAGTCCAAAAATCAACCGTCGGTTTGCTGCTGCATTGCTGCTGCAGTCCAGGGAAAGCCAATTAGGATAAAGGGACTTGCCCAGCCTTGAATAATCAAGACAACTCCGGACTACCAAGAGGGGGTCTGTGTGTGTTTTACAGTCCATCCGGTAAATGCATACCGGTAGCCAAATAGGCTAAACAGACTTGCCCAACCTCCATATTGGGACGGGCTTTATACAAAACAAGCACTGGTTAACGGAACCCCGTCAAATCGTGAACAACGGGGGCCCGGAATTCGTACTATGCAGATTATACTCGAGAAAACTCTGGACTACCAGGAGTGGGTATACATACTAACAAGCATCCCTAGATATCTTGCCTCCCAGGCAAGGTGCCCTCGCATATATTGAATTTGATTGTTAAATAATTTTCCAGCCAACTCTGGTCTGCTCACCGCCTTCCAATTCCTATTCCCCCCGTGGGACAGTAACAGAAACCAGCGAGCTTAGTTAGCGGATAAGGCAGTTTGCAGACTTGTCCAGGTGGCGTCACATGTGGCCTCACACGTCTAGGTGGCCTCACATGTCTGCCGCCGAAGCTAAGGCGATCAAGTTGAAGGTGTCACTCTGACTCCTGCACAATCCACCAATAACTCAATAAGAGTTATGAGTTAAGGTACTCCATTCCGTTCCATTTCATCAAATTATACCACATTATGACAATGCAATCATCATTATCATCATCCTTTTTTTGCTCATCGTCATCATCATCACCACCACATCACATACATACTATACATAAAATAAGTAGACATAAAACCTCTCTCTCTCTCTCCCTCTCTCTCTCTCTCTCTCTCTCTCTCTCTCTCTCTCTCTCTCTCTCTCTCTCTCCCTCTCTCTCTCTAGGTCTATCTCATACATGCAATTATACATCTAACTGACACGAAAATGTATCGTTTCTAAAATCTGACGGTCTTTTTGAGGGGGCTTATTATAATTTGACGCTTTATCCAGATTAATATAATTTGACCGTACACATTTGACGGTTTAATGTTTTGATAAAATCTATGAATGCAACTTAATGTTTCTACTTGGAAATGTTACACTGGTTCATGGACTGTTCTAAATAGCACAATACAGCCTTGTGATTACATTGTGTACTGGTACTCAGGAGTGCGGCATAGGTTCATACTTCCCATACCGTATTTATTCTGCCTGCAAAAACTTATATACTGGTGGATCTATGCTGATGCTAGGCGAAACCGACTTGGAGTTGGGAAGGCAGCAAAAAATGTTGGGATCATGGCTCACCATTCATCCAACGTGAAGGATGACTGCCTAGTAAAGTTGGACTACTTCGAGGCGATTGATGATGACAAGTAATCCGTAGTTCTCACGTAGCCAACTCCGAGCAGGAGATGTCCACAGAAATGGCAACTACTTCCGAGATGGGGTGCAGCTTCTAGGCAGCTCCCCTGGCTGGCTATTCAGCCCAACCCAAAGCAAGCTAGTGCACCTCGAAGCTAGCGTAATTAAATTTCTTTCACCACTAAAATCCTAGGACATAGCCCAGTGGCGGGCTCACAGCTGCCTAGAAGCTGCTTCTCGTAGCTGTTCCTAGTGATTCAGACATAGTGTTAGTACACTACCTCTGCTGGCCAACCCCACCATGTTTGGTCACAATTTTGATTGGGCAATAGGCCATGGGCCAGTTCCGTGTTATGCTGGTTCCGCGTTACAAATGCTTTGTTTCATTTTTGTTACCATCCAGATTGGCTCCCATCAAAATCCGGCTCCATTGCTAGCTTAGTTATTCAATCACATACTTGATTCCATTTTCAAAAGCTGAGTTGGGCAAAACAAAATCTGAAATCTAACATACTAATATTAGTTAATATTAATACTAGTTAAGATAGGTTTTTTTCCAGGCTAATATTAGATGCCGATCCCTTCAAATGAGTCACAATGCAGACACGCACTCAGACACACACCGACTTGACGGGTCAATACCTCAAAGTACAGTTCAAATTCCTCAAACTTGAACCTGTGTACGCCCTATCTAACAAAAAAATGCAACTTCTGAATTGTAACATATACCGGTGCACTACATTTGATTAGGCAGGATAAACACGGTGAGCTGTGTGAACCTAACAAAGCAGAGTGATTCCTGAGGTACTGGCATATACACGTTCACACACACACACACACAAAATAAAGCAAGGACCCGCGCACCCGTACACCCTATCTAACACAAAAACTGCAACCACTGGATTGTAACATATACCGGTATATAACATTTGATTAGGCAGGACAAGTTATATGGAGCGTGGCAAACGATGTTGAAAATTGGCAGAGAGGTGTTCCCGACGGAGCAACAGGTGGCAACGGTAGCGAGTTAGTTACGAGACCGTTGGCTGATGTGTCAGGCTTCATCTTGGTCAGACGGTCGGTTGGACGGTCGCACAGACGGACAAATGGCTAACCCTGAGTGCTCCCTCCCCCTTGAAGAGGGGGCTCCGCCCAAAAACACGGTGAGCCATGTGAATCTAACAAAGCAGAGTGATTCCTGAGGGGCTAACATGTACACGTTCACACACAGACACACACACACACACACATAAAAAATAAAGAAAAGCACGCAATGTATGTATGTTACAGTCCAGGAGTAGGCCAAATAGGCTAAATAGACTTTTCAGACGCAAGAAACAGAAGAGACAGACCATTAACCAGTGCAACATATTCAAGTAGAAACATTAAGTTGCATTAACAGATATTAAACTAAGAACCGCCAATTGTGTAACTGACCTCCGTTGACGACGAAAGTGACAAAATGAAGGTCGGTCTCCTCAACTTCAGATGGAGGTGCGGTGTCTCCTACTGCTGCAGCTGCCTACATACAGAAGACGATTACAAGGTGGGCATTAATGTTACCCATTGTTTTCTATTGTGTCTCCTTCAGCTACAGCTGCCTACTCACAGAAGATGATTGCAAGGTGGACATGAATGTTACCTATTGTTTTCTAGTGTGTCTCCCACAGCTGCAGCTGCCTACACTAACAGGAGGATTGCAAGGTGATCATTCATGTTAGCTATTGTTTATGGTCTGTTGTTTGATGAACATTTGCATTACCTATAGTCTGTGGTCTGTTTGATGCAAATTTACATGACCTATTGACTGTGGTCTATTGTTTGATGGAAATTTACTCTACCTATTGTCTCAAGTCATGGTCCCCCATGAATGGACAAGTTGTCATGGTCCTCTAGGAATGATATATGTGCTGTTGCGCCTGTGCTCATGACTATGATGTTCCACCCCACCCCACCCCTTACCACCCCACCCCTTACCACCCCACCCCACCCCACCCCTATGATGTTCCACCCCACCCCACCCCTTACCACCCCACCCCACCCCTTTCCACCCCACCCATCCTATCCCACACCACAACCCCTACTTCAAGCTATGGCCATGATAGTACCTGGTGTGCTAATCTACGGGTGCGCTTGAGTGTTTGCGGTCGCTGTCAACAGCCATGGTAGTTTTATCCAGGTAATGTAGCAGCTCGTTCCCTTCCGCCGTAAGACGGGGCTCCCTTAATACCACGCCCTACCAGGCGTTATCATTACTTTTTTTAATAACCTGGTGTGCCTCTTCTATGCTAAGCGCTCCCTCTACGGGGTTCTCCAGGTTTGCCCCACGATCTGTTGCACCAATGATCATAACCCTTATGCTCCACGAGACCCAATCCCATCCCACACTACCACCTCACCTCACCCCCTACTTCAAGCTTTGCCCATGTCCGTACCTGGTGAGCCTCTTCTATGCTAGGGGCGCCCTCTGGGGGATGCTCCAGGTATGCCCCACGTGCTGATGGGTCCATAATCACAACCCTTATGCTCCACCACACACAATCCCATCGCATTTAGGAAAATTAACTACCACATTAGACATATTAAATCATTGCGCACAGCCTCCAACTATCTTAACCAACAAGCCTATGATGAACTTCGAATCAAACCTTTCACAACTCAAACTTACACTACCTACACTAAAACTCAAATCCAGCACCACCTTTAGAACCTGCTTCTATCTGACTACTGTCTATCTCTAACTGAGGACATTCACAACAGCACTGCAGAACAACGTACCATGCAGGCAGCACTCAAAGAGGAACGGATAACCTCATCTATCAAGAAGTTTCGGCGTCGTCTCAGCACCCAGGCAAGGCAAACACATAGATACATCTTCTCTCCTGAAGACCACAAACACACTCCCACTGCCTTGCTGGACACGAAAACCCACACACTTAGCACTAGCACCCAGGGCCTCCTGGACATCATGACCAAACACATGGAAACACTCACGTCCCCCCCCCCCCCCCCCCCCCCCCCCCCCCATTTCAGACAATTACACTGAGCACACACACGCACCCATGGGTCCACCAAATTGACAAATATCACTTGGAAACCCCAGCTAACTCCATCCAACACACAGCTTCTCCCGACACTTACCTTTCCTCCTCAACCACTTTTACTGACTGCATCCGCAAACTTGCCACCAATAAAGCAACTGGACCAGATGGCATTCCCAACGAGCTCATCCTCTGCCTCCCAACTGAAATGCATCAAATCATTCACAAACTCATGCAACTTGCATGGATCCTAGGGGAAACCCCTTACTGCTGGAAAATTTCTCACACAGTCATGCTCTACAAGAAATCTGACCCCTGTCTTCCACAAAATTACAAACCAATAGGACTCAACAACGCAGTGGCCAAGCTATGGACCTCCTTGGTCACAAACACTCTCACAACTTACTCTGAAACCAACCATATTCTCAGTGCCTGCCAGGAAGGCTTTCGAAAGGACAAGAGCACCTACCGACAACTTCTCAACCTTCTCCACAATATAGAGGACGCTGCCCTCTTTCATCAAGACCTTTTTGCTGCCTACTTCGACTTTAGCTCAGCCTTCAACATGATTGATCACCAGAAACTACTGTGCATCATGCACAACCTTGGATACACGCATGACACCATAGACACAATTAAGGGCATTTACACTAATTCAACTACCCACATTCTTCTCAACAACACGCCTGGCTCTCCTATCTCCATCACCAGAGGTACCATACAGGGAGACACACTCTCCCCTCTCCTCTTCATTATTTTTCTAGAACCCCTCCACAGATGGCTCCGCTCTGGAGGGCGGGGTTACAGAGCAGCGTCCCTACCTGCCGCAACAGCTGAGGAGCATCACACCAGTAGCTTGGGCTATGCTGACGACACTGCCGTCCTCACTGGTACCGCGGAGGACCTCCGAATCCAGTGTGGTAAGGTTCAACAATTTAGTGTCTGGTCTGGCATCCCACTCAATGCCACTAAATGTGTGGTCAGTGGCATTCTCCACAAATCACACCCCTCCCATCCTACCCACAACAACACCCTTAAACAACGCCTAGACAAAATACCCCTGGGTGACTCTTATGCAACATACCAACCTCCTGACATGGCCTACAAATACCTTGGGGTTCACATCTCTCTCACTCTTAATTGGGAAACTCAGCTGCACGCCACCATAGCAACCATTCATTCCAAAGAACTGAGTATTCTAACCAAAGCCAAAGCCAGAGCAACCCCAGATCAATGTGTCCGCATTATCACACAATGTGTACGTGCAGCTATTAAATATCCCATGATAGTAGCCCCCTTCTCACTCACTGACATCCATGTCATTGATAGAGCAGTTCTCAAAACGGTCAAACTCTGCTGCACACTTCCCAGATCTTTTCCCACTAGAGCCCTTCAACTTCCTAAAACAGAAGCAGGTCTCGGAGTTCCCTCCCTACTTACAGAGTACACTCAAATCACGGCTTCAGCCCTTACACAAGCCATGAACGATCAGGGCCACCTTGGCATTCTCCCTTCTTAATAAATCTACTGCCACTATGACTACACTCAACCCTCTCTCTCTCTCCTCTAAACAGTTAAAATACATGTCTCTAGCCCGTCAACTTGATATCCTTAGCCAATCCAGCATCAAACTCACTTGGAATGACACGGAACTCCTGGACAAACTTAACATCCACCCCCTACCTTCTCCTCCTCATGCCATACCAATCAAACTTATGACCCCCTTCCACGACTTGAATATTTATACCTACCATGACCTGGTCACACCTATGGGAACCCACCTCATCAGCACCACTGATCTACCCCTTATTACTTCCCACAAGATTACCAAACATCACAGACGCTCTCTTAACCTTCTCACAGCCCACCTAGCCCTGGCTAAATTCGACTACCCCCCCACCCACACCGAACCCCTCCCGCTCATGCACCGCCAGCTCGCAGCCGAGTACGCAGTCACACCTATCACTACTGACATTAGCAAACTCCCACCCACCACTGACTCTATTGCCACCCCTACCCAACGCTACTACTACTCCACCCCTTTAACTGACGCAGACTACGGGGCGGATTCCCTTGGGGACATCGAAGGGAACCAATGGTGGGCATGGCCTACGACAACTGCCGACAGCTACGCGCAGCGAGCGTGGGGCTGCAGCGGTAAAGACGAAACCTGGGCAGCCCGCCACTACCTGTGTAAATCCTGGATCCACCATAGCACCTCAACGCGATATTTCCGCCACTACGACATAACTAAAACTTCCCACCCTGACAGGACCCGCGAAGTTATGCTCTACCCAACGGCCAACGCTCCTGCACCGCCAGCTCGCTTACTCCATCTCACCTATGGCTCCCAATACAAAGCTCTCTATATTACTAGCTGGCGCAGCAAACGCGCACTTGACACCGGCAACTCTACCAGTACTACTGTACCCCACGTTCAGTGGGCTCCCACAACCATGCACAATGACCACATCCATTCCTACACCCAAGCTGGATATAGCATCCACTACAGTACACTAGTCACTACCACCATTTCTACCATCCACTGGAAACCGCAATCCCACCTCATTTCTCACCTCTGCAAAATGCTGGGGCAACAAGCCTATGACCAACTTGTCCACACCTTCAAGTCAGCCCATTTCACCACCACTTGTCAAAATCTGAGGAAAGACTCCCACCTTACCAACCCTCAACAGCAAGGCCAATGGACCACCACCCCAGGCTTCCAAGCTGACAACCACGCCCTTGTTCACAAATGCTGCAGGTGGATACACAAGACAGACACCCAGACTGGGACATCCAACCACCCCTTTCCTACATTATCCAAACAGGCATCCTCACCAACCAGGATGGCCAGGACACCCACACACACACACCTCTCCTATCTCTACAACCCCACTGGAAAATGTATTGGGCACACCCCCAACGACAGACTTACCTCCCTCCAGCAGAATTATGAACATTTCAAAATTAACCACCCTACCAAATGGCAACAGCTAACCCAGGGAGGAACTTACCATACAGACCTAGCTGCTCTCTTCACGAGGTACAGAGCTACCCCTGCTTCTACTAACATTCTCTCTTCCGTCCTCCACCAAGCTACAGCAAAGCTAGGTATCACCCACCACCGAACTTCTACTCCCCTCAGCTATGATCAGAGTCTTCGCAGCTATTCCTCTTTTCATTTAGCTGACCAGCTCTTTGGGTCCGACCAGGACCCCTTTCACACCATCTGTACTGGGGGCTCCCTGGTGGACATCCCCAGCTCAGTCACTTTGGCACACCAAGCACTCAGGTGGGCCTACTCTGCTCCCTACAACAAACTTCTCCACCACCCCTGGGTCCACTACATTGACTCCAGGCCACACTCTGAACTTTATGCTACCTCTGACACCTGGTTGGGCAGTAAACTCCACACCCTCCCATCAACTCAAAAGTTACACCTCATCCTTATCTGCAGTCTCCAAAGTCAACCTACCTACTTTCCCAACCTTCAAGCCTTTATCCAGCTTTGGCACGACCACATGCTCAGCCTCTCCCCCCACTGGGAGCGCACCACTATTACCCCACCTGTCACTCTCACCTCTTCTGACACTCAGATCACTTACCCTACAAAACTCAGATCACTCACCACAAAACCTTGGCACACTCCACACCACGAGCACCCTCAACCTCTTACTCCTCCCACTAATCATCCATGCACATACCCAGCCATCCTCTCCGCAGGCCTCCAGGTCTGCACAGATGGCAGCCTGATCAAAGGTAACTCGACATCCCCTAGTAAAATAGGGGCTGCAGTTTATGTCCCCATTGCAGGGATGAGCTACACTATCAACCCAGGTGGGTGGGGGGCCACCAGGACTAACAACAGAGCAGAACTAGTGGCAATTCACCAAGCCATTATTAACATTCCATACGATACCAACCTCACCCTCCACTCCGACAGCCTCTGTTCACTTAAACTCATTAAAAAAATGATCCATGATCCCACCACAGCCACACGCTCCCTACATGCTGAACTGTTACATTCAATCCAATCTCACCTTATTCAACGTATTGTACATGGCTCACACACCACCCTTTGCAAAGTACGCTCCCACACAGGCATTCTTGGAAATGACCGGGCTGACAGCCTAGCGCGTTAGGCCGCAGATGACCCTGCCTCCACCAGGTATACTGATAACACTGGGGAAATCCCCAGACACAATGTCTACTGGCCCACTGCCCAACCTCCTCGCACACCCATGGAAGATATCCCCCCACGCATTCTAGCACCTAACCTCACACAGGGCCGATAACACTCCTCACCAACTTCCTTATGCAAGGTATAAATTTTGGTCCTCTACCCTTATCCGACATAAAACTAAATTCCACATCCTTAAAGCCCTCTGGGGTCGACTGTGGAATCGTAAACTTGCATATCGGTGGAAACTTCCTTATATTAACAACACCCACCCGCCCACAAACCCTCTATGCCCCATATGCCGCATCTGTGAGGACGGAGCGGGCTACATTCTGGCGGGCTGCTCACACCAGACTTTCAAGGGGCTCTATATCAAGAGACATGACGCCGCAGTGCGACTCATCCACAAGGCCATCTGCACTGGCGACCTGGGCTCACGCAGAATGATTATGGACGCTGGCAAGGAAGAGGACCTCCCCAGGGGGGTCTTAGGCAAACGCCTCCCTGACTGGCTACGCCCTTCCTCTATTGCTGAAGTGCCTGGGGGAGAATGAGAGCTGATCTTGCCATCCTACCTGACATAGACTCTCCTACCTTCCTAAAAGATAAAGAAATTTGGCTCCTTGAGCTTGGCTACTGCTCTGACACCAACCATGCTACCAAGTTTATCACTAAACATGCCCAGCATGCTAGCCTAGTGGATGGCCTCCAATCGGCTGGATATCTTGTTCACTACGTAGTTATCACACTTGGAACAACTGGTACTATCCCAACCTCTTTTCTGACTTCTATGGCTGCACTTGGACTTAACAGATTGTGTGCCCTTCGACTGGCGGACACAGTCCACTCCCACTCTATTTCTAGCTTTCAAAGTATTTTACAGTGCAGACGCTTTATGGAGACCCTACAGGGCTCAATACCAGGGGATTAGCAATTTCCCTGGTTCTCCTTGTTATAGCTTGCCAAGGGGCTTATTCAGACTCCCTGACAAGGAGACTCTTTTATGGTGACTACTGCTAGCTCCGGCTTACGCAGTGGTGTCCTTAACTTCACGTCCTGAGAGCGGCACATTACTCGGATGCAACAATTTCAATTTCAATTTCACTTATGCTCCACCACACACAATCCCATCGCACCCTACCACCCCACCTCACCCCCTAGTCCAAGCTATGGCCATGATAGTACCTGGTGAGCCTCTTCTATGCTAGGGGCGCCCTCTGGGGGATGCTCCAGGTATGCCCCATGTGCTGATCGGTCCATGATCACCCTTATGCTCCACCACACTTATGAATGGTCTAGTTGTCATGGTCCTCCAGGAATGATCTATCTGCTTCTGCACCTGTGCTCATGACCTTGATGATCCACCACACCCCACCCCACCCCTTACCACCCCACCTTTTCCCATCCAATCCCACACTACCACCTCACCCCCTACTTCAAGCTATGATCATCATAGTACCTGAAATGCCTCTTCTATGATAGGGGCTCCCTCTAGGGGATGCTCCAGGTATGCCCCACGTGCTGTTGCACCCATGATCATAACCCTTATGCTCCACCACACACAATCCCATCCCACCCTCTACTTCAAGCTATGGCAATGATAGTACCTGATATGCCTCTTCTATACTAGGGGCGCCCTCTGGAGAATGCTTCAGGTATGTCCCCACGTGCTGATGGGTCCATGATCACAACCCTTATGCCCCCCCACACCCAATCCCATCCCACCCTACCACCTCACTTCACCCCCTACTTCAAGCTTTGCCCATGTCCGTACCTGGTGAGCCTCTTCTATGCTAGGGGCGCCCTCAAGGGGGTTCTCCAGGTACGCCCCACGTGCTTTTGCAACCGTGCTCATGACCCTAATGCCCCATCACACCCCATCCCACCCAACCACCCCACCCTCTACTTCAAGCTATGCCCATGTCAGCACCTGGTGTGCCTCACGTGCTAATGGGGCGCCCTCTGGTGGATGCTCCAGGTATGCCCCACGTGCTGATGGGTCCATGATCACAACCCTTATGCCCCCCCACACCCAATCCCATCCCACCCTACCACCTTACTTCACCCCCTACTTCAAGCTTTGCCCATGTCCGTACCTGGTGAGCCTCTTCTATGCTAGGGGCGCCCTCAAGGGGGTTCTCCAGGTACGCCCCACGTGCTTTTGCAACCGTGCTCATGACCCTAATGCCCCACCACACCCCATCCCACCCGACCACCCCACCCTCTACTTCAAGCTATGCCCATGTCAGCACCTGGTGTGCCTCACGTGCTAATTGGGCGCCCTCTGGTGGATGCTCCAGGTATGCCCCACGTGCTGATGGGTCCATGATCACAACCCTTATGCCCCAACACACTAAATCCCATCCCACCCTACCACCCCACCTCACCCTCTACTTCAACTATGCCTATGTCTGCACCTGGTGTGCCTCATGTGCTAAAGGGGCGCCCTCTGGTGGATGCTCCAAGGCTGCCCCACGTGCTGATGGGTCCATGATCACAACCCTTATGCCCCCCCACACCCAATCCCATCCCACCCTACCACCTCACTTCACCCCCTACTTCAAGCTTTGCCCATGTCCGTACCTGGTGAGCCTCTTCTATGCTAGGGGCGCCCTCAAGGGGGTTCTCCAGGTACGCCCCACGTGCTTTTGCAACCGTGCTCATGACCCTAATGCCCCACCACACCCCATCCCACCCAACCACCCCACCTTCTACTTCAAGCTATGCCCTTGTCAGCACCTGGTGTGCCTCACGTGCTAATGGGGCGCCCTCTGGTGGATGCTCCAGGTATGCCCCACGTGCTGATGGGTCCATGATCACAACCCTTATGCCCCAACACACTAAATCCCATCCCACCCTACCACCCCACCTCACCCTCTACTTCAAGCTATGCCCATGTCTGCACCTGGTGTGCCTCACGTGCTAAAGGGGCGCCCTCTGGTGGATGCTCCAGGTATGCCCCACGTGCTGATGGGTCCATGATCACAACCCTTATGCCCCACCACACTAAATCCCATCCCACCCTACCACTCCACCTCACCCTCTACTTCAAGCTATGCCCATGTCAGCACCTGGTGTGCCTCACGTGCTAATGGGGCGCCCTCTGGTGGATGCTCCAGGTATGCCCCACGTGCTGATGGGTCCATGATCACAACCCTTATGCCCCCCCACACCCAATCCCATCCCACCCTACCACCTCACTTCACCCCCTACTTCAAGCTTTGCCCATGTCCGTACCTGGTGAGCCTCTTCTATGCTAGGGGCGCCCTCAAGGGGGTTCTCCAGGTACGCCCCACGTGCTTTTGCAACCGTGCTCATGACCCTAATGCCCCACCACACCCCATCCCACCCGACCACCCCACCCTCTACTTCAAGCTATGCCCTTGTCAGCACCTGGTGTGCCTCACGTGCTAATGGGGCGCCCTCTGGTGGATGCTCCAGGTATGCCCCACGTGCTGATGGGTCCATGATCACAACCCTTATGCCCCAACACACTAAATCCCATCCCACCCTACCACCCCACCTCACCCTCTACTTCAAGCTATGCCTATGTCTGCACCTGGTGTGCCTCACGTGCTAAAGGGGCGCCCTCTGGTGGATGCTCCAGGGCTGCCCCACGTGCTGATGGGTCCATGATCACAACCCTTATGCCCCCCCACACCCAATCCCTTCCCACCCTACCACCTTACTTCACCCCCTACTTCAAGCTATGCCCATGTCCGTACCTGGTGAGCCTCTTCTATGCTAGGGGCGCCCTCAAGGGGGTTCTCCTGGTACGCCCCACGTGCTTTTGCAACCGTGCTCATGACCCTAATGCCCCACCACACCCCATCCCACCCGACCACCCCACCCTCTACTTCAAGCTATGCCCTTGTCAGCACCTGGTGTGCCTCACGTGCTAATGGGGCGCCCTCTGGTGGATGCTCCAGGTATGCCCCACGTGCTGATGGGTCCATGATCACAACCCTTATGCCCCAACACACCCAATCCCATCCCACCCTACCACCCCACCTCACCCTCTACTTCAAGCTATGCCCATGTCTGCACCTGGTGTGCCTCACGTGCTAAAGGGGCGCCCTCTGGTGGATGCTCCAGGTATGCCCCACGTGCTGATGGGTCCATGATCACAACCCTTATGCCCCAACACACTAAATTCCATCCCACCCTACCACTCCACCTCACCCTCTACTTCAAGCTATGCCCATGTCCGCACCTGGTGTGCCTCACGTGCTACAGGGGCGCCCTCTGGTGGATGCTCCAGGTATGCCCCACGTGCTGATGGGTCCATGATCACAACCCTTATGCCCCACCACACTAAATCCCATCCCACCCTACCACCCCACCTCACCCTCTACTTCAAGCTTTGCCCACGCCTGTACCTGGTAAGCCTATAATATGCTAGGGGCACCCTCTAGGGGATGCTCCAGGTGCGCTCCACATGCTGATGGGTCCAAGCCAGCAGTTGCAGTGAAGAATTGGTCCAAGAAAGATCCAGCGGCTGTACACATGGACATGGATTGGATTTGAGTGTGGGTATGGGCATGCTTTGGCTTGTGTGTATGTGTATGTGTGCATGGCTTTGGGTGTTGGTATTGGTATGGGTACGGCTTTGGGTATGGTTCTGGGTATAGGTGTGGGTATGGGTATATGTGTGGGTATGGGTATGGGTCTAGGTGTGTGTCTGGGTCTAGGTGTGGGTTTGGTTCTAGGTGGGATTGTGTTCATCGATAGTAAAACAGGCATAAATATTCCCATCCCATCCCATCAAGTCACACTACACCCCACCTCCCATCTCATCCCATTCCATCCTATCCCACCAGATACGTACTGGGACTGCACCCTCCAGACTTCATTGTGTCTCTGTTGTTAGCCAAGCCATGGATGACAGCAATCAATTTTAAGTACCAGGGTAAATAGTCCCATCCCATCAAGTCACACCACACCACACCTCCCATCTCATCCTATCCCACCAGCAGCACATACAGGGACTGCACCCACCAGGCCTCATTGTGTCTATGTTGTTAGCCAAGCCATGGAGGACGGCAATCGATTATCGGTACTGCTATAGATAGTCCCATCCCATCCCATCAAGTCACACCACACCACACCTCCCATCACATCCTATCCCACCAGCAGCACATACAGGGACTGCACCCACCAGGCTTCATTGTGTCTCTGTTGTTAGCCAAGCCATGGAGGACGGCAATCGATTATCGGTACTGCGATAGATAGTCCCATCCCATCCCATCAAGTCACACCACACCACACCTCCCATCACATCCTATCCCACCAGCAGCACATACAGGGACTGCACCCACCAGGCTTCATTGTGTCTCTGTTGTTAGCCAAGCCATGGAGGACGGCAATCGATTATCGGTACTGCGATAGATAGTCCCATCCCATCCCATCAAGTCACACCACACCACACCTCCCATCTCATCCTATCCCACCAGCAGCACATACAGGGACTGCACCCACCAGGCTTCATTGTGTCTCTGTTGTTAGCCAAGCCATGGAGGACGGCAATCGAATATCGGTACTGCGATAGATAGTCCCATCCCATCCCATCAAGTCACACCACACCACACCTCCCATCTCATCCTATCCCACCAGCAGCACATACAGGGACTGCACCCACCAGGCTTCATTGTGTCTCTGTTGTTAGCCAAGCCATGGAGGACGGCAATCGATTATCGGTACTGCGATAGATAGTCCCATCCCATCCCATCAAGTCACACCACACCACACCTCCCATCTCATCCTATCCTACCAGCAGCACATACAGGGACTGCACCCACCAGGCTTCATTGTGTCTCTGTTGTTAGCCAAGCCATGGAGGACGGCAATCGATTATCGGTACTGCGATAGATAGTCCCATCCCATCCCATCAAGTCACACCACACCACACCTCCCATCTCATCCTATCCCACCAGCAGCACATACAGGGACTGCACCCACCAGGCTTCATTGTGTCTCTGTTGTTAGCCAAGCCATGGAGGACGGCAATCGATTATCGGTACTGCGATAGATAGTCCCATCCCATCCCATCAAGTCACACCACACCACACCTCCCATCTCATCCTATCCTACCAGCAGCACATACAGGGACTGCACCCACCAGGCTTCATTGTGTCTCTGTTGTTAGCCAAGCCATGGAGGACGGCAATCGATTATCGGTACTGCGATAGATAGTCCCATCCCATCCCATCAAGTCACACCACACCACACCTCCCATCTCATCCTATCCCACCAGCAGCACATACAGGGACTGCACCCACCAGGCTTCATTGTGTCTCTGTTGTTAGCCAAGCCATGGAGGACGGCAATCGATTATCGGTACTGCGATAGATAGTCCCATCCCATCCCATCAAGTCACACCACACCACACCTCCCATCTCATCCTATCCCACCAGCAGCACATACAGGGACTGCACCCACCAGGCTTCATTGTGTCTCTGTTGTTAGCCAAGCCATGGAGGACGGCAATCGATTATCGGTACTGGGATAGACAGTCCCATCCCATCAAGTCACACCACACCACACCTCCCAACTAACTCCATCCTATCCCACCAGCGACACATACTGGGACTCCACCCACCAGGCTTCAGTGTGTCTCTGTTGTTAGCCAAGCCATGGAGGACGGCAATCGATTATAGGTACTGAGATAGATAGCACCATCCCATCCTAGCGAGTCAAACCACACCACGCCTCCCATCTTATCCCATTCCATCCTATCCCACCAGCGCCAAATTCTGGGACTGCATCCACAAGGATTCATAGTTGTTATGTTGTTTGCCAAGCTATGGAGGACGGCAATCGATTATAGGTCCCGGGATAGATAGCACCATCCCATCCCGTCAAGTCACACCACACCACACCTCCCAACTAATTCCATCCTATCCCACCAGCGACCCATACTGGGACTCCACCCACCAGGCTTCATTGTGTCTCTGTTGTTAGCCAAGCCATGGAGGACGGCAATCGATAACAGGTACTGAGATAGTTAGTACCATCCCATCCTAGCAAGTCAAACCAAACCAAGCCTCCCATCTTATCCCATTCCATCCTATCCCTCCAGCGCCTCATTTGGGACTGCATCCACAAGGCTTCATAGTTGTTATGTTGTTTGCCAAGCCATGGAGGACGGCAATCGATTATAGGTACTGAGATAGATAGCACCATCCCATCCCGTCAAGTCACACCACACCACACCTCCCATCTCATCCCATCATATCCCAACTCACCAACGACACATACTGGGACTCCATCCACAAGCTCCATAGTTTTTATGTTGTTTGCCAAGCCATGGAGGACTGCAATCGATTAAAGGTACCGGGATAAATAGCACCATCTCATCCAGTCAAGTCAAACCACACCACACCTCCCATCTCATCCCATCATATCCCATCTCACCAGCGACACATACTGGGACTGCATCCACCAGGCGTGATAGTTACTATGTTGTTCGCCAAGCCATGGAGGACTGCAATCGAAGAAAGGTACTTGGATAGATAGTTCCATCCCATCCCATCAAGTCACACCACACCACACCACACCTCCCATCTCATCTCATCCCATTCCATCCTATCCCACCAGCGACACATACTGGGACTGCACCCACCAGGCTTCATTGTGTCTCGATTGTTCGCCAGATAATCACAGCCAGGACCGGGGTGGGCACCATGCATAGGAGGTCCTGTGCAGTGGACATGAGTAGTACAGTTCAGAGGCCAGGAGTTTGAACATTGATTTGATAGGATTTATATTTTTCAACTCCCTCTGTGTTGGGCGTGGTAGGCTATAGCACATGATCACAGCCAGGACCGGGGTGGGCACCATGCACAGGAGGTCATGTTCAGTGGACATGAGTTGTACTGTTCATTGGACAGGAGATTTCTCGTTCTGCTGCCACTGAATTGGTCGTGATTCACAGTTTTTCTTTTCAGCTACAAGCAGCAGCTTCTAAGCAGCTCCCTAAGCCAGCCATTGGGCTAAGCACCAAGATTTTGAAAGTTCTGGACAGCGGATGTTGTCAGCTTCCAGACACACTAGGTTGCATTAGCTTTGGCTGAATAGCCAGTCAGGGGAGCTGCCTAGAAGCTGCTGCTTTGAGCTGAAAAACAAAACTGGCGAGAATGGGCAGCTCACGCTTGGGTACTCCAGGATTGTTTCACAGGATTCTTGCCATCTTCTCACTGGAATACAGGAGACAGAGCAAAGATTGATTTTCTTCTGCCTATCCCGATGGCTACCAGAGACCCCCCCCCCCCCCCCCCCCCACCCCCACCCCCTCGCTCTTGGGGCGCGCTGCGCCCCAAACACCCCAGGGCGGCTCTACTAAAGCTACCAGGCCTCTGTCCCTGGAGGAGGCCCAAACCTATGAAGCTACCAGGTAACCCACTTTCTGAACTGAATACAAAAACTCTGAGACTAAGGTATGGGGTAATTGGGAATCCAACTCAAGGAATATGGAGACAGCTCAGCTGACTACAGTGAACAGGTATTATATTGATGCTGGATATTACTGAGATCTAGCTTCATCAGATTATTTCTAGAGATTCTCACTGGAATATAGGAGACTAAGGCACGGAATAATTGGGAATCCAACTCAACGGGATTCTAACCACCTCCTCACAGGAATACATAAGACTGATGTATGGGATAAGTAGATGCCAAAGGCATTTGTAGATATCTCGGCAGACTACTGTGGACAGATATCATACGGATACTGAAATATTGCGTGCTTGCTAGCTTCATCATATCGTTTCTCGGGGTTCTTACCACCACCTCACTGGAATACAGGAGACTAGGGTATTGGATAGTTTGGAATCAAAGGAAAGTGGAGACTACTCAGCCAACTGAGGTCAACATGTTATCTTCTTATGCTACAAAGTGCATGCTAGCATCATCAGATCAGGTGATCTACTGAAACAACTAGGAACATGAACGGGATGTGAGCCACCCGTCAATGCCATTGGGGCAGAAAAGATGCAGCAGCAATATGATATAGGATACTCATGCTGCCCAGACCGAAGATGTCGCAGAAAGCATATTGGGCGGTGTCGATGCCCAATTTAGTTGCGAAGTCGTTGAGCACGCTACGGGGTTGCTTTCCAGAGGGACTGACTTCTTGTAACCTGCCATGATGATTGGGCTTCTTGACGATAGTACAGCTTGCTTATCGGAATGCGCTGGCATTGTGTCGATGGCAAGGGTTGAGGATGTGTCTTGGGACCAAGAGGAGGGAGCAGAAAGAGGGAGCTGGAGAGGAACATGTAGGTAACCCAACTGACGCAGGCAGTCAATCATCCGACTTTCAACTGTATTGAAGAACAGTCACCACCCACATTTCCCAAGGCGGATAGAGTTCATCAGGACGCAATTTTGTCGCGAGCTGGTTAAGCTACGTCGAGCGATCTCTCGATCGCGTTCAACCGTGTATCGTCGAGCACCGAGAGCATCGATCCTCTGAATTTTTGACGTTCTCTATTCTCTCTCGGCCTCGTTGCTAGCGTTCGCTAGTCGCCTGATTTAGTCACTGCATTGAATAAAAAGTTGTCGAGGATCTACACGGCAAGATGATCCAATGCATCAAAAATCCAACAGATGCTAAGGGTTTGAATCTGCTGGCTCATCGCAGAAGTGCGAACAAGCTCCAGCCTGTAGTATCAGCTGCTCGAAAGAATGCGTTGACTTCTATTGCTAATGGAGTTCACCGGCACAGGCAGAATTCCTGCTCGGACACCAGTTCGTCTGCAGATCTGCCGCTGCTGCTGAGTCAGGTGGCGATGATGAATCCAAGGAGGTAGGCAATGCCGATGGGATCCGCAGGGCTAGAGGGGAGGGGGGTGTGCAAAGACCTAATTCGTGAATGTCGAGGCCTGGCATCAGGAAACCCGAAAGTCCAACAGACTTCAGAAACGGTATTAGTCACGGGCGAATATAAGATAATATATAACCAAAGGTTGGTACATATGTGAAGTAATGATTAAGCATCAAGGACAGCATGCATTACAATTTTGGTTGTCTGGCACTTGCTGACACAGGGAGTTCAGCAGATCTCTTCCCAGGTACAAGTGCCTATTAACCCAGCTATATCTTCCCCCCTCTCACATCCATATATATATGGCCAATAAAATCTCCTTATGACATCCCCTTCTCCTCCCCTCCTCTCAGCACCGCACCTACCACCACCACAGCCTATCACACATACACGCAAACAATCCCGAATATTGAATAATGTCACAATACGCACACTCAATTACACACATTTGCCCATACACATACTCCCATGCACATGCATCCTCACATAAAAATACGCACACGTACACATCAGGCCGCCGACACATTTTGAGTAAAATAGGGCATGAGGATGGTATAACCATCAGCAACATTGTCAGAAACATAGACATGCACAATTAAGGTGGAAGTAACGGGGAAATCATCAATCAGCTTGTATTTATCAAATGGGGTCAAGCCTCGGGCTGTCCAACTAGTTTTGACAAATAGATGAGATGCAGCCAGTGCTAGCATTCACTCCAGTACCTGCATGTACAGTGTTCTTCTCCTTCAACTCCATCTATATAATTGTGATTTAGATAGATCATGTGAAAGGTCTTGAGCTCATCTTTCACAACACACAATCAATTAAACACGTAGCTTCTTGATTTATATCAATGGGCCTCTGGTTGGCATGTGAATCAAGTGTAGCTGGTACCAGCATTCCCTCCAGGACCTACATGAACAATGACTGCCTCATTCAAATTGGTTATTAAGAAAATGTGTCCATCGCTGGCCAGGCATGTGAATTAGGTGAAGCTGCTGCTAGCAGTCACTCCCTGCTATGAAATTGTCATCTCGTGTACTTTTATTTTTGATTGATATAAACCCACCGCTGCTTGAGCATGTGAATCAGGTTAGCCAGTGCCAGCAGTCAGGCCAGCACCTGCATATACATTATTTATCCCGTTCAAATTGCTCCTTGATTTAAATCAATTCACCAATGCTTGTGCATCTTGATTTATAGCCATCTGCCGCTGCTTGGGTGCATGCATCAGGTGAAACCAGTGCCAGCAGTCACTCCAGCACCTGCATAAACAGTATGTATCCCGTTCAAATTGCTTCTTGATTTATATCCATCCGCCGTTGCTTGGGTGCATAAAGGGATGCGCAGTCAATTAGTAGCAAGGCATCCCAAGAAGGGTTAGGTGTGACGGACTGGCGTGGTCACAGTCACTAGCTGACTGGACAGTGTGGATACGAGCAGGTACCTACTCGTGTATCAGCTTGGATAACACTCCGGAGAGTGGACTTAGTGTGTGCAGCACACCAATCTATAAATGCGGAGACGAGAATAAATATTACAAAAGATAGTGGAACCATAAAGGGACACCAGCGGAGGAAAGGGGGGCGGTAGCCTGGAACCTGATCAGGGTACAGGTTAGACAGCGCGTGTCAGAAGAACCGATGACGCAGTCAACAGTAAGCTGACATAGTACTGTCAGGACCGATAGTTCTAAGGAAGTACATAAGTAGTCACCAAGTCTTAAAACGCGTGAGAGCACCGCAATTCATGCTGACACTCCACCTATGACACAGGTGACATACAATACTACTTCTCCACCTATGGCACTGGTGACATAGAACTATATGTAACAGATTGAAAAAAAAAAAATCAAAGAACTCCGAAAAATCGAGAGAACTTCAAATGGAAACCCAAAGGTTTATAGGAAGGAATGAAACACGGCAAAAACCAAAATTTGCCAAGTTAGAAAAGGATGAAAACCGAATATCAAAGATGGGTAACAACGGTATAGAAAACCCGATCCGGGAATAGGAACCTAATGCCATACAATGATAACCAAAGAAACCGATGTAACAAAAAAAAAAAAATTACCCTAAGAAGAAGCGGTCATCCCAAGCATCCGCATAAACCTCCAGAACACAGCAGGATCAAGGGGCTTGGTGAAGGGGTCAGCACAGTTGTCCTTGGTGTTAACATAGGCAACATCTAGTGAACCGTCCTCCACCAGCTCCTTGATGTAGTGATGAATAACATCAATGTGCTTGCTGCGAGGGAGGAGCTGCCAGTCATTGGCCCATCTCAGAGACCCTATGTTGTCACCCTGAATGGTGACTAAAGCACAAGGCAGACCCAGATCCACCCTCAACTTCTTCAACCATTGCACCTCCCTGGCAGCCTGAGACAGGGCCTGATACTCAGCCTCACAAGAGCTAATGGCAACTGTAGGCTGCCTCTTGCTCATCCAGTTCACTATGCACCCTCCAGCCAGGACAGCAAAGCCAGTCTGAGATCTCCTGTCAGACCCATCATCAGCAAAGGATGAGTCACTAAAGACAGTAAAAGAGAAATCAGGGCTGTGTGTGTAAGTGAGTCCCAGGTGGGAATGTGACCTCAAATACAAAAGCAAACGCTTGGCTGCCCCCCACAGGGGGACGGTAGGGTGAGCAGAAAACCTGGACAGGTAGCTCACAGCAAAGGCAATATCAGGCCTGGTGCAAGTAGCCAGGTATAGCAAAGCACCAACAAGAGAGGGGTACTGGCTATTAGAGGACAGGGGTTCTCCAGGTGGGTCAGTGACGGTGGACTTGTCCATGGGGGCACCAAACCTGGGCTTGGCAGCAGCAGTCAGACCAAACTGCTCCACCAGATCAACAATGTAGGAGTGCTGGGAGAGGTTGATCTGAACACACCTGCCGTCAGAGTCAAGTGTACAAGCCATGTCCAAGGAGAGGAACTGAACCGGCACACCCATCTCTTTGACCTCCCAGCCAGCTTTCTCCATAGCCTTGATCAGCAAAACATACCTATCCAGCTCACTAAAAGCACAGATAAAATCATCAACATAGGTTAGGACATAGCTCCACCCACCATTAGAATCCCTCCTAGAATACATAGCAGGTTCCGCCTTGCACATAATAAAACCATGTGCAACCAAAACCCGCTTGACATCCATACTCCAAGCCCTGGGCGCCTGTTTCAAACCATAAAGGGACTTGATCAGCTTGCACACAAGGGGAACACCGTTAGGACCAAGTACCTTAAAGCCCTCAGGCTGGTGGCAGTACAGGTCCAGACCAGGTTCAAGGGGAGCATTCAGAAATGCAGTCTTGATGTCCAGCTGCCGAACAAACATCTTCCTATGAGTGATGGCAGCCAGGAGCACCCTCAGACCTGCTTTAGAAGAAACGGGGGCATATACATCATGAAAATCCAACCCAGGACGCTGCAGAAAACCACGAACCACAAAACGTGCCTTGAAGCGAATAGAACCATCAACCCCAACCTTCTTCACAAATAACCACCTGCCAGACAGGACCCTCTGTTTAGGAGGCAGTGGAGTGAGCGCCCAAGTGCCATGGGCATGTAGGGACGCCATCTCATCCTTCATAGCAAGGAGCCATTGATCCCTGTCAGGGTTGGTGGGAAGCATGGCAGCTTTGAAGGTCAGTTCAGTGGAAGTGGAAATGTATGCTCCCACGTACAAGCAGTGTACTTGTACATGAGCAGCGGGGATATCAGCAGTATCAGCAGTAACCGGTAGTATAGCCCCCAGTGCAGAACTACTGCCTGGTTGAACAGGGCCGGCCTTATTTGCCTCTATATCAACGAAGCCTGGGTCGACCGGAACACCCCAGCCATACGCAGTATCGGAACCCGACCAGTGTTCCAGATCATCACTTGCACTATCGGCAACGGCTACATCATCACATGGGCTTGACCCGAGTAATCCACCAGGGACGACAGGAGGCGTCTGAATGAACGACACCCGCGAGCCATCCGAGGTGGTCGGAGGTTGGCGACTATTAGTCAATGGACCTGATCCAGGTACCACTATGATCGAAGGCTGTCGTAATCCTAAATCTTCACCGAAGAAATGTGGCGCAGAGGAGGGCCTGGCGACCCCCTGCGATTCGGCTAAGATTTTATCTGAAAGAACTGCAGAATCTCGCCCGCCCAGTGCCTTCACACACAATACAGCACCATCAGCCCCTGACCTGGGACGCAAGGTCATCCCATGATCAGGGCAGCGGTCGACAATTGGGGTTAGCAAAGGGTCAAGGGAATTAACCGTAGGCACAGGCATATGTCCGTTGATAGCGGCAGGGATGCGAGAGACATACGGCGACCCGTCATAGGGAGATAGCCCAGGAATACAGTTATGATCAAACTGCTCATAGAAGAGTACGTCACGACTCTCTACTACCTGGCGCAACTTAGGAACCCAAACAAAATAACCCTTACTCACCAGGGAATACCCAACCAGTCTACCAGATAACGCCCTTTCGTCCAGCTTGTTGCGCTTCTTCCCATTGACTAACGTAACGTAGCAAGGGCATCCGAACACGCGCAACATCGACACATCAGGCTGAACCCCAAAGAAAAGCTCATGAGGAGTCTTATCTCCCTGATTGGGCAAGCGATTACGAAGGTAACACGCAGCTAGGAAGGCATAGGGCCAGAAAGACTTAGTTAGCTTAGACTCCAAGTGGATGCTCCTAGCTATAGACTGTAAGACCCCATTGTACCTCTCCACAGTTGCATTCTGCTGTGCAGTGTATGCCAAAGATAACTCATGCACTGCCCCAACCGATATCAGCCAATCCTCAAACCACTTTACTATAAACTCCTTAGCCCTGTCAGACCTCAGGCACTTAAAGGCAAACCCGTGCAGCTGATTCATCCATCTGAGGATGATAGTCTGAACTGCTAAGGGAGCTTCATCCCTGGTCCTCAAGCACAACACTTCAGCATAGCCAGAGTGTTGGTCTGTGAGGCACAGAATATAAAACTCCCCACGCAGACCTCTAATATGAACTGGCCCCATGATGTCCAAGAGAAGGCGTTGGAGAGGTGCATTGATCGGAGTAGTGCTTGCTTTAGGAAAAGGAAGACGTTTGCCCTTAGCCTTTTGACAAGCATCACAAGGGATCTTAGCCAGTTTTTGGACCTGGTTGAGTGAGAGGGGTAAGTTCTTAACCATACCCTTCTTGACAAGTCTGTGCATGGCATCATAGCCGGGGTGACCCAGCCGCCTATGCCACAGCCATTCAGGAGTGGTAGGGATAACAACTCCACCGTCCTCATCAACATCAAGTGCAAAAGCTGGGTAATTGTCAGCACCAAACGAACAGCCACTGGTGGTGTAACAAGGCCTACATGCAAACTTGTAAACACCATCACTGGAGGCTGGGAAGGACCAGAGAATAGAAGAGCCCTGAGTGGCAGTGCAACTAATACTATCAAAAGAAATCTTGCAGTGGAGAGAATGAGCCACAGCATTTACTGACAGGAGGTTCACCGGACAGTGAGGTATGTAGAGAACATTAGTTAGAATGATTGGTGTTGGTAACCAATCACTACATAACTCAATGGATCCCTTACCTACTGCCCGTTGAACCACACCATCACCAAATCGAACTGATGGCAGATTCAGTGGAACATCAAACACAGTGAACAAAGATCTATCACCTGTGATGGACATTCCAGCTCCAGAATCCACATGCCAGACACCCTCAGACAGGCTCGGACTACACACATTTGAGAACCTAGAGGTGCTGGAGAATAGGACAGGGCTTACCTGCTACTTCTGCATAGCAAACCCATCAATTTGAGCCTGCAAGGAAGACAATTGCTTTGGAGTAAGGTGACCTGGAAGGGCCAGGTTAGCAGGCAACGGTGAAGGAAGCGTTGGTTCTGCACGACCAGGGACCCTTCGCAGGGCAGGGAACTTCGTCCAGCAACGGTCCTCCGAGTGACCATCCTTGTGGGGGCATGGTCCCCAGGTGCATTCCAGGCGCCTCTTGTTCGACCCAGAACCACCACCAGCCTTCTGCCGCCGCTGAAATGCAGCATTAGCAGGAAACTGAGGAGCGGTCCGGGACCAACCAGGATGCCTGGAATCCGACTGAGGGAGCGCTATGTTAAGAATATCTAGCTGCCTATCTTCCTCTAGACAGGACCAGTACTCAACAGGTTGCTGGTTGTATATCAGGATACCATATTTAATCCGCAGCGTTTCGAACCGGGGCAGACTCGCACCTTGAACTATAATGCCCATGGCGTGACGCTGAGTCTGCGGAAACCCAGCACTGCGCAGGTCAGTGCACATACCGCGAACCCGACGAAAGAAAGCGTCAACGTGCTCATGAGTGCCCATGACCGAAGCATGATACTCCTTCAGCAAGAGAGGGACACGCGAGGCAAGGGCATCGGACTGCTGCCTCCGGATATGCAAAAAGATATCCCGAGGTGAAGCAAAGTCCCTATACACCTTGACTAGGGCATCCGTCATGTTGGCAAGCATCATGGATAAGATCATGAACTCTTGGCGGGGTAGGGTAAGCGCACTGAAACCCAACAGTGCAGGATCGACACTAGACTCACCATGAGAGGCCGAAGTTCCGGCAGCAGGAGGAGCACACCGAGGAGCTAAAGACTCACGAATCGCCAGAAAATACTCAGCAGCAAGACCAGCGTCATAAGCGCGCTGGTCATCTAAGTTCCTGATGAGATCTAGGGAACGCGCAACACGCACAATGAGCTCGAAATCAGGACGAACAGGACAGAAAGGGAGTGGCACCTTAACAAACTGGTAACCTCGCAGGTCAATGTTCCTACGCCCAACCCCTCCAGAGGTCACACCATTAGCAGGAGGGTAGTTAATCCCTGGCATAACAAGTCCCAGAAAAGCCCGACACTCTAGACCTAGCTCAGAATAAGCCATCACACGCCTAGGCCTAGGGCGACCCTTGCTATCAACCATAGCCTGAGTGGCAGTCATATCCAGCCTACCGTACAGAGTGCGGTCCAAGGATTCCCCAGCATGTTGAGCTTGGCGGATAAGACGGCAGTCCTGCAGGGATAGACGCAGAGGATGTCCGCCATCGAGCAGATGCTCCCAGGAGTCGCATGACAGCGAAGGAGGCACATATGGCGAAGGGCCAGCAAAGGATGCGCGGCCAGCAGCAGCAGCAGAAGCCTCTCGAGCACGAGTATTGTAGCCAGACAGACCTCGGTCCGGAGGCAAGGTGAAAGACGCAGACTTCTGCATCAAAGACGGCCTGGCCACCTCCGGGTGGACAGGTGGAAGGGGCGCAAGCAGAGGCGCAGAGACTGGATCAGGCTTAAACTCCGGGGAAGGCGCAAGAGCAGGTGCCGACAGAGGCTCATACACAGGAGAGACGGTAGAATTGAACACTCGAGTAGCAGTGGAAGGAGTGACTCCACCGAAGTCACCACTCATAGCACTCTGCAGATCTTCATCACCATCATCAGAGTCATCAGCATAGCCATCTGCACGGCGATGACGAGCAAGTTCTTGATAGTCGTAGTCAAAACGGGCATCAGGAGGAGGAGGCGCCCTTGCGTACTGGACAATCTGAGTGGAAGCACAGCAGAGTCGCATCAGAACGTCCTCAATCTCAGGAGAGAGACGTCGAACAGTAGCAGAAGGAGCCGTAAAGGTGGAGGATTGATTGGGGGGGGTTACTTCCACGATGGCGGAAGGACTCTCATGACCGCTAGCAGAGGCAGCTGGTGCACAGACGTCTAGCCAATCATCAAGAGGACCCGGGTCCTCCTTAGGAAGGACACGGTCGCAGCCATTGCTGATAATGACACTGCGCATCCCGCGCGTCCAAGATTCTCCATTCTTGTCGTGGAGTTTCTCAAAATTAGCGGGAGGCCCTCGCGGAAGTTGCATCGCAAAGCAGTGGTAGTAAATGAGGGACCGTATAACCTATCAGCTTGGATAACACTCCGGAGAGTGGACTTAGTGTGTGCAGCACGCCAATCTATAAATGCGGAGACGAGAATAAAGATTACAAAAGATAGTGGAACCATAAAGGGACACCAGCGGAGGAAAGGGGGGCGGTAGCCTGGAACCTGATCAGGGTACAGGCTAGACAGTGCGTGTCAGAAGAACCGATGACGCAGTCAACAGTAAGCTGACATAGTACTGTCAGGACCGATAGTTCTAAGGAAGTACATAAGTAGTCACCAAGTCATAAAACGCGTGAGAGCACCGCAATTCATGCTGACATCGTGCAACAAGGTACGGCATATAAGCCGCACTTTAACACTACAGGTATGACCATGCTGCACGGCTGACCGCATCCGAGTTTATGCAATATCCCTACTTCAAGGTTGTACATGCACGTATCAAGTCAACGGGTCCTGCTTCCAGCTTATGTGTGTACGTCCCAGGCCAGGCGGGCTGGGGGGGGGGGGGGGGGGGGGGGGAGGGGCAAAGATGCTTAGGAGACTAACCTCTAACATTGTAAAGCTTTACAACCTACACGTATGACCACACTGCACGGCTGACTGCATCTGAGGATAAGCAACATCCTTACATCAAGGCTATACAGGAACGTCCCAACTAAGTCCATGGGCTCTACTACATAGCTTTTATTTTCAGCTACGAGCAAAAACGTATTTTAAGCTTTTCTTAGCAGCTTCTGGGCAGCTCCCTGAGCCAGCCACTGGGAGTCTGGGATACATCAAACTATTTCAGCAGCTTCTGGGCAGCTCCCTGAGCCAGCCACGCACTGGGAGTCTGGCATACATCAACTATTTCAGCAGCTTCTAGGCAGCTCCCTGAGCCAGCCACTGGGAGTCTGGGATGCATCAAACTGTGTCAGCAGCTTTGGACAGCTGATTGTGCAGCTTCAAGGTACACTAGGTAATGTCAGGTTTGGCTGAATTGCCAGTTAGGGAAGTCGCCTAGAAGTTGCTGCTCATAGCGGAAAGCACTGTGCCGGCGCCACCGCGTCATCATAGCAATCAGAAATAGTGGTAAATGAGCAGGCCTGTGAATCATCGCCTGTGTATGTGGGTCGCTTAATATTTATGTGAAATGTGAGCTGTGTATGCACAGTGGTGGAGAGCTGTCTGCTCAGTGCTTTAGTGAAGCTTGGGTGTAGTCAATTCAGTGTAGGAGACTTTTTTAAGTTGTGAAAGGAATTTCACCTTTGGAGGTGGGCCTCCCAACACAAACCAGCGACGCCGAGGATTCAGTTCAAGACTGATATAGATTCCAGGGGGTCGGGAGAGATACGTGGATCAATGTTACATACTGTGCAGGGTGGCCTGTTGCACATGGCTTCAGCCAGCAGTTTCGGCAGTAAAATTAATTACCAGGAATTTACCAGGAGCCCTTCAGCCTACTCCGCTACCCCTGGAATCCAACATACACAAACCAGGGTTGTTCAAGGCGCTGCGTCCTCCGTCGCAGATGCAATGTCGAAGGGTCCGTTACGTCGCAAGACGCAATGTGGGAAGAGCCCGTTGACCAGAAGGAAGGGTCCATTGTGTCGCAGGACGCAGGCTATGCAATTGGTTGCGTCTCAGGCAGCAGAGCTGGAGGTCCTCCTGAAGTACCCTGTTAGTGGCCCGCCTTTGTCTCTGACAAAACCTTTTGGGTCACTGGTGCGCGCAAGGAGATTAGGGGACCCACCCTCTTTGGTGAAAGCCCTCCCCTTACACACCCACACCTACCCCCCCACCCCTCACCCCCCCACCCCCCCACCCCACCCCACACACACCATCATCACCGCCACCACACACAATAGTTGTACAGCTACTACTGAATTTACCCCGTTGTGTCTCAAACGTTATTTCTATGGCACAACCAGGCATACCAAAATAAAATAAAGGACATCAAGTGAGTTATGTTAAGCAGGATGTACTGTAGAACACAGGAGGCCATAGTTGCACATACATTAACTTATGAAATAATAGACATAGTATTAAATGCATAGCGAGACTACATCTTTGAGCTCACAATTTGAAAGTTGCATCAGATAGGAGCACCTCTCGTGGGGGCATTAAGGTACTTGGACTCAAATATTAAATAAAATATCTTTTAGCTGCCTAACAACTAGGTCACTTGACGTGTAATAATGCTTCAATTAGTGCAGACCCCCATAAAAATATATATAAACACTAAGGGCGAAAAAAGTGTTTTAAGAGGGGGACCGCAATGTATTTAGTGAATGGGGGCGCAATAATATAAAGAACATAATAAAAGGTCAATAACACAGAAACATCCATAACAAAAATGAATACCTTATCTAATAGAGAGAATTACTGATTGACAAGGGAAGGGCTGCTTAAGGCTTTTGATTACCGCCCAATGAATAGCTTATTTGGTCAGAATTAACAACTAAGCGATTCATTGGTATGATAGGTTGGTACCAAGTATGAATGGGGCAGCTAAAAGAAAGAAAGAAAAGCTTCAATCAAGTGGGGCCCCCTACAGTAAGGTTCGGGGCCCAACGGTAAGGTACGGGGCCCACTTGGTGCTACCCCTAAGGGGTAAGCGACTGCCCTTTCCGCTTGTGTCTTTGTCTATGGGCGGTACTGCTGGCATAAATTCGAGCTACTATTCCGTTTTTTTCTGGCTTCGTTCAGCAGCTTGGATGATTAATACAGCCATTGGGCTAGGCCCCACAATTTTACGGTGACTAAAGCTAGCTCCGGCTTACGCTATGGTGTCCTTAACTTCACGTCCTGTGAGTAACTATATTACACGGATGTAACAATTTCAATTTCAATTTATCAGATAGGAGCACCTCTCGTGCTGGCATAATTTGCACGTGCTGTGGTATATTGGTTGAAGGTTGAAGAGTAGTAGAAGATGAAATGCATTTCATATTAGAGTGTCCTTTGTTCGCTAATGATAGATTTATTTTTTAGAAACTGAAAATATAACCTGAATTGGTTGATAAAGACTCCAGCATGATTCTGGTCATGAATCCTGATTCCTTTGAAGGATGGAAATACGTAATACATTTATTAAAAATGCGATAAGAATCGCACAATTAAATTATCATCCCATTTGAGATGATAATTTAATTATATTGTATAATTAAATTATCACTGTAGGACAAACTCAAGGCCTCCGGCGGTACAATTACTGTTTGGGGTTCAGTTCATCTATGATGTTTCTTGTTAGCCCTTCCTGTCACGGCTGGGCAAGTCCCTTTAGCCCATTTGGCCAACCCTTAGACTGTAACATACACACGGGGGGGGTCACACGACAGAAGACTAGGTACACATAACTCACACTCAACCCGCACATGATAGAAAGGGAAAACGACACGCTGATTGCGGGGTACGCACACCCACCCCATCCCAACCCCCAGGCAAATCGCGTAAGGAATGTTAAGTGGAGTGACCATACCATACGGTCATCTAATCAGAAAGAATGAGAGAAATTCGAGCTACTACTACGTTTTTTTTCTGGAGGATGACTGGAGCCATAGAAAGTCCGGCACGGTCCATGTCAGGGTATCGGGAAGTTGTTACCGCCCTCAATGTAGGAGAGACTCAAGAGTTACACCGAGTCACACAATCAAAAGGGGGCCGGACAATTAGTGTAACAAAAACGAGTAACCGGGTGAGGAGCCTTGGGGAACCTAAAGGGTTCGCGTAGAAAGAACCGTCCTTCACAAGCCAACTGTCCATGCAACATGCAACATTCGCGTTTCCGTCCGACCCTGAGCCATCGCCTGCAAACTCCCATCGCGGCTGGACCTTCTATTTGCGCGCAACGTGCAAATTGCGCAAATGCTAACTTCGAGCTACGCAATTGAATTGAACTGGTGCTCTTCCAACCTCTGAATCTGCCAATCTTGCTATTAATAGCATGCCTTAGTACAGATCATTCGTTCTGCAGACCTGCGAAGCTTCAAAATTAATTACGGATCAGCCCAAGTGGGTAACACCACCCTGCGGACCTGTGGAGTTTGGACCAGCGCAGCTTTGAGCTACGTGCTCTGACCTAGGGGCCCATCGCCTGCAACCTGCTGGACGTGCTACTTGCGAACGTGGAAATTGAGCATGTGCTGACCTTCGAACTACGGAATTGATAACTGGTGCACTTCCGACCCCCGTCTCAGCCAAAGTGACTTGCTATTTATAGCTACCTAAGTACCAATCGTTCCTTCTGCGGAGCTGCGAAGCTACACAAGTAAGAACTAACTCGCTAACCAAGAAGGTGACACCACCCTGAGAAGCTGTAGAGCTTCGACCAACGCAGCTTTCAGATTCGTGCTTCGACCTAGGGGGCAGCTGCGTTGCACAATGGTGGCCACTTATCTCCATTCTCCATGGCCAGGCGAAAATCTAGGCCCAGCCATTCCCTATCATGGGCAGAGCGGCTATTGAGACCCTATGCTCACCTATTCTCCTAAAGCACATGCCACATGCGCTCTCAAACTGCGCTACTTTCGTGTCATACCCACACAACGCATAACCACCTGGCCAGCCCAATGGATGCCGACCCACGCTACAGGCATCCACCCCGGCACACCCGACCACCCACCCGCGTCGGGTGCAGCCCAGACCTGAACGGCTCATACTGCCCAGCCCACACATGCAACACCTTGTCAAAAATCCCTAAAAATCAACCCGACCTCTGATTGGTCTCGTTTTTTCTGCATTAAATTCTAACAACTAAAGCCAACCTTCATGTAAGCTTTGCACGTGAGTATATGCACGTTCAATACTGCTCAAAAATAGCAAACCTGCAAAATGTCCCTTATTTGTTTGTTTGTTACTTTGTAAGCAACAAGGCTACAACATAAGTACATAACTGACCGCCCATACATAAGCTGATAATTCCAAAAACCAACAGCTCAGTGGGCGGTCAATATAGTTACCGCCCTCAATGTAGGAGAGACTCAAGAGTTACACCGAGTCACTCAAACTCAAAAGGGGGCCGACCATAGCGTCACGTGAGTTTAACAAAAACGAGTAACCGGATGAAGAGCCATGGGGAACCTAAAGGGTTCGCGTCCGCCGCAAGACAACTCCATGCGACATTCGCGTTTCCGTCCGACCCTGAGCCATCGCCTGCAAACTCCCATCGCGGCTGGACCTGCTACTTGCGCGCAACGTGCAAATTGTGCAAATGCTAACTTTGAACTACGCAATTGAATTGAACTGGTGCTCTTCCAACCCCTGAATCTGCCAATCTTGCTATTAATAGCATGCCTCAGTACTGATCATTCGTTCTGCAGACCTGCGAAGCTTCAAAATTAATTACTATCAGCCCAAGTGGGTAACACCACCCTGCGGACCTGTGGAGTTTGGACCAGCGCAGCTTTGAGCTACGTGCTCTGACCTAGGGGCCCATCGCCTGCAACCTGCTGGACGTGCTACTTGCGAACGTGGAAATTGAGCATATGCTGACCTTCGAACTGCGGAATTGATAACTGGTGCACTTCCGACCCCCGTCTCAGCCAAAGTGACTTGCTATTTATAGCTACCTAAGTACCAATCGTTCGTTCTGCGGAGCTGCGAAGCTACACAAGTAAGAACTAACTCGCTGACCAAGAAGGTGACACCACCCTGAGGAGCTGCAGAGCTTCGACCAATGCAGCTTTCAGATTCGTGTTCGTGTTCGTGTTCGTGTTCAGCGGCGTTGCACAATGGTAGCCACTTATCTCCATTCTCCATGGCCAGGCGCAACTCTGGGCCCAGCCATTCCAAATCATGGGCAGAGCGGCTATTGAGACCCTATGCTCACCTATTCTCCCAAAGCACATGCCACATGCGCTCTCAAACTGCGCTACATTCGTGTTATACCCACACAACGCATAACCACCCGGCCAGCCCAATGCATGCCGACCCACGCTACAGGCATCCACCCCGACACACACACCCGACCACCCCCCCGCGTCGGGTGCAGCCCAGACCTGAACGGCTCATACTGCCCAGCCCACACATGCAACACCCTGTCAAAATTCCCTAAAATTAACCCGACCTCTGATTGGTCTCATTGGTCTCATTTTTCTGCATCAAATTCCTACAACTACAGCCAAGCTTCACGTATGCTTTGCACAACATTTTAGGCACGTTCAGCACTGCTTAAAAAACAACAATGCTGCAAAATGTCCTCCTTCGTTACTGGTAAGTTACATTGCTTCAACAGATATACTGACCGCCCTTACATAAGCTTATAAAACCAAAACCAAAACCAAAACCGTGTGGGCGGTCAATATAGTTACCGCCCTCAATGTAGGACAGACTCAAGAGTTACACCGAGTCACACAATCAAAAGGGGGCCGGACAATTAGTGTAACAAAAACGAGTAACCGGATGCGGAGTCTTGGGGAACCTAAAGGGATCGCGTAGAAAGAACCGTCCTTCACAAGCCAACTGTCCATGCAACATGCAACATTCGCTCCGTTTCCGTCCGACCCTGAGCCCATCGCCTGCAAACTCCCATCGCGGCTGGACCTGCTACTTGCGCGCAACGTGCTAATTTTGCAAATGCTAACTTCGAGCTACGCAATTGAATTGAACTGGTGCTCTTCCAACCTCTGAATCTGCCAATCTTGCTATTAATAGCATGCCTCGGTACTGATCATTCGTTCTGCAGACCTGCGAAGCTTCAAAATTAATTACTATCAGCCCAAGTGGGTAACACCACCCTGCGAACCTGTGGAGCTTGGACCAGCGCAGCTTTGAGCTACGTGCTCTGACCTAGGGGACCATCGCCTGCAAGCTGCTGGACGTGCTACTTGCGAACGTGTAAATTGAGCATATGCTGACCTTCGAACTGCGGAATTGATAACTGGTGCACTTCCGACCCCCGTCTCAGCCAAAGTGACTTGCTATTTATAGCTACCTAAGTACCAATCGTTCCTTCTGCGGAGCTGCGGAGCTACACAAGTAAGATCTAACTCGCTACCCAAGAAGGTGGCACTACCCTGAGAAGCTGCAGAGCTTCGACCAACGCAGCTTTCAGATTTGTGCTTCGACCTAGGGGGCATCGGCGTTGCACAATGGTAGCCACTTATCTCCATTCTCCATGGCCAGGCGCAACTCTGGGCCCAGCCATTCCAAATCATGAGCAGAGCGGCTATTGAGACCCTATGCTCACCTATTCTCCCAAAGCACATGCCACATGCGAACTCAAACTGCGCTACATTCGTGTCATACCCACACAACGCATAACCACCCGGCCAGCCCGTGCCAGCCCAATGCATGCCGACCCACGCTACAGGCATCCACCCCGACACACCCGACCACCCCCTCGCGTCGGGTCAGGCCCAGACCGGAACGGCTCATACTGCGCAGCCCACACATGCAACACCTTCTCAAAATCCCCTAAAATTAACCCGGCCTCTGATTGGTCTCATTTTTCTGCATCAAATTATTACAAGTAAAGCCAACCTTCATGTATGCTCTGCATGACAGTAGAGGCACGTTCAATACTGCTTTACATAGTAACACTGCAAATGTCCCTTATTTGTTTGTTTGTTACTTTGTTGTTAATTTGAAAGCAACAAGGCTACAACATAAGTACATAACCCCTTTTACAACATAAGTACATAATCCCTTTTTTTTTGTTTGTGTGTTTTGTTTGTTACTTCGTAAGCAAAAAGGCTACAACATAAGTACACATCTGACCGCCAATACGTAAGCTTATAATTCCAAAAACCAACAGCTCAGGGGGCGGTCAATATTGTTACCACCCTCAATGTAGGAGAGACTCAAGAGTTACACCGAGTCACACAATCGAAAGGGGGCCTGACAATTAGTGTAACAAAAACGAGTAACCGGGTGAGGAGCCTTGGGGAACCTTAAGGGTTCGCGTAGAAAGAACCGTCCTTCACAAGCCAACTGTCCATGCAACATGCAACATTCGCGTTTCCGTCCGACCCTGAGCCATCGCCTGCAAACTCCCATCGCGACTGGACCTTCTATTTGCGCGCAACGTGCTAATTGCGCAAATGCTAACTTCGAGCTACGCAATTGAATTGAACTGGTGCTCTTCCAACCTCTGAATCTGCCAATCTTGCTATTAATAGCATGCCTCGGTACTGATCATTCGTTCTGCAGACCTGCGAAGCTTCAAAATTAATTACTATCAGCCCAAGTGGGTAACACCACCCTGCGAACCTGTGGAGCTTGGACCAGCGCAGCTTTGAGCTACGTGCTCTGACCTAGGGGCCCATCGCCTGCAACCTGCTGGACGTGCTACTTGCGAACGTGGAAATTGAGCATATGCTGACCTTTGAACTGCGGAATTGATAACTGGTGCACTTCCGACCCCCGTCTCAGCCAAAGTGACTTGCTATTTATAGCTACCTAAGTACCAATCGTTCCTTCTGCGGAGCTGCGAAGCTACACAAGTAAGAACTAACTCGCTAACCAAGAAGGTGACAGTACCCTGAGAAGCTGCAGAGCTTCGACCAACGCAGCTTTCAGATTCGTGCTTCGACCTAGGGGGCATCGGCGTTGCACAATGGTAGCCACTTATCTCCATTCTCCATGGCCAGGCGCAACTCTAGGGCCAGCCATTCCAAATCATGGGCAGAGCGGCTAGTGAGACCCTATGCTCACCCACAGTATTCTCCCAAAGCACATGCCACATGCGCTCCCAAACTGCGCTACTTTCGTGTCATACCCACACAACGCATAACCACCCGGCCAGCCCAATGCATGCCGACCCACGCTACAGGCATCCACCCCGACACACAGCCCGTCCACCCCCTCGCGTCGGGTCAGGCCCAGACCGGAACGGCTCATACTGCCCAGCCCACACATTCAACACCTTCTCAAAATCCCCTAAAATTAACCCGTCCTCTGATTGGTCTCATTTTTCTGCATCAAATTATTACAACCAAAGCCAACCTTTATGTATGCTCTGCATGACAGTAGAGGCACGTTCAATACTGCTTTAAACAGCAACACTGCAAAATGTCCCTTATTTGTTTGTTTGTTACTTCGTTGTTACTTTGAAAGTGACAAGGCTACAACATAAGAACATAACTGACCGCCCGTACATAAGCTTATAATTCCAAAAACCAACAGCACAGGGGGCGGTCAATATAGTTACCGCCCTCAATGTAGGAGAGACTCGACGGTCACACCGGTCACACCGGAGGCGGAGCCATTTAGCCCTAAAGGGTTCGCGTCGACTTTAGCATCCTTCGCAAGCCACCTGACGATGATTGCGAATGAGCGTTTCCCCGACCCACATGGCCACCTGCCATTGCCGATTTGCCGTTGCAAACTGCTACTTGCGACCATGCAAATTCCGCATACCGGTCTGTCAAACTTAGAACTGCGCAATTGATAAGCTCTGAAATTCCGACCGTCAAATGTGCCCAACAAACTTCCTATGAACACCGACCCAATTGTTCGTTGGGGCATGTTGCACATACCGAGACACGCATACTTGCACTCCCTGGACACAAGTCATATGTGCGCACGAACTCATTCCTTAACTCACATCTTCCGTATAGAGGCGTGTGGAATGCCAAACTGCTCTGCAGACGAATGTTCTGAACAGAACACGTCTGCTACCTTCCGCCTGTGTAACACCCAACGCTGCAGACCCCACTGCCTTCCGCAAACAGATAATCCGTGCCCTTCCCACCACGCACCACCGAACCCAAAGCGGACGAAGAATCCAAGTAGAACGACGGACAGAGCACAGCGAAGAGCACTTGAAATACCACCGAACAGAGAGTAAGAACGCAACAGAGACGCTTCTCAAGTAAACACAGCCAGGACTCAATAAAGAGCCATGGCCCGCCAGGCACCACTAGCAGACTAGCACGTGTCGACAGCAAGATCTTAAATGATCTGTCGTCCTAGAGGGATGTGGACAGGAGTCTGGTTCGATTCTCCTACAGAAGCACGCAGTTCTAAGGGTCTGGTGGTACGTGCCATCTGCGGTTCGTCATACCTGGGGGGACCTAAGAGCTTCCACGGATTTCAACCCAAAGTTACAACTCCTATTGCTCATGATAATTCAATTATCACTAACTAAATCAGTATACATATCACATGCAATTCTTAAGAATAACGTTTTATTACTCAGCATTACATTCACATACAAAACAACCGATCAAGATCCTTAACATACACTTCAACCGTTACATGCATCATCATCATTACAACGACAAACAAACATGCACAATAATCATTCATACGCACATAACCGATCACACAACAACTCAGACACACACACAACTCGCGGGGCGGTCACTCTAGTTTCCGTTAGGGGATCACGTGATCTATCGATACCCCCGGGTCCGGTGCCATTCTGAGCACTTCAGGGCAGGGTGCCCCCCCCCCCCCCCTCTCGGCCCCATATGAACTTTTTCCTAACTTTTTTCTCTATGCTCCATTTCGCCCCTGGATAAGTGGAACGACTTCGTCTCGATGCAAGCGTGCTGATTCCATAGTTTTCAGACACCTGCCATGTAATTCAAGATCGAGTTCGAGTTCGAGTTCAAGTTCGAAACCTTGTGTCACATGTGATCTCCTGCTTATCCTGGTTCGAGTTCGGCATGGATACATCCAATATAACTGCAGAGTCGAATGCGACCATTGAGGAGACTATTCGCGACGAAAGTCCGTCCAAGAGGCAGCATGTGGACCTGACTGATGGCCGCCTGGACGAGGTCGACGACACATGTCCTGTTTGTGCTCGGTCGGCAACTGGATTCGCGAGGCCGCAACAGTTCGAGCAGCACAAGAAGTTCTGCCGAGGTACTCAGGCGAAAATCTCTGCATGTCAGTGTGTCTGGACAGCTGCTGATGATGTTGAGAGGCACAGAGCATCTTGCTTTGTGTACAAAGCCCTTGAACCCCTTCCTGGACAGCTGAAAATCAGCCACTTCTTTGGAGTCAAACATGCCCAGCCACAGCCACAGCTGCAGCCCCTTAATGGAGATGATGCGACTGCAAGTGCTGAGCCTCAAACACAGCCCCTTGATGGAGATGATGCAATTTCAAATGTTGAGCCCGAGCGAACTGTTTGCCAAGGTTGGAAGGCTGTGGAGTGGCCTCAACCTTTCTGTAAGAGCTACCCCCTTCCAGGTCCACCGTCCTACCGAGGCCCATCGTGTAACCCAGGTGTCTTGGAGTGCTACTACAAAGGGTTTCTTGGTCTCAGATGCTTGCAAACTGTACTACTTGCCCGGGGATGCCTTGTGCTACAGCCAGCTACAGGCAGCAGCTTCTAGGCAGCTCCCCTGGCTGGCAATTCAGCCCAAACTAAAGCGAGCTGGCGCACCTTAAAGCTGACATAATGATGGTGGGCGCAGGTGGGCGTTACATTTAGACCTTTTGGTGGGCTTCATGTTGCAAGCCCATGCAGTTTCCATGCCAATACTGGGCAAGTTAGTTATAAAAGATCTTGAAGGAAGGAAAGGAACTATAAGGAGGCTCTAGGAAGCTGAAATATTGAGACATCTAGGTTGCATACTAGAATAATTTGTATTCGTGTTCGGGCCGTGTTAAAAAACATTCCACTAACATTATCAGGGTTTTAAAAATGCAGGGTACTAAAGGAGATGATTTGCCACAAGATAGGCTAGGTTTCATCTAAAATGGCAGGGTCAGCCCCCCCCCCCCCCCTTTTTGACTATTCCAACTTTTTGGACGGGGTACCAGATATTTCCCGTTTGTCATCCTCCCGCTGTAGGACAAACTCAAGGCCTCCGGCGGTACAATTACTGTTTGGGGTTCAGTTCATCTATGATGTTTCTTGTTAGCCCTTCCTGTCACGGCTGGGCAAGTCCCTTTAGCCCATTTGGCCAACCCTTAGACTGTAACATACACACGGGGGGGGGTCACACGACAGAAGACTAGGTACACATAACTCACACTCAACCCGCACATGATAGAAAGGGAAAACGACACGCTGATTGCGGGGTACGCACACCCACCCCATCCCAACCCCCAGGCAAAGCGCGTAAGGAATGTTATGTGGAGTGACCATACCATACGGTCATCTAATCAGAAAGAATGAGAGAAATTCGAGCTACTACTACGTTTTTTTCTGGTCTTTTTCAGCAGCTTCTATGATTAATACAGCCACTGGGCTAGGCCCCACAATTTTAGCAGTGCTAGAAATATGATTATGCATGTTTTAAGGTGTAGTATGCTTTAGTTTTGCATAATAGACAGCCAGTGAAGATAAATAGAAGCTGCTGCTTGTAGCCGAAAAGGAAAAGCTATGCTCCGAGCAAGGGGACTGGGAGGCAAGACCAGATGAAGTACCAACTTACAGTGATATGGTACAACGGTAGTTACACAGTAATCAGAAGTACGTACATACAAAAACAGATAAAACATAGCATGAGATTCAATTCAACTATTGGTACACATCAACAACTGTGTGTAACAACTCAGCAACAAACTTCTTTTATAACATCAACTCCACCCACATCCCATCACTAGATAAATCAACTTTTGCCCTTCATTCCTAGCTCCGCCTTGCTCTACCTTAATAGCTTGTCCTGTTACAATGCTACAATTAACAACAGTACAAATGTGCATCGTACAACAGTTAGTGGTGCTCCAGGCCCACTAGCAAACTTAGGGAACAGGCCTTCAAGGGGGTACGTTCATAGGACGATAAGAATATGTTTTTTCGTCAACATATATACAGGAATATATGTATATGAGAACTCCAGAATCCAAGAAGGTAGCACTCAGCCGGCCAACTCAAATCTAAGCCCTAAGCAATGCCCTGCAGGGGGCTAGGGGTGGTGGGGCTCGTTGGTTGACAGGGTCCTGATTGGCCTAGGGTATGGGGGGCTCGGTGTGAGCCCCTACCCCTGTTCCTTTTAGCCCTCCTTCTTATCTCCAGACACTGCATCCTTGACTCCTTTCGCTGCTCCAGTTACCGCATCCTTGACGGTTTGGGCTGCTTCCCCGGCTGTTGTATTTTCTACATCAGAAGCTGTTGACTTGCCGGCTTTCTCTGTTTTTTTGACAGCTTCCTTGGGGGATGTATCAGCCACTTTCTCGGCGGTCTCTTTAACATCATCAGAAAGTGCCCTGGTGACTGTCCCTACATACACATGAGTGTGGTGAGGTGAGGAGTTGCGCACTCAGACAGTGTGTTCCAGGCACAGAATAATGTTGAGGAGATTGACCTGGACATGTCGTTCAACTCTCTACTCCAGGGTACCACTTCTTTCCAAATTGGTCAGCGCTTTTGAGTGCAAGAAGCGCAAAAACTGCGCATTGCGCCCATTGAGGGTTGAAAAAACTGTGAGTTTCGCGCAGATGGAGGGGCTCAAAAAGGCAGCAAGAAGGCTGTCGCGCGCGCTTCGTACCCTGGTCTACTCCCCTGTGATTGAATTATATACTAAGGAGTAGGGACCGCCAAATCATATGATGTTGACCAAAGGCGAGTATGATATCATATGATTTCACACAAATTGCATCATATGATATTGTATAGAAATCGTAATTTTGGCCTAGTCAGACTGCCTGCTTCATATGATACCATATGATGACATGATATGATCAGTATATATAAAGTTGGGCGATAGTAGGTTGTCTGGGGTTTAGCGCGTGCCCGGCGCGTGTTCAGTCCCTTTTGCCCCAGGCAGTTGGGCTTTTGGTTTCATATCTTGCTGACCTGTCGCCCAGGTACCAGCGAGTCGACTCGCGAGTCTTCCCTGTGATTGAATTATGATACTGCTTCATATGATACCATATGATGACATGATATCATATATCATATTGCTGTCCCCTACTCAGGAGTGTAGCATGGTTGCGTTTATGCTACCCATGTTTACTCCGCCTGCAGACAGTAGCCAGGCTGATAGACCATATCATCCAACAAAAAGAGGAGGAGACTGCTGATGTGTCAATGGGAGTGCCTACGGTTGGTTCTCTTTATCACCAAGCTACCAAATGAATGTAACCCAAGTGACACAAATACAATTAGCCACTAAATTCAGTAAAACCACCAAAAGCGATCAGCTACCATACATAGATTTTCTTTTCGGCTACAAGCAGCAGCTTATAGGCAACTCCTCAGGAGGGCTATTCGGCACAAATAAAAGCAAGCTAACGGAACTAGCATAATTAGCTTTCTAGCACTACTACAATCGCAAGACGTAGGTCTGTGGCTGGCTCATGGAGCTGCCTAGAAGCTGCTGCTAGTGGCCAAAAATAAAAAGCTGTGCTACCATGTGAAAATGACTTTTTAGAAAAAAGTGATTACCAACAAAATGACTATAATCAATTAAGCTTTTAGAAACAAAAAATTATCATCTACCATATGAGAATGATAGACTGATCTTTTAGATACATGCTAGAACTTTCTATCCATTTTTATAGTAGCTATTTAGTTTTTGATTTTAGCCCTATGGTAGCTCACAGCTATAATTATCCAACTAGCACTTCAACCCAGGTTATGTTCTTCGTGCTTCAATTCGTTGGGTTCCAATTGATCGAGTGTTTGCTTTAACCAGCCCGCTCTGATAATGTGTAACTTATTTAGATTATACGAGGTTGGGCAGGTCCCTTTGGCCTATCTGGCTACCCCTGGACATACATTTGGCTATCCCTGGACACACATACACAGCTGGAGGTACAAAACTCAAGAGAGCATAAGTCTCAGCCAAATGCATTATGTAGTCATATAGCATGTATTGTATGTATGATTGTATCTGTTCACTTGTTAGCCCGACACAGATTGGCACATGGTACTCAAGATACGTGTTCCTTGCAGTACTTAGGCCAATTGAATTGTGCCGGAATTTCAAGCCTTCTTGCTAGCGATATGCTGATGATGACTACATACATTACCCTGGTGAACTACTTCCACACAATGAAAGCTGCATGCACTGTCCAATAACAGTCGAACAGAGAGGTGCAAAATACATACAGTATGTTTGACCCTGCATAACATACATTATCTATTTATATTCGTCCCTGCAAACAGAGAGGTGCAGAATACATACAGTATGTTGGACCCTGAATAACATACATCATATTCGTCCCTGCATTAAATGCTGTATATTGGACCCTGCATTTGTAAGGAGCTTCAGTGCAGAGAGAGGCTGCATACAGGCAATATTAAGGCCCAGGCAGCCAGGAGAGGCATTTTGTGACCTAATATTGTCGAAATTGTTTCCCACACCTGTTGAAATTGTATGGCTGGAATTCCTGCCCACATTGAAGGCGCAGCGTGGTACGGGACTCCCGCACATCTTGGGACGGACTCGAACTACCTTGGCAGCCTGCATCGAAGAATGATATGGGTTTTTAGCACTTAAGCGAGTGAATGATGGAGTGAGTTAGATATTTCATGTTTGGCAACTTAATTACCGGGAGTGGAAGCATGACTGTTAATTAATATAAATTGTTGCCCTCTATCTAGCTGCGGGCAACCACACCAAATCGTTTAAACGACGAGGGAGGGGGTTTGATCCCCCCAACAATCACCCCTGGCTTTGCCGGTCGTTGTCAACCGCGATGGTAGCTTCTCCAGTCCAGGTGGTAGACCGTTCTCTGCCCGCTTACGACGGGTTCCCTGAATACCACGCCCACAAGGCGTTATCATTACGGGGTACGACAGGAGTGCAGAGCAGTATATCAATCCAATAACTCACACCTCAGGTGGAAGCAGGAATCCTGAAGATACATAATGGTCCAGTATCCATTGTGGACGAGTGGAAGAATAATGAACTGGTGTGAACCTAGAGCTTGCGATCGTACATTCTACATACGGTAGGCGGGGACTTTTAGGGAAATGCTTGTACGGTATATAGCTCACTTCTCCCTGGTTTTCCAACAAGCTGTTTTGAAAATGTATGCCCAACCCCATGAGGCAACTGCTTATGAAAACTCAGAAGTAAAAACAAATGTGTTGATGGTTTATATAGGTCTGGGATATAGGAACGGAATATTAACCCAGCTCTTGACACTTTATATAGTTGGGCACTTCTGCTGCCTGGACCCTTCTGCTTAGAGTTCCTCGTTCAATGAAGTTAAAAAAAACATTATATGCAAAAAATGGCCGAGAGTGTTCGCGACGAAGCGACAGGTGGCAACAGAAGCGAGTTAGTGGCGAGACCGTTGGCTGACGGGCCAGGCTTCAATATTTCGGTCGGTCGGTCGCGGTCGTGCGGACAAATGGGTACCCCAAGGTAACCCGGGGGGCTCCGCCAAAAAGAGGCATGATCTAAGAAAAAACTCAGAAACTTAGCAACTCCGAGGATTTGCAGCGATTTGCCCTGTCCCTGCTGAAACGCTACGAACCGGGGGACCAGGGAACCAGAAACCGAGCTGGATAATTCGGATACTTGGTTTCTCCTCCCGTTACTGAAGGGACACTGGGTTTGCATACTCCAATACCGCATTTCCCAGTGCGATTTACTTGAAGCGGGGAAGCGCCGAAAAACTGAGCATATGCTAACGCTGTCGCGATGTTTCTGCACCACCTCTAGAGACAGCCTAATCTAGGTTCCTATTATCCGAAGATGCGTCCACGTCCCTCCCTACCGACCCACCTTCATTCCATGCGCCCGAAACTCCAATCCGGCCAAACCTTTTCTGAGCATGTTGCGCGTGGTATAATAGTTACGATAACGAGTAACAATAAAGAAGCACGAGGGTTACCGTCAAATGCCCCAATAAATAGCTCTGATACATAAGGGTACAGTAAAAGGAGTAAGGGTTTGCTAAGGTTGTTTTCCGGGGTTGTTTCTAGGGTTGTTTCCGAGGTTGTTTCCTCGTAGCTACAGGCTTCAATATCTGTGTAAAATATTTGCAAGTGGTGAAGACTGAAGTTTCATAAATATCCACAACTCGACGGATCCACAGAATAGAGCATCCGCGACAAGGGTACAGTCAGAGGTTACCGGGGAGGTTACCCTCTGGGTGATCTATCTGATCATAGGTCTACAGACCCCTCGGTCTGGCAGGGACCGACCAATCCGTTGCTTAGTCGACGTCCAGTCAGATCTGAGATCTACGCTATCCTTCTGACAAGCATAACCCTCGCCCTCGTACTGCAATACCATTCGCTTACTGCGTTCGTTTATGAACATTTACTTCCTCCGGGGGGAACAAAACCCGGGGCTTGGGTAAAAACTCTTCTGTCCACTTCGTTGCCGACTGAGATATTCAGGATATCGACACCAAAGTGAAGTTCTGCACTTCGACCTATCTTCCGGGAACGATGTGGGTCATCGAGGTTTAACCAAGCCCTGGGTTCGTTTTCGTTTTCGTTGTGCACTTGTGGCATTTCGAGTTTGCGACATGGAACCTTAGTCCTTGGGACTCCAATCCTTGATCGCGAAGCTTCTCGAAACTCGCAGGCTAGCGAAAAAACTACGCCAGCGTGCGCGTTAACATGGACACTGTGCTAGCGACTAGCGACTGGTGCTACAGACTGCCGTAGCTACTACCGTAGCGTCTGCCGTAGCGACAGCCGGCAGCCGTAGCGACAGCTACGGCAGAAGAAAAAAGTAGGAACAAAAATAGTAGGATTTGTCCCGGATATCCATATAAAAAGGGTTAGTGACAGCTACCCTGATAGCTACGCTGTCCCAACCCCAACCGAAGTGACAACCTGCACTTCGTTCTATCTTCCAGGAAAGGACGCAGTGGGTCATCGAGGTTTACCCAAGCCCTGGTTTCGTTTATTCTACAGGATGACTGCGGAGGAGGTCAAGATAAATGAAAACCGTGAGATCATAACTCAGTGTTAATTCACCTATTTCCCGAACAGTGCAGCCGTACACGCTATTCCAGAACAGTTTTTGCCTGATTGGATTCTCAGGAGTGAAATGTAGGTAGGTGCGAAGGGACGTGGGAGTGCCTTTAGTTAGCTTAGTTGAGTAGCGCTTTATTTGAGTACCGACACGAGGCTCAAAGCAGGGGCCATATATAGGGGCCAGCCCGCAGAAGTGCCGAACTACCCTATAGAAAGTGTATGGAAGGCTGGGTGGATATCCTGCCTCTAGCTCGCAGGCCATTCTTAATTCTCATCACTCGTTTTTTTACAGCTCAGTTATACATGTACTCGGTGGCCTCAAGGGGTTGGGTACCGGTAGACATTCTAAAAAAATGTTGTTGGAGGTCCATTATTATGAAGTGAGCTATAAGCATTTCCCTAATCATCCCCGCATGTTGGAATGGAATTTACTATGGTTAAATATGCTCTAGGTTCACACCAGTTATGTATTCATACTCTAGTCCGGTTTAAATGCTGTACCATTATTTGTTATCTTTAGGATTCCAGGTTACATCTGAGGTGTGAGTTATTTCAATGAAAGAAAAAAAAGATAACGCCTGGAGGGGCGTGGTGTTAAGGGGACCCTCCCGTACGCCGCAGCTGGGGAAAGTCACCATGGCAGACATAGTAAGTGTCACCCTCCAGGCGGGAGGGACTCCTTCATGCGACGTGTGGCAAGAATGCTGGTACAGGAGGCGATAGATTCTCTGTGCAGCTTAGAGATGAGTTTGTCTACGTGTTCGCGACTGATCCCCAAGGTGGAGAGATTGGTAATAGTTGTGATTGGTATGGTACCAGTGGTACCTATGGTGAAGACTAGGTAGTGGACAAGGAATCCTTGTTGTTGGAGGATACGTTGGAGCTCCTTATGCTGAAAGCTCTTTTCCTGGAATTTGATGTGGTGGTTAGTGTCTGAGCAGTAGCCCAGTTCAACTAGGTAGGCTTTTCTTGGTTTGGATTCGTCGTCAATGAGGAGGAGATCAGGCCTGTATTTATCCCATGTGGCTTGGGGAAGATAAGGGGGTTTGAGGGTGGTTGGGGGGTCTCGTGGGAATGTCGGATGTCGCTTCACAAGTGCCTGCATCCATGTACATGGGGAGAGCCCCCAGAGCTCCTTTGGCTACTGCCTTTTGGATGAGTTGGACCGCCTTATTATGTCTGTTGATATACATTCCTTTGAAGACAGGGTGGCTGCACCCAGCAAGAATATGGCCAGCTCCGTCCTGTGCTTTGCGACAAAGAGGGCAGTTATCATCAGAGGGGGGGCTAGTGCTGGTACCATAGGGGCGTTTGTATCTGTACGCCAGTTTCCTAGTCCATAAGCGTCCCCACCTAGCCTTGTGGATTTGTATTTTTTGCCACCATTTGATTTCGGTGGATTGCCAGAAACGATTACTAGCCTGAGGGAGGAGGAAGGGGGTGGCTTGCTCCCACATGGAGGAGTATATGCCCGTGGTGTTGGCATGCCCAGTGTGCAGGGGGGTGGGGAGGTTAGCCTTGATACCCTTGGTGAGATTGTTGGCCGGGTGCCGGGGGGGCTGGTCCCCATTAATAGATTTGGGGGGCTGGACAGACGGCCAATGCATGTTGAGGTGCGCATATTCCCCTGTTTTAACTGGTCCAATTACATTGTATCCTGTCGTCGCTTCTTTCGCGAGCGTGTCTGCCTCGTCATTTCCTACGATTCCTGAGTGAGATCGGACCTTAAGCAGGCGTGTGGTAGCAGCAGCGTTGTGTCTGTTGATAATGTGGATGGCGATGTCTTGCAGGAGGTCGCGGTGTTTGTTTTCCCGTGTCCTGCTGGGATGGTAAATGTGCAGGTTAATAAGCTGCAAGGAGCATAAGCTGTCGGAGTAGATGGTGAGTTCTTCATCTATTTCGGAGTGTACGAGTGCTTGTTGGATTGCCACGAGTTCGGCGCGATTGATGTCGGCAGTGATGCCCTGTCCGCCAGGGTCTATGCGGAGGCAACGTGCAGCGGCCCTGGGGGAGTATACGCCTGCCCCTAGGCGTAGGACGCCGTCTTTGTCTATGATGGCACTTCCATCCGTGTATAGAGCGAGGCCTGGTGCTTGTAGGATAGCACGTGTGCAAGGGAGCACGGGGGGTGTTATGAGTGTGGGGTCTATCTGCATGGGGGTGGGTTGTTGTGCCCAGGTCTTAAGGAGGGAGCTAAGTGCCTTGGGTAGGTGGGTGGTAGGAAGGCCCAGTTGGGAGGGGGGGGGACCTGGTCGTGGGATGGAAGTGGCCCCCATGTCCCTCATGGTTTGGGCCCATGTGGTGGGTGGGTTGTGGAGGTACTTGGCATGGCCAGCTGGGTTTGAGATGGCAATGAGTTTGTAGGTTCCTCTGTGTCTCTTGGCAGGGGTGAGTTTGTCCCCCGTCCAGATTAGGGAGGGGGTGAGGGGTTTGGCCTTGGGAGGCAGAATGGCTAGTTCCATAGCCCGTGGGTGATTTAGGAGGGCGTTATGGGCATATGTGGGTTTGTGTGGGACCAAGAGGATGGTGCACGCGGGAATATCTAGGGTGTGAGCATGTATGGCACTGCCTAGTGCCCATCGAACAGCCTTGTGGGCCTCTTCAGGGTTCTGGCTGGTGAGGTGTGTGTTTCCCCCGTACCAAGGTTGGGTGTAGCAGTGGGGTCCTAAGCCAAACAGTTGGCCAATGGGGGTGGGGGTGTTGCCCATGGGGAGGTGGGGACTCATTAGGAGGGGTGATGTGTCAAGGTCTGTTGTCATCCCCGGGGTGGACATAGCTTTGTGTATGGCAGGGGAGACATTGGAGATGGTAGTGTCTTTGTGCTGCGATAGGAGGGTGGCTACGTCTCCAGCGAAGGTTCCTGTGCTGTGGAGGGTCCAGAGGTGGGGAGAGTGTGCCTTGGTGGTATGGTATCTGTGGTGGAGGAGGTGGTGTTGGGAGAGGGGTATATGACCGACACATTGGCCTGTTGGTGAGTAGATGTAGGTGGTGTCTCCGTTGTTGAGTTGGGGGGGGAGGTGGTGGTACCTGTCATTCAGGGTACCAGCCTGTATGTGGTATTTGCCGGGGGGGTGGATATCCCAGTCTGGGTGGTGGTCTGCCGTGTTAATGATGAGGTTTTGCCTGAGTTCGCTGTACTATTTGGCATCAAACTCTCCTCCCTCCGCCCACTGTCCTTGTTGTTGGAGGTTAGTGAGGTGGAGGTCTTGCCTGGGTGGAATGGAGGGGGGGGGGGCTTTGGGGGTAGTTTCAGTGTTGTAGGCATGGAGGAGTTCCTGAAATCTGGTGGGACCAACCAGCAGGGTGATTTGTTCCTCTGTGAGATGGACGGGGGACCAAGTGACCACAATGGAGGTGGCAAAGGAGTAGGTGTGGGAATGCACAGGGAGGCCAGCAGATATGTAACAAGGGAGATGGTGGCAGAGAATGGTGCATGGGGCTTTCTGGACCCTCCAATATCTGTGATGGGGGGTTTCTCGAGGTTCGTTAGCCTTCCTCTTTTGGGCTCTGAAGCCCAAAAGGTGGGTCAGGCTGTGTTGGTTGCCATATAGGAGGTGGAGGAGCTTGGCTGGGGTTGGGGGAGCAAGAAGGTCTGGGGTAGTGACAGCATGCACCAGGTCGTCAGGGGAGCTGTTCTTACGGATGGTGTGGTGTTTGTAGTAGGAGGCGTCAGTACATTTGTGGGTGTCATTTCTGATGAATTGCATTCTGGCAGTCCAAGCAATCTTGGGGTCAGTGCTCCAGGCTTGAGCATACTTGGTGGGGTGAAGATAGGACTCTCTGGCCCACCACATGTGTGCATTGGAGGCAGGGATCTCCTCGATATTATGCGTGGGGGGCTGTGCTGTGGTTGGGGTAAGGATGCCGGCATTGGGGGTCAAGGGTCGGGGCAGTACGGGGGCAGTGTCCCAGTTGTTAAGGTGGTGGCTGATAGTATAAGTGGAGAACTTGGTAATGTGCCGTTGGGGGATGCGTAGGTGGATGGGGAGGGTCCTCGATGCCAAGGGCAGGGGGCTGTGACAGGAGTAGGGTTGAGGTGGGCTTCCAGGTGGGGGTGGAGAGCACAGGTGTAGGCTGAGTTTGTTGAGGGCAACTTTATGCCTAGTGGAGACTCTTGTGCCATAGGTGTGTGAGAGGGTATTGGATGGGATGATTGTAGTCCCATCAGGGCTCACAATGTCAGCTAGGGAAGTAATGCCCAAGGGGATGAGGGTTTTGAGAAGATTGGGGGGAATGGTGTGTTGGGGTATGTCCGGGAGGGAGTCTTGAAGGGGGTTGAGTAGGGTTTCATCCTCCATATGGATTTGGATGGAGGCTCTTTTGAGGATGTGCATTTGCCTGGCCAGGGTAAAGTATTGAAGTGTGTGGCTGGGCAAGGTAAGAGGATCCATACCCTGGAGCATAGCAGCTTCTTTGTGGAGGAGGGCTGTAGTGAGCCTGCCTAGTTTCCCTGTGTCGTTGAGGGACCTAGTGAGGTGGGCTGCTGTAATTTGAGCATAGTCCACCATAAGGGAGGGGATGCCCAATCCTGCCTGTCCCAAGGGGAGGCAGACACTAGCAGCAGGGAAGGAGGGGTGTAGGTCACAGCATTTTTTAGCCAGGGTCCATATGGCCTTGTCTAAGATGCCTATATCCGAGTAGCTGTAGGGTGCTACAATCATAGGGTAGGTGATGGCAGGTTTATTACATGTGGTGATGAGTCTGAGACATTGGAGAGGGGTGGCGCCTTTCGGTTTGGCAGTGGTGAGGATTTGGTGTCCTTTACTATGTATGAGGGCCAAGGCTTGTTTCATGAGGGGTCTCCAGTTTAGGGTGAGGCTAACCGGCACCCCTAGATACTTGTATGGTTCATTGGGGGGAAGGTATGTAGCCCATGTGTCGTTAATGAGGATGGTTTTGTGGAGAAGTTTGGTTAGGGCCTTGTGGTTGGTGGGATCCTTGGGGTGGGAGCCATGCAATATGCCAGTGATCATGCATTTACCCCCGTTAAGAGGAATCCCAGACCAAGTACTGAATTGTTGCACTTTAAGGCATTGTACCTTGAGGTTGTCTGCTGTGTTAGTGACCACACTGGTGTCATCAGCATATCCTAGACTACCTGTTTTATCTTGGTCAGTATTGGATGTTGAGGTTATGCCTTGCTTGTATCCTCTGCCCCCGGCTTGTAGCCATCTGAGGAGAGGTTCGATGAAGATGATGAAGAGTAGGGGGGAGAGGGTGTCACCTTGGATTGTGCCTCTTGTGATTTGAATGGGTTTGCCTTGGGTGTTGTTGAGGTACATGTGGGTGGTAGCCCCGTTGTAAATTCCTTTCACTGTTTCAATGACATCTACCGGGATTCCAAGGTCATACATAGTTTGGAGCAGCTTGTCATGGTCCACCATATTAAAGGCAGATGAGAAGTCAAAGTAGGCAGCAAACAGGTCTCTTTTTGAGTGAGCCGCATCCTCGATGTCATGTAGGAGGTGGGTGAGCTGCCTATGGGTGCTTCTGTTCTGTCTGAATCCCTCTTGGGAGTCACTGAGGACTTGGTATTGGTCCAAGTATTTGGACATCACTGTTGTAACCATGTTAGTCCACAATTTACCCATCGTGTTGTTGAGGCCAATAGGTCTGTAGTGGTTGGCTTGGGTGGGGTCTCCTTTCTTGTAAAGCATGATGGTGTTGGAGGTCTTCCAGCAAATGGGGGTGTAGCCGGTGATCCACATAAGCCCAAACATTTTATGTATGGTGTGGTGCCAAGACCAGGGGAGGCAGGTTAGGAGTTCATTGGGGATTCCGTCTGGGCCAGCCTGTTTGCTTTTTGCTACGTGTTGGATGCATGTTTGGTAATTAGAGAACTCCATGAGGTAGGGTAGGATGGGGTTGGAGTGTTGGTGGGGTTGGGCCTTGGTTTCTAGGGAGAATGTGTCTAGCAGGGAGGCCCATGGAGGGGGGGCGGTCTGTCTGTCTTGGGGTAGGTATTTGCCGGTGCACGTGTGGTGAGGGGGGGCCATCATGTGCCCCATGTGCTCCCCCAAGATGTCCAGGAGGTCATTAGTGGACGTTTTGTGTTGGCCAGTGGTGGGGTTTTGGAGGGTCTGGGGTGACGTCGGATTCTCAGAGGTTTTGAAGATGTTTCTGTGGGCTTGTTTAGGTTTGTTGGATAGTTATGTCATGAAGGCTGCTTTGCCAGTGGCGGTAGCTGTTTGTCTGCTGTTCGTGAGAATTCTCCGGAGGGCAGGGAGGGCCTCATCGAGGGATATATTGATTGCAGCCAAGAGGGAGGCATGATCTGAGGCAAGCTGGATATGGGTGAGGGTGTTAGGATGGTTATGGCATGTTTCTAGGAGAGTAGAATGGGCGGTGTGATAGGATTTGGGGTCGGTGGTTAGGAGTTTCCTGTACGTCTTAAGCTGTTGGATATGGGAGTTGATTTTGGCGTGGGCTTTGCTCTTCTTTCTGTCAAGGAAGTGCCCTGGGATTTGGTTCCTGGTAGGGCAGGTGTCAAACATAGTGGCAAGGGCCATCCTAATAGGTTCCATAATCTGGTTGCTGAGATGGTCGAGGTCTAATCCTTTTGCAAGGAGAGTGTGTTTGACTTGGTGGAGGTGGGATGGGAGGGAATTGTCTCCTATGAGGTTGGTGGCCTGGTCCCACCAGTCCCTGATGGTTTGTGTGTGTTCCATGAAGAAGGTAGTGTGCGTTTCTTCAATGGCCTTTCTAGTGGCGTTCATGGAGGCCTTGCTGACGGGGGTGACTAGTTGTTGGGGTCTAGGAGGGGGGGGTGTCAGTCAAAGTCAGGGGTATGGGAAGGTAAATAGGGGGGATAATTTGGTGAAGGGCCATGTGGTCTAGGTATCCTCCGACCTCCCTGGTCTTTTCACTAATATGGGGGTGGAGGGGGTTGGGGCAAGGGGAGATGAGGATGTCATCAATTCTGCTGTGGTGCTCGAGGTTGCCTTCCTGGTAGCAATGGAAGGTGGATGCTCTAGTGAAAGGGTTGGTGGGGTGGAGGTTGAGTTGGGAGCACATAGATATGTGATGTTGGTCTGTGTGGGAAGTGGCGTGGGTAGATCTATCTGAGGGAAAGAGGGTTGCATTCCAATCCCCTCCACAGAGTGTGGTGTGATTGGGCTTTTTGGTGTGAGTCCCGATGTATGTATAGGCGGCTTGCCGTTGCTGGGGTTGGTCATGGGGCATGTAGACGCCTATGATGCGTGTAGGAGTTGGGGTGATTGAGCCGAAGGTGATGTGCACCAGGCAACCAGCCAGGTCTGCATTGACTTCATGGTGGACGGGGGGGCCTAATTGCTTGTGGGTGAGGATTATGACCCCTCCTTTACCGTGGTTGTTGTCCGGGGTTTTGGCAACACTACTGTGGTGAAGGGAGTATTGGGGGAGTTCCTTCTTGATGAATTGGATGAAGGAGAGGCAGGAGAGCAGTTTGGTTTCTGTAAGAATAGCCACATCTGGTTTGTGGTCTAGGATGTGATTGAGAATTAGCTCCCAGGAGCTCCTCAGCCCTCTGCAGTTGAGGAGTAGAAAATGTATGTTGTCCATGTAGTAGTCTTGGGGTGACTGGGCATGGTGGGTGGGTTGTTGGGCAGGTCCATTATCCTTAGGGGTAAAATGAATGGTTGGTTTAAAGCATGTTTGTTTGAGCTTCTTAGCCTGTTGGGGGGGGGGGCTCCCTTGGAAATGGTGGTGGTAGAGGTGGGGGGGAAAAAGTTGTGGATTGCTGTTTGTTTGAGTTTAATGTTGGGGCCCAGGTATTGCGAGTGTTTCAGATGCTTGTTGGGGTGCCTGATATTTTTTTTGGTGGGGGGGTGCTCTGTGTTGCCACGTTTTTTCAGGTTGGTGACAGTTGAAGGGCCGTGGCAAGTGATGGTGCAGAGATTGGGTTGTCCGGGTAGGAGGGTAGTGACCCCGGGGTGGTAGGTGGTGGCTGCAAGTGGGAGGGTTGGCTCTGGGGCAGCATCTCCTGTATCACAGTCCATTTGCGTGTTGGGGGGGGATGTGCGTTTGGGCAGGCTGGCGTCCTTCATCATGGTATCTTCCATGTTGGGTTGTGGAGGCATGGGTTTTGTAGGAGTTGTAGTAGGGGTTGTATCTGTAGTATCCATTGTCGCAACGTCAAGATGGTATTGGGGGTCCAAAAACCTCATGCCTGCGCTCTCTTTTTTAAGGATGAAGATGTTCCCATATAGGGCCTGCCAGGCTCCTGGTGTGGAGTCCAAGGGGATTGGCGAGAGGTTTTCTGAGTCTATCCAATACCAGATGTTATAGTATTTTTTAAGACAACCAGCATGTCCATAGGCGATTGGGAGGGGGGTGGTAAAGTGCAAGATACATTTACTGTGTCCATGCAGACGTTGGAGGATTTGGTCTTGGCTACTGCCGGGTAGGATCCCAAGGTTGTAGGGTTCATCGGGGATAAGGTCGTGCGGGTTTGGGTGTTCCGGATTATAATCAGGTTGTACGATTCGGTGGAGTATTCCCATCTGGGGGCATTCGGTGTGCATGTAGGCCTGCATCAGCATATTAGTAAGATTCCCCCTGCGAGGGATGAAGTGGTTAGGCCAAACACCCAGGTCATTACGTGTTGCCTTGAGTATCCGGTGATGTCTCTCCCCAAATTTGAATATTTTTTCTGTGTCGACGTATGGTCCACCGAGATAGGCATTGATGGCGTGCACTTGGCAGTGGCATCGAATTTGTTTCTCAATGTATGGTAGGATAGCACGCAGGGCCGGGGTTGGGTCTAAGGCACCATCTCCCATGTTGCAGTCCATTCGTGTGTTTGGGGGGGAGGTACGTTGGGGTGAGCTGGCGTCCTCCATCATGGTATATTCCATGTTGGTTAGCGTAGGCGTAGGGTTCGGAGGGGTTGTATCTTTGGTAACAGCCGACGCATTTCCAAGCTGGAATTGGGGGTCCAAAAACCTCATGTCTGCGCTCTCATCTTTAAGGATGACGATTTGCCTGATGGCCTGCCAGGCGCCCGGTGTGGAGTCCAAGGGGATGGGCGAGAGGTTTTCTGAGTCTATCCAATACCAGGTGTTATGATATTGTTTGAGACAGCCGGCATGTCCATATGCGGCTGGGAGGGGGGTGGTGAAGTGCAAGATACATTTATTATGTCCTTGTAGACGCTCGAGGATTTGTTTTTTGCTGCTACCAGGTAGGATCCCAAAGTTGTAGGATTCATCAGAGGAAAGGTTGTGGGGATTGGTGTGTTCAGGGTTATAATCGGGTTGTGCAATTTGGTGGAGTATGCCCATCTGGGGACATTCAGTGTGCATGTAAGCCTGCATCAGCAAATTTGAAAAATTTCCCGCTGAGGTGAAGTGGAGCGGCCTAACACCCAGGTCGCTACGGGTTGCCAGGAGTATTTGGTGGTGTCTCTCCCCAAATTTGAATATTTCCCCTGTTTTGACATGTGGTCCACCGAGGTAGGCATTGATGGCGTGCACTTGGCAGTGGCTTGAAATTTGTTTCTCAATGTATGGTAGGATAGTGCTTAGGGCCGGGATTGTGGGCTGGCCTTGGTGGTGCGCTTTCCTCCCCTACATGTCGGGTCCTGGGGGGGCTGGAGATAGGCATTGAATGCGTACTTTCTAATAGGCCTGACCCTAATACAGATGGGGGCCGGGATACAATTTGTATTTTTTGTGCATATTGCATCGATGTGCCATCTGTGTAAATAAATCCTGTAAGCCATCCAGTGTAGCCATGGAAGAATGATCCAAATGATTCATAGGAGGTTGGGGGTGGTAGAATCAGGGTGGAGGCATAGGTTGGGGGTGGTAGACTCGGGGTCGAGGCATAGGTTGGGGGTGGTAGACTCAGGGTCGAGGCATAGGTTGGGGGTGGTAGACTCAGGGTAGAGCATAAGTTGGGGGTAGTAGACTCAGGGTAGAGGCATCAGTGTACTGTGGTAGACTTAGGGTAGAGGCATAGGTTGGGGGTGGTAGACTCAGGGTAGAGGCATAGGTTGGGGGTGGTAGACTCAGGGTAGAGGCATAGGTTGGGGGTGGTAGACTCAGGTAGAGGCATAAGTTGGGGGTGGTAGACTCAGGGTAGAGGCATAGGTTGGGGGTGGTAGACTCAGGGTAGAGGCTTAGGTTGGGGGTGGTAGACTCAGGGTAGAGGCATGGGTTGGGGGTGGTAGACTCAGGGTAGAGGCATAGGTTGGGGGTGGTAGACTCAGGGTAGAGGCATAGGTTGGGGGTGGTAGACTCAGGGTAGAGGCATAGGTTGGGGGTGGTAGACTCAGGGTAGAGGCATAGGTTGGGGGTGGTAGACTCAGGGTAGAGGCATAGGTTGGGGGTGGTAGACTCAGGGTAGAGGCATAGGTTGGGGGTGGTAGACTCAGGGTAGAGGCATAGGTTGGGGGTGGTAGACCCAGGGTAGAGGCATAGGTTGAGGGTGGTAGTCTCTTGGTAGAGAGGGGGTTTGGGTTGGGTGCCAGGGGTTGGGGGTAAGGTGTTGGGTTTGGGGGGTTGGGGGTGGGAGTTGGGGGAGGTAGGGGTTTGAGGACTACTAGGATAGCGGGAGGCGCAGTGGGGGATATAGGGGTGGAGAGGAGCGCATTGACTTCTACTATCCGCGCATATCTGATTCCGCATAGCTTTGAAGTCGCAGATTGGGGACCAACCTGTGTTTCCGTCCTCCTGGCTATGTAGTTGGTGCGAGGGGTAACAGAGCGCGTGGAGGGTGTTTTCGAAAGTGGATTGGTGTTGTCGACTGGATTTGTAAAAATGACAGAAATTAGCAGAGTCCGCGAATTGATTTGCGCAGCAAAGAGTGGTGGTAAAGGGCCGGCAATTAAAGGCGTTAAGCCCCAGGGTGCTCCAGTTCATATGGTGAATGGCAGCGTCCCGATTTGAAAGAGCAGGTGTCTGTCCTGGAGTCCTGCATGGGGGAAAAGGGGATTCGTTAGTAGGTTTCTCAATTGCATGGAGCCTTCGCTCCTGGCAGCGACCATCAAGAATGCGCCAGGGATGTGCGCTTCGTATCCCCCCCTGTAGGGAAGTCCAGGGAGAGGCGCATTCTGTCCGGTAGTGCATACTTTCGGCTGCCCAGAGGCGCAGCTCGCTACCAAAGTAACCGTCTACCACCCTGCGACCACAGAAGTTGCTGCGAGTCGCGTCAGATGTTGTAGACGGCGACTTAGATAGCAGCACTGCCTCTGCGAAAGCATGACCTCCCGTGTGGTTGCAGTTTCGGGAAGAGTTGACCGAAAATGCATGGAACAGAGAGTAGGTGGTATCATTCGGTAGCGCAGACGCAGGAGAATGCGAATGTGCTACGCGAATGCTAAGAAGGAAAATGAGCAGCGAGAAAGTTACATCGGAAGTTCGAATGTTGAAAAAAGTTTAAAAGTTTCATTTCATTTCAATGATATATTTACCGGTGTACACTCCTGTGGCAGCCCTTATCTAGATAGAGGGCAGCAACAATTTATGTTCATTTGAAGTCATGCTTTCACTAATCATACACTGTGGCAGACACTCATACTGTGCTGGAAAATCAAACCCTTTAGTATGAAGTCGCCAAGTATGAAATATCTAACTCATACCATCATTGGATAAAATGCTAAAAAACCCTCTCATTCATTAATGCAGAACGCAGCAAAGAAATGTACCGAAGCAGTTACCGATACCGGCAAGTCAGCGGCTGATGCGGTAGGAAAATACCGGCAAGTCAGCTGCTGATATGGTATCAAATGCTGCCACATCAACCAAGGAAACCGTCAAGGAAGTTCCCGGGGCGGTAGGCGGAGCAGCGACAAAAGCCAAGGATGTAGTGACTGGAAATGAGAATGAGGGATAAAAGGATCAGGGGTCACACTGCCCGCCACATGACAAACCCGAGGCCACTCAGGACCCTGACAACTCATGAGCCCCACCACCCCCAGCCCCCTAGAGGGCACTGATTAGGGATTAGGGTAGAGTGCTACCTTCCTGGATGGATGCATGTGTTCTCGTTCATATAGCCCCCTGCCTATATATATGTGGATACATCCAGGATATATCGACATATTAATATGGTCATATGGACATATCCACTTGAAGGCTCACTCCCATAGTTTGCTAGTGGGCCTAGAGCACCACTGACTATTGTACAATGTACTCTTGCACTGTTGTTACCGGTAGTTGCAGCATTATGGCACGTTGCTCAGCACGTCACGTGCACTTCAGATATGTCGTACTTTCCAACGTCATGCATGCCGAGTTGATATGAGTTGTCTGTATATCGGAGTTATTATAGCTCATGAGTTGATATGAGTTGTCTGTAGCTGTACATCGGAGTTATAATAGCTCATGCCGATCTGTATATATCATGAGTATATATGTACTTCTGATTCCTCTGTAACTATCTTCCGACCTCATCACTATAAGCCGGTACCATATCTGGTCTAGCTTCTTGCTCTCCTTTCTCGCAGCTTTCGCATTCTTTGCTTTTGGCATCCAAGCGTCCAGGGAGCAGCCTTGAGTGGCTGGACACGCAGGCTGATTACGCCGATAAGCATGCGTCAGGAGTCTGTACTGCAGCCACCTCCTTCGTCTGCGTCCGGTACAAGTGGTCGTGCGTTCGCGGGGCTGTGGTAGGTTCCCACCGAGGGTGTATGGGGTAAAGCGATGAGTTGACCTTCCTGCGTTCTCGTGCGTTTGGGGAATTGGCCTGCCACTTGTCAATTTTGTCGTTGAAATTGAAAAAGGCCACCTCCTCCGTCTGCGTCCGGTACAGGGGGTCGTGCGGTCGCGGGGCTGTGGTAGGATGGCTGACTCTATTAATAGAAAGAGTGAAGCCAGGGCAATGCCCTTACATTTCTGGGGTCCAACCATTGAACCATAAGATACCGTCGCATCACCATGATCATATTTTGGGACATATGGTACATGTGCAGTGATGTTCATAAGCCCACCTTGCTTGACTCTGTCAGGCTGCGAGCACGTTTGAAGTCCAGTGGGGCACCAGGTGAAATGTTATTATTATTATTCAGTGTCCAAATGACGAATACGGAAAATTGTACAAGTTGTACATTAATTGATTTATAGGGTAATACCGGTACAGCTAGCAGATATACAGGTACATTATATCATCATCATCATCATCATCATCAGTGACTGCCCAATTTCCTCAGGCGATTCCCACTTTCCCGATAGCAAGCCTCAAGAAACCATCGCATCCTCACATTTCAGCCACACAAACAATTTGTCCAAACAATATCCTGGTCAATATATTTGTACTGCCATGCTGGAGACGGCGAGGAGCCAAATTGCTGGCAGAATTTATGTAACCAAGTTCCACCCACAAAAAACAAGTGCATGAAAGCCTGGCAATGCATGCTACGTAGGGTAAGACATACCGGTCGGTATTGTGGCATTACAATGTTTTAGGTCGGTGTACCACAGCTCCAAAATCCACCGTCGGTTTGCTGCTGCATTGCTGACGCAGTCCAGGGAAAGCTAATTAGGATAAAGGGACTTGCCCAGCCTTGAATAATCAAGAAAACTCCGGACTACCAAGAGGGGGTATGTGTGTGTTTTGCAGTCCATCCGGTAAATGCATAGCCAAATAGGCTAAACAGACTTGACCAACCTCAATATTGGGAAGGGCTTTATACATAACAAGCACTAGTTAACTGATCTCCAACAAATCGTAAACGGCGGGGGCCCGGAATTCGTACTATGCAGATAATACTCTAGAAAACTCTGGACTACCAGGAGTGGGTATACCGGTATATACTAACAAGCATCCCTAGATATCTTGCCTCCCAGGCAATGTGGCCTCAAATATATTGAATTTGATTGTTAAATATTTTTCCAGCCAACTCTGGTCTGCTCACCGCCTTCCAATTCCAATACCCCCCGTGGCGTGGGACAGTAACAGAAACCAGTGAGCATCAGGGTACTTTATCAGCATGAATAGCGGTGCTCTCGCTTGTTTTATGTCTTGGTGACTCCTTGTGTACTCCCTTAGAACTATCGGTCCTGACAGTACTATGTCAGCTTCCTGTTGACTGCGTCATCGGTTCTTCTGACACGCGCTGTCTAGCCTGTACCCTGATCAGGTTCCAGGCTACCGCCCTCCTTCCTCCACTGGTGCCCCTTAATGGGTCTCCTGTGCTTGTAACTTATTCTCGTCTCCGCATTTATAGATTGGCGTGCTGCACACACAAAGTCCACTCTCCGGAGTGTTATCCAAGCTGATAGGTTATACGGCCCTTCATTTACTACCACTGCTTTGCGATGCAACTTCCGCGAGGACCTCCCGCCATTTTGAGAAACTCCATGACATGGATGGTCTTTCCTGGACGCGCGGGATGCGCAGTATCATTCTCAGCGATGGCTGCGACCAATCCTTCCAACGGAGGAACGGCTCCTCTTGATGATTGGCTAGACGTTTGTGCACCAGCTGCCTCTGCTAGCGGTCATGAGAGTCCTTCCGCCATCGTGGAAGTAACCCCCCCCGGTCATTCCTCCATCTTCTCTTCTTTTTCCTCCCCTGCCGTCTGTCGCCTCCTCCCGTCTGTCGTAGATGACTGTGACGTGCAGACTCAAGTCGGCGACTAGCCTGGACATCGGTGGAGATACCCCGTCTTCGTCTGCTCGCGTCCTTGACGTCGCTAACCTTTCTCCGGTGTTTGAGGCTCTGCCTGCATACCGGAGGTTGCCAAGCCGACCAAGCTCCCTGCTGATGTCTACGTCGTCTTTGCCCCCTTTGCTCTGCCCAGCCGACGGTCGGCTCCTGGCATGAGCTTGCGCTCTAGTGGCTCTGTGCTACCTTCTGGAGAAATTTTTCGATCAAACTGGCGGATCGCCGGCACTGCCGTAGGGTTCGCCAGAGGAGGACGACCTACGCGTCTGGACCTGGAGATTCTGGAGGTGGTAGGAGGCAGGGGGGTATGGTCAGCACCACTACGGGTGCTGCTCCCTCTACCCCCCAACCGGGTGAGTCGAGCGATAGAGGGGGGGACTTAGGATTGACTGATCATCGACGGCGGGATATTAGGACCTTTACATGCCTCGGCTCTGCTCTTCGCATCCTAGCGATAAATGTTCGAATTCTGCCCTTGCGATTTGCGATTTTCTGCCATTGGTGCGATTTTCTGCACCAGGTGCGACTTGCTGCACTGTCATTCTCGTCTCCTTTTTTCCCATACCTCTAATCTCGACTTCGACCTAACGCTTCCCCACCTTCTGTGATCCCAGGTCTCGCAGCGCCGGACTTCGCCCATGCTACAGGCCGAAGTGGACGCCGTCCTGGCCCTAGTCCAGCGGCCGTGGAGGATCTTTGGCATGATATCTTGGTGGATATTTTTCTCTCTTAGGCTCCTTGTGACCCCTGGGTGCGTTCCGTGGTTCGACAGAGGTTACTACTTTGTCTTCTCGTGCCCCTGGTTTCCCCCCTTCGGTGTATGCCTTAGCTACGTGAGTTTGGGTTCAAGTGTTTGAGTTCTGATAGGGCTTAGGAATTTTAGTTAAGTGGTATAGAGGCATGGTTGATCTCGATTAGTTGGGGCATGCATGAGTTGTTGATGATGACACTGCTCAGCATGGTGCTAGTGTGTTATCTTCGCAATCGCGTGTTCATCTAGGGAGACAAGACTCCTTCGGAGCTTTTCTTTGGGGTTGCACCTGATGTGTCGTTGTTGCGTTTGTTTGGTTGCCCTTGCTATGTAATCTTAGTATTGGGCAGTCACGCAACAAGCTAGTTAAAAAGGCATTATTTGGTAGACTGGTTGGGTATTCCTTGGTGAGTAAGGGTTATTATACTTGGGTTTCCAATGTTGCGCCAGTTAGTAGTGAGTAGTGATGTACTCTCTATCTCCAGTTCAGTTCTAAACTGTCTTTCTGGGTTCTCCCATTAGTATGGGTCCCCGTGCCCGCTTGCATCCCTCCTGTCATCAAACGGTGATATGTTATGTGTTACCGGTAATTCCCTACGCCCTTTAACAACCCCAATTGTTGTTGGCTGGCCTGGCTGGGATGTATCATTGTTGCATTCTAGACCAGGGCCTGATCTTGCTGTATTGTGTGTGAAGTTTTAGGGCGGGTGGGAGTTGGATATCCAACTATAATCTTAGCCGAATCTCAGGGGGTCGCCAGGCCCTCCTCTGTGCCACGTTTTAGCGGTGAAGCTTTAGGATTTAGACAGCCTTCGATCATAGTGGTACCTGGATCAGGTCCATTGCCTAATAGTCGCCAACCTCCGACCACCTCGGATGGCTCGCGGGTGTCGATAATTCCGACGCCTCCTGTCGTCCCTGGTGGATTACTCGGGTCAAGCCCATGTGATGATGTAGCCGTTGCCGAATGGGTAAGTGATGATCTTGAACACTGGTCTAGCTTGATACTGCGTATGGCTGGGGTGTTACAGTCAACCCAGGATTCATTGTTTTAGGTGCTGCTGGTTCTCATACGTAGGTTAACATGGCCCTATGTGTGAGTGCCTATTCCTCAGCACCTCCTAGACTGACTTATAGGGTAGTCTAGATTGGTGGAGCGTTACGACGCTTTGTTTAGGCAGCTTCCTTTCAGCTGTCTTTCTTGGTTTTGGTGGAAGGTGGTACTTAATTCAGACCACCGTTATAGCGTCTTGATGGTTTCTGACTCTTAGTTCCATAGGCAGATGGTTCGTTCGGTGGAGCTCATCATAGATTAGCTATTTCTTTTTACTCCACACTGTTTTTAGATCACCAGCCCCTCATGTGATTGGAACTTTTTGTGGAGTGTAGTAGTTGTTTCCCTTCGGATTTTACTGTGAATTGGTGGGCTGGGTAATCTTGCAGTTGTACTTGCAGATGTACCGCCGCTCATCTCTTTCTTGTTTTCCGAGTGTATTTCAAGCGCCCTTTCAGTCCATCCTTTGCAGTAAATTCTTTGAAGTCCTTTTTATGCGTTTACTATTTTTCAGGTGGACAATAGTTTTTATGTACTATGGTTGTACATCTACCCTTCTATTGTTCATTGAACTGTGTTTCCTTTGTTGGTTACAAGTTTCTTGAAAATTTTAACTTCGCATCCTTTGGATTTTTTCAGTTACTGCAGGTTTGGTTTGCTTGTGGTTAGGCGCTTGGTGTGTCTTGAGTGCATGAGTTCTTTGCGGTGCGATACCCACCTCTTAGAATGTTTTTCGTTCGTGCCGTAGCTGGGGATTTATGATAATTAACTTTCATAAATCTTCTTACTTCCATCTTTGAGTGAGAAACCAGTTCATCATGGTTTTTTCATCCCAACCTAGTCATGAATTCTATGCTAAGAATAGTTTTTAAGGTAGTGGATTTTTCCATCGACTTTTTTTTCCATCGTAGTCTTTAGTGTCCTCTTGTCTGCGTCCTTTAGGCTTTGATTCTCTCGTGAGCTGCGCTCACACGATATTTCAATCCGTCTCTTTGGTTATCATTGATTGGCGTTAGGTTCCTATTCCCGGATCGGGTTTTCTATACCGTTGTTCCCTAACTTTGATATACGATTTTTTCAGTCTTCTCTTTAGGTTAAGTTCTCGGTTCTTTCAGTCACCGTTGTTCCCCTTCCTTTGGTATTAGGATTGATTTCTGTTTGGCCTCCCTGTGATTTTCTGGTTTGGTGCCTACTATTCTGGATGAATAGTATTTTTGCGCTTACCATGGATGGTTACATTTCCATTTTGGTCTCAGCTCAGCTCGGTATGACCCAAGTTTTTTGCTGCTACATTTTTGGAGTACTACAGTGGTTTTTGGTTCATCCTTTCTCATCCTTTTATTTTAGACAAGGCTTTCTTCTGGTTTCCTGTTTTTCCGCCGTTCCTTAATAATTTTTGTTTGCTACCAGTTTATGGTTCTATGTCCCCAGTGCCATAGGTGGAGTACTAGTATTGTATGTCACCCGCGTCATAGGTGGAGTATCAGCATGAATAGCGGTGCTCTCGCTTGTTTTATGTCTTGGTGACTCCTTGTGTACTCCCTTAGAACTATCGGTCCTGACAGTACTATGTCAGCTTCCTGTTGACTGCGTCATCGGTTCTTCTGACACGCGCTGTCTAGCCTGTACCCTGATCAGGTTCCAGGCTACCGCCCTCCTTCCTCCACTGGTGCCCCTTAATGGGTCTCCTGTGCTTGTAACTTATTCTCGTCTCCGCATTTATAGATTGGCGTGCTGCACACACAAAGTCCACTCTCCGGAGTGTTATCCAAGCTGATATACTTCAAATTGCCAAATTGGCCAGCGCTTTAACGCACTTGAAAACAAAAATACTGCGCTTTGTAGTGCAAAAAGCGCAAAAATTGCTTGCTGCGCCCACAGGGACGGAGTTGCAAAAAACTGCGCTTAAAGCGCAGAGGGGGTCAAAAAGTCAGCGCTCAAAGGCGCAAAAGTGCGCGCTTTGAATTACCCTGGTGAGCATAGTTAGCGGATAAGGCAGTTTGCAGACTTGTCCAGCTGGCGTCACATGTGGCTTCACACGTCTAGGTGGCCTCACGTGTCTGCCGCCGAAGCCAAGGCGATCAAGTTGAAGGTGTCACTATCACTCCTGCACAATCCACGAATAAGAGTTATGAGTTAAGGTACTCCATTCCGTTCCATTTAATCACATTATACCACATAATGACAATGCAATCATCATTATCATCATCCTATTTTTTGCTCGTCGTCATCATCATCACCATCACCATCACATACTAAACATAAATAGTAGGGGGCCCTGGCGGGTCCCCTGGAGGTCGGCCCCGGGGGTGGTGTAATGTTCGTCAAGCAGCAGTGGCAGGCAGCCTCCTTGGTGATGGATGCATGCAGTTGCTTACTTATCCGTACAATTTAATTTTGGGGGGGTCAAGAATCAATGTAGCATGGCATGGCATTATTATTCAAATTGGTGGCGTGTGAGGCTAATGAACTCATTAGCTCACTGACTATCAGCATCTGGTGTGTTACACCCGCTGTTTATGCCTTGCTGACTTCTTTTGTTTTTCCTTAGAACGATCTCCTAATGTACAGTGACAGCAATTGCTGTCAATGACACCGTACGGTCTAACCCTGGCCTAAACCAGGGTTATGTCCTCCGGTCCCCCGCAATGGTGTGCTCCTTAGAGCGACACCCTCCTCTTGCTTTCACCTCTTCTGTAAGAAAGATCAATACTGCTGACGCTGTTTAACATTCATCCACTCCTGAAGAGTTTAAGCTGACAGGTTCTGGGTTTCCATCGCGCTTCCTCTGCTTGACAAAAATGCTTCTTCGAGCTCCCCTGAGTTCAATCCTGCCGCTTACTCGAAGAAATGGTCCCAATGGGTCTCAACAGATCCATGGGTACATTATCTTCAGTGGCTGTGATGCAGTTTTGACTCCTGTTCGGAACCACCGACTAAGCTGGATGGATGTTCAAGCGCCAAGTACCAATGATCCTCCAGAGGAGGTCGCTTCTGAGACTGTAGGAGCTACCCCCCCTTTCCCCCCCACTCCATTTCCCCCTCCTTTTGAACCTCCCCCCGCCTAACAAGTCTGGACGTCGGTGGAGTCACATCTTCTGCTGATCGAGTGCTTGATGTACATCTGCTGCGGCTTCTGCAGCGACTTCTGCTGCGTCTTCTGCTGCTCGAGTGCTTGATGTCCTTCTGCTGCGACTTCTGCTGCGGCTTCTGCTTTGACTTCTGCTGCGACCCCCAGTTCTTCGGCAGAGCGGCTACTGGCATCATGTCTTAGCGTCAGTGGAGCCATGTCTTTGCGTCGGTGGAGCCATGTCTTTGCGTCGGTGGAGCCATGTCTTTGCGATTGTGGAGCCATGTCTTTGCGTCGGTGGAGCCATGTCTTTGAGTCGGTGACGCCATGTCTTTGTGTCGGCTAGGCTGTTGGCTATGCTAGGCTGTTGGTGGAGCTGTAGGCTAGGCTGTTGGCTAGATTTTGGCTAGGCTGTTGATGGAGCTGGAGGCTAGAATGTTGGTGGAGCTAGAGTGGCTAGGCTTCGGGATAGAAATGGAATAGGAATAGGAATGGTATGGGGTAGCGCCTGATGTTTCATTGTTACGCGTCTTTGGCTTTCCATGGTATGTTACCCTGGTCTATGCGAGAAGCGTAACAAGCTCGACGATCGAGCTGAGGCTGGTCGACTGGTTGGGTATCCCATGGTGAGCAAAGGTTATTATGTTTGGGTCCCTAAGTTGCGCCAGGTCGTAGAGGGTCGTGATTTACCCTTCTATGAGCAGTTAGTACACAACTGCAAACCTGGGCGCTCCCCTTATGATAGGTCTTCGTACTTAGGCGACACCTCTCCTGCTATCAACAGCGATGTGTTAGACGAGGCGGGCAACGCCTTACATCCTCTAGTGCACCCGGCAGTGGCTCCCTGTCCTGTGCGACATATGGTCCTAAGGCCGCGGCCTGGAGCTGAGTGCGCTGCATCGAGTGCCGCACTGAGGGATGGGCGGGAGTCTCAAGGTCTTTCCGATATTAATTTGCCTCCATCTCATGGGGTCGTCAGTACTGCCACGCCCCCTGGTATCGTAGGTGAAGTTTTTGGATCTAGTACGCCTTCTAACATGGTGGTAACTCCACAGCCGATTTCATCAGTTTTCGACCCCTGCATCAGTTCAAAAAAGTTTCAGGTTTTCCCAGCTCCATTTCCTGGTGAGACATATTGGGATACCGATAGGCATGAACAGGCCACCTTGGGTTTGCCAGGTGATGATTATTTAGAAGAGTAGTCTATGGGTGATACTGGGTACGGATGGGGTGTTCCGGTTGACCCAGGCCTCACCATGTCTGATCTAGAGGCAAAGAATGCCGTCCCTGCTGGGTATGTTTTAACTGTCCTGGGGGATTTACTAGCTGTTTGTGCTGTGGGTTCTCATGGTAGGATTGACCTTCCCTACATGTGTGCTTCCATATCAGTACCTACTCCACTGTCTTTTCGGCAGCCATGGATACCTCAAATTCTGATAGGAATCCCTGGTTGCTAGCTATGACGGGTGCGACTGACTCCTTGTGTGCAATTTTCCTTGCGTGCGAATTTTTGCAGAGACCTGAGATTGATTTTTCAGAGGTCTCTGCTCCATTCTCATCCAAGGCTGGCCTTCGGATTCTCCTGTCTGACATCCCTCATAGAAAGATGTTTGTTAGGCAGCTGGATATTCAGCTGTCTTTCTTGGTTTCAGTGGAAGGTGGAAATTTATTCAGACCACTGTTATGGCGACTTTATGGTTTTCTGACTCTTCGTTCCATAGGCAGATGGTTAATTCGGTGGAGCTTATCATAGATTAGCTATTTCTTTATGCTTCACTGGTGACCTGGGGCATCTGTTTTGGTTCCCCAGCCGCCTTCCGGTGATTACTGAAATAAGTGGAAATTACTAGTTGTTTCACTTCGATTTTTTCAGTACAATGGTACACTGGGTAATCTTGCAGTTGTACTTGCAGATGTACTTTCCCACACCTCCTTTTTTGTTCTTCCAGGTGTATTTCAGTCGGTTCATTCCACTTTGTTAATGCCGTAGCAGGGAATTTATGATAATTAACTTTCATAAATCTTCTTACTTCAAATCATTGAGTAAGAAACCAGTTCCTCATGTTTTTTTCATCCCAGCCTAGTCATGGATACTATGCTAAGAATAGTATTTAAGGTGAAAGATTATTCCATCGAATTTACTTCAGTGGATGACTAGTGTGTCCTCTTGTCTGCGTCTTTTAGACTTTGATTATATCTTGTGCTGCTCTCACAACATATTTCAGTCTTCTCTTTCGGTTATTTTCCAATTTTTTCAGTCTCCGTTGTTATCCTTAGTCTTCTTGAACTCTTTGGTATTAGGATTGACTTCTGTCTGGCCTCCCAGTGATTTCTGGTTTTGTGCTGTGACCTACTATTCTGGATGAATATAATTTTTGCGCTTACCCTGGATGGTTACATTTCCTTTTTGTTTTCAGCCCAGCTCGGGATGACCCAAGCTTTTTGCTTCTACATTTTCGGAGTAACACAGTGGTTTTTTAGTTGATCCCATCTCAAACTTATATTTCAGTCAGAGCTTTCTACTGGGTTTCCAGTTTTTCAGCCTTTGCTTCAATTTTTGTTTGCTGCCAGTTTATCGTTCTCTGCCACTGGTGTCATAGGTGGAGAAGTAGTATTGTATGTCACCTGCGTCATAGGTTGAGTATCAGCATCTGGTGTGTTACACCCGCTGTTTATGTCTTGCTGACTTCTTATGTATTTCCTTAGAACGATCTCCTAATGTACAGTGACAGCAATTGCTGTCAATGACACCGTTCGGTCTAACCCTGGCCTAAACCAGGGTTATGTCCTCCGGTTCCCAGCAATGGTGTGCTCCTTAGAGCGACACCCTCCTCTTGCTTTTACCTCTTCTGTAAGAAAGATCAATAATGCTGACGCTATTTAACGTTCATCCGCTCCTGAAGAGTTTAAGCTGACACTGACTTCCCGAAGTTCCCTAGAGGCAGGTGCAGCAACTCCCGAGGCTACTGTTGCTACTGCGCAATCTGCAGGAACTAGTGCGAAAGAGTAGATTTTCTTGTCAAGCACAATGCGTTGATGCAATGAGCTACAAGAGGCACGAAGAAGCGAATTTTGAAGGGGAAATCGTAGACATACTCCAGGTCCCTAGATTGAGTCCACAAGACAGTAGGGAAACGACAAATGAAAACGCCGCGTCCACAGTCCGCAACCCTGAGATACGTACACTAAAAAGTGCCCTCCGAGGTAATCCGCCCCCGACAGGAATCGAACACAGGTCGCTTAGATTTCAGGCAAGTCAGATTAACCGGCTGATTTGACCGGCTTTCTTGGGAATATTTAAAGATGTGAAGATGTGAAGATTTGACTTTTCCCCGCTTGTCTTGGTCTTTCGCTTTTCCACACGCTTTTATCGTGTTCGTAGTTCTGCTTAGGTTGTTAAGTGTCCTTTCTTAGCTGTGCTTTTCCTTGTGGCGTTTTGGCTGACGGCTTGGTCTTGTGTCTGCCTTTAGATAGGGGGTGTGAAGGCCTCCTTTTTAGAGCTCTATGCCTCTCTCCTTGTTTGTTTGGTGAATTTCCTGTGCCTTTTGTCCTGTTACGTCTACTTGTAGAATCTCGCTTTTTAGGCCTCGGCAACTCTCAGCCCTTCTACAATATACACTTAATTCGCTTGTTTCTCAATGCCTTGGTAGTTCGCTTTGATTGTTGTCAAGCCTTTTAATTTGCTCTTTCGTACGCTTTTTTGGAAGTTACCTCCTGGACCAGGTTCTGAGGGGTATGTTGCCCCAACCCTCACTGTTATAAAACTGTCCAGCTGCACCGGCGCTGTTCAGTCTCGACATTGATTTTTGCTTAGTATGTAACAATTTCCTCTCTCTCACACGATTTCGCTTTAGTATCGCATAGGTCTGTCCCCCCTAAGGGGGCCGACCAATAAGTAAACATAAAATCTCTCTCTCTCTCTCTCTCTCTCTCTCTCTAGGTCTATCTCATACATGCAATTATACATCTAACTGACACGAAAATGTATCGTTTCTAAAATCTGATGGTCTTTTTGAGGGGGCTTATTATAATTTGACGCTTTATCCAGAGTAATATAATTTGACCTTACACATTTGACGGTTTAATTTTTTGATAAAATCCATGAATGCAACTTAATGTTTCTACTTGGAAATGTTACACTGGTTCATGGGCTGTTCTAAATAGCACAATACAGCCTTGTGATAACATTGTGTACTGGTAACTCAGGAGTGCGGCATAGGTTCATACTTCCCATACCGTATTTACTCTGCCTGTAGAAGGTGAGCAGCCTGAAAGCTGATACTGTAGACCATACACCATAATAAATATAAATATAAATGCCGGTAGCATGGTCATTAGGGTACATGGTTATGGGATCTGCAAGTATGGTAGAGAGTACTCTGCATTGAAGCCTAACCATTACCTTGCTAAGCATAGCACAAACGGATGCACGTTAATTGACACAACTACGGCAATACATTCCATCGTAAACATCAACTCATTTAATCATCATTAAATATCTTGCTCAGTTAATCTGAGTTCTAGGACCTGCAACTAAGGCATTTCATAACCAAGAGCACACAGTGTGTTCATGTATTGATCAGCTAGCATAGAAGAACCAAGAGCAGTTCGTCCTCATCGCTAAATGCCGGATCCATCCCCTCTTCTTCGGAGGGTAGGCAGCATATGATGATGAAAGACCATGACCAGATGACAATAAGCATTTGCGGGAAGTCCACAGCCCTCCAGGTGAAATACTTGCTGCTCGTCATCGCCAGGGTGGTTGATCGAGGGGTTACGAGCGTTAGCCTGACGAGCTTCGGAAGCAACCCGGTTCAATTGGTTGTTGGAAGCGGTGATCTGAACAGGTCCTTGCCGTTTAAATAAGCAGAGAGTTCTTTGTTTTTTTGCGATTTGGAGCTACTAGAGGGCGTACACGTCCTTCAGGGGATCTATCAAGGGGCTGAGCAACAAGATCTGGGAAACTTTGTGGATCCCTGCATTCGTAGCCGGCAAGCGCAGGCGGCAGGTCCCAAGGGGGGGTAGTAAGCCCTGTCTGGAGCCTATACCCTATAATTACCCCTTATAACGGTTTGAAGGTTTTTCCGTAGCGGAATAACTGTATGCCTCGATTTGAAGTGTAATGTAACGTTCTGATTCGTCCTGTCAAATTAGAATGTTACATTTCGTGTCAGTATCATGATTCAGTTGACCATTTCTGCCACAACATACAGGCCAGTGAAAATAAAGAAGCAAAACTAATGACAAACAGGCAAACAAACAGGTTAACAAAGAAGCAAACAAACAGGCAAATCAAGAGAGAAACAAGCAAACACAGAGACGAACAAACAAACAGGCAAGCAAGCAAGAAGCTAGCAAGCAAAAAGCACAAACAAAAAACACTGTACTATATTTATAGAAATATCTACTACCCAAGGGGGGGGGGGGGGGGGGGGGGGGGGGGGGGGGCAAGGAAACATATATTGTACCACATCATCAATACAGTGGAAATCATGTCAATACACCCAGGGGGAGGCCGAGATACGCTTTTTTATTTTTGTATTACCATTTTCCAACTTTATTTGTACTTCGGTAACTTCCTCGCCAGTGCACATTTTCGAGGGTGAAGTGCACCATTGACCAGGGCTCATGATAGGAGTACTAATCTGCAGTGGTTATTCGGTTACACCCAGGGTGTAATTGGTGGTTGTCCTAGAAGGTACATCCAGACTGGACGCCACCCAGTCCTTTGCACCCTGCTTTGCACGAGCACCGAGCGAGGGCCGGTCGGATGCGCGTTCTCAATTCTGGTCCCTAACGAGGTTCCTAAAGCAGTCGAGCCTGGGGTCGAGCCCCCCACCCCCACCCCCCCCCCCCCACCCCCACCCCCACCACACACACCCTTACTGCCTTGGTGTCCGGGAATGAGGCCTCAAAGTGAGGGGGTGGGGTGGAGGGTCTCAGGGGTGAAAAGAACAACTTCCGATAATGCGGTCTGACAACTTTATTTTGCCCCCCCCCCCCCCCCCCCCCCCCCCCCCCCCCCCCCCTGCTACTACTACTTTATTGTTATTAAACACTGTAATATACAAACACTACCGGTACCCACCTTTCTACAATCTGCTTGACCACGGTTGCCGTATCCTGCAAGATAGCACACTCACTAGAAGGGCCATGGTACACAGGGCCTTTGCGATGGCCGTCTAGCTGCCACAGTCCACCTACGATCAAACAATATTTTCACATTGATTTGGGGATTTATTTATCACTGATATGCCCTGGGCCATGGTCGACAGTGCCTTTGCTATGGCCGTCTAGCTGCAACAGTCGACCAACAATCAAATACATGAATAATAATAAATAATAATAATAATAATATAATAATAATAAAATAAGAATAAAATAAATAATAATAAATAATAATAATAATAATAATAATAAAATAAATAATAATAAAATAATAATAAAAGCACGCCTTATTATGAGGCGTGAGGTTGAGGGGGCCAGCCCGTTTGCTTGCACTGGGGCCAACCACCAATCTACAATCAAATAATATTTACACATTCATTTTGGAATTTATTTCTCATTAATATGCCCGGGAATGTGTAATTGCTTAACTGACGTAGCCAGTTTTGTAGCTGAACATTAACCATAGCTTTTCTTTTCTGCTACGAGCAGCAGCTTCTAGGCAGCTCCCCTGGCTTGCTTCACAGCCAAACCTAAATAAAACAAAGCAGAGAATATGGGAGCTGACAACATTGGCTCTTCAGTACTGTTGAAATCTTGGGGGTTGGCCCAGTGGCTGGCTCAGGGAGCTGTCTAGAAGCATTTTCTCGTAGCGGAAAACAAAGCAGTGAATATGGGAGCTGACAACATTGGATCTTCAGTACTGTTGAAGTCTTGGGGATTGGCCCAGTGGCTGGCTCAGGGAGCTGTCTGGAAGCTACTTCTCGTAGCGGAAAACAAAAGCTACGACGGTGAATCAGTTGAAGGTTCCACTTTAATACTCATGAACACGAGTCTAACGTTAAAAAACGTTGGCTATTTATTTTCATAATACTCAATTTAAGTTTGGCTCAGCTTGCGAATTTATTATTTTAATGTATTGTGCCTTTTAATGTGTAGAGTATTCTTCTTTTTAAATATTAAAAAGCTAGTAGACTGAATATCTCATTCTTTATTCTCACACACCCAGGTCGACAATAGTACCAATCACCACACCATACAAATGAATGAAAATTAGTCACAATGCAGACACACACTCAGACACACACCGACTTGACGGGTCAATACCTCAAAGAACAGTTCAAATTCCTCAAACTTGAACCTGCGTACGCCCTATGTAACACAAAAAATGCAACTTCTGAATTGTAACATATACCGGTGTACTACATTTGATTAGGCAGGAAAAACATGGTGAGCTGTGTGAACCTAACAAAGCAGAGTGATTCCTGAGGTACTGGCATATACACGTTCACACACACACACACACAAAATAAAGCAAGGACCTGCGTACCCGTACACCCTATCTAACACAAAAACTGCAACTTCTGGATTGTAACATATACCGGTATATTACATTTGATTAGGCAGGACAAGTTATACGGAGCGTGGCAAACGATGTTAACAATTGGCTGAGAGGTGTTCCCGACGGAGCGACAGGTGGCAACGGAAGCGAGTTAGTTATGACTTATGAGACCGTTGGCTGACGTGTCAGGCTTCATCTTGGTCAGACGGTCGGTAGGTTAGTCGGTTGGTTGGTCGGTCGCACAGACGGACAAATGGGTAACTCTGAGGGCTCCCGCCCCCTTGAAGAGGGGGCTCTGCCCAAAAAGACGGTGAGCCATGTGAATCTAACAAAGCAGAGTGATTCCTGAGGGGCTAACATGTACACGTTCACACACACACACATACAAAATAAAGAAAGGGGAACCAAAGCACGCAATGTATGTATGTTACAGTCCAGGGGTAGGCCAAATAGGCTAAATAGACTTTTCAGACGCAAGAAACAGAAGAGACAGACCATTAACCAGTGCAACATGTTCAAGTAGAAACATTAAGTTGCATTAACGGATATTAAACTAAGAACCGTCAAATGTGTAACTGACCTCCGTTGACGACAAAAGTGACAAAATAAAGGTCGATCTCCTCATCTGCCAATGGAGGTGCGGTGTCTCCTACTACTGCAGCTGCCTACATACAGAAGACGATTACAAGGTGGGCATTAATGTTACCCATTGTTTTCTATTGTGTCTCCTTCAGCTACAGCTGCCTACTCACAGAGGAGGATTGCAAGGTGGACATGAATGTTACCCATTGTTTTCTAGTGTGTCTCCCACAGCTGCAGCTGCCTACACTAACAGGAGGATTGCAAGGTGGACATGAATGTTACATTACCTATTGACTGTGGTCTATTGTTTGATGGGCATTACCTATTGCCACAAGTCATGGTCCCCCATGAATGGACAAGTTGTCATGGTCCTCCAGGAATGATCTATGTGCTGTTGCGCCTGTGCTCATGACCCTGATGCTCCACCCCACCCCACCCCTTACCACCCCACCCTTTCCCACACCACACCCCCTACTTCAAGCTATGGCCATGATAGTACCTGGTGTGCCAACCTACGGGTGCGCTTAAGTGTTCGCGGTCGCTGTCGATGGCCATGGTCGTTTTATCCAGGTCAAGTGGTAGCTTGTTCCCTTCTGCCGTAAGACGGGGCTCCCTTAATACCACGCCCTACCAGGCGTTATCATTACTTATTAAATAACCTGGTATGCCTCTTTTATGCCAAGCGCTCCCTCTACGGGGTTCTCCAGGTTTGCCCCACGTGCTGTTGCACCCATGCTCATAACCCTTATGCTCCACCACAACCAATCCCATCCCTCCCTACCACCGCACCTCACCCCCTACTTCAAGCTTTGCCCATGTCCGTACCTGGTGAGCCTCTTCTATGCTAGGGGCGCCCTCTGGGGGATGCTCCAGGTATGCCCCACGTGCTGATGGGTCCATGATCATAACCCTTATGCTCCACCACACCCATGAATGGTCTAGTTGTCATGGTCCTCCAGGAATGATCTATCTGCTGCTGCACCTGTGCTCATGACCCTGATGATCCACCCCACCCCACCCCATCCCTTACCACCCCACCTCACCCCCTACTTCAAGCTATGACCATCATAGTACCTGATATGCCTCTTCTATGATAGGGGCTCCCTCTAGGGGATGTTCCAGGTATGCCCCACGTGCTGTTGCACCCATGATCATAACCCGTATGCTCCACCACACACAATCCCATCCCAACCCCTACTTCAAGCTATGGCAATGATAGTACCTGGTATGCCTCTTCTAAACTAGGGGCGCCCTCTGGATAATGCTTCAGGTATGTCCCCACGTGCTGATGGGTCCATGATCATAACCCTTATGCCCCCCCACACCCAATCCCATCCCACCCTACCACCTCACTTCACCCCCTACTTCAAGCTTTGCCCATTTCCGTACCTGGTGAGCCTCTTCTATGCTAGGGGCGCCCTCAAGGGGGTTCTCCAGGTACGCCCCACGTGCTTTTGCAACCGTGCTCATGACCCTAATGCCCCACCACACGCCATCCCACCCGACCACCCCACCCTCTACTTCAAGCTATGACCATGTCCGCACCTGGTGTGCCTCACGTGCTAAAGGGGCGCCCTCTGGTGGATGCTCCAGGTATGACCCACGTGCTGATGGGTCCATGATCACGACCCTTATGCCCCACCACACCAAATCCCATCCCACCCTACCACCCCACCTCACCCTCTACTTCAAGCTATGCCCATGTCCGCACCTGGTGTGCCTCACGTGCTAAAGGGGCGCCCTCTGGTGGATGCTCCAGGTATGCCCCACATACTGATGGGTCCATGATCACAACCCTTATGCCCCACCACACTAAATCCCATCCCACCCTACCACCCCACCTCACCCTCTACTTCAAGCTTTGCCCATGTCTGTACCTGGTAAGCCTATAATATGCTAGGGGCACCCTCTGGGGGATGCTCCAGGTACACTCCACATGCTGATGGGTCCAAACCAGCAGTTGCAGTGAAGAATTGGTCCAAGAAAGATCCAGCGGCTGTACACATGGACATGGATTGGATTTGAGTGTGGGTATGGGCATGGATTGGATTGTGTGTATGTGTATGTGTGCATGGCTTTGGGTGTTGGTATTGGTATGGGTACGGCTTTGGGTATGGTTCTGGGTATAGGTGTGGGTATGGGTATAGGTGTGGGTATGGGTATGGGTCTAGGTGTGTGTCTGGGTCTAGGTGTGGGTTTGGTTCTAGGTGCATAGATGGGATTGTGTTCATCGATAGTAAAACAGGTATAAATATTCCCATCCCATCCCATCAAGTCACACTCACCCCACCTCCCATCTCATCCCATTCCATCCTATCCCACCAGATACGTACTGGGACTGCACCCTCCAGACTTCATTGTGTCTCTGTTGTTAGCCAAGCGATGGAGGACTGCAATCGATTTTAAGTACCAGGGTAAATAGTCCCATCCCATCAAGTCACACCACACCACACCACACCTCCCATCACATCCTATCCCACCAGCAGCACATACAGGGACTGCACCCACCAAGCTTCATTGTGTCTATGTTGTTAGCCAAGCCATGGAGGACTGCAATCGATTATCGGTACTGGGATAGATAGTCCCATCCCATCCCATCAAGTTACACCACACCACACCTCCCATCTCATCTTATCCCACCAGCAGCACATACAGGGACTGCACCCACCAGGCTTCATTGTGTCTCTGTTGTTAGCCAAGCCATGGAGGACGGCAATCGATTATTGGTACTGGGATAGACAGTCCCATCCTATCAAGTCACACCACACCACACCTCCCAACATACTCCATCCTATCCCACCAGCGACACATACTGGGACTCCACCCACCAGGCTTCAGTTTGTCTCTGTTGTTAGCCAAGCCATGGAGGACGGCAATCGATTATATGTACTGAGATAGATAGTACCATCCCATCCTAGCAAGTCAAACCACACCACGCCTCCCATCTCATCCCATCCTATCCCATCTCTCCAGCGCCACATTCTGGGACTGCATCCACAAGGCTTCATAGTTTTTATGTTGTTCGCCAAGCCATGGAGGACTGCAATCGATTAAAGGTACCGGGATAGATAGTCCCATCCCATCCCATGAAGTCACACCACACCACACCACACCTCCCATCTCATCTCATCCCATTCCATCCTATCCCACCAGCGACACATACTGGGACTGCACCCACCAGGCTTCATTGTGTCTCTGTTGTTCGCCAAGCCATGGAGGACTGCAATGGTGCCACAAGCATTGCCAATGGTTTGCTTCATGTAGTACGCTGGGCAGGAAGCTGCCACACCACTGGAAGCCTGCTCTTCATCCTCTGTGCATATATGAGGAGGGCTGGGTTGTTCTTCTCGTTTTTGGATCCCCCTTTTTCAGAGCTATTTTGGTTCATTCTTCCAGTCTTTGTTTGAAGCTATACATAAGATGACTCAAAGTGGGATATGGGTGGGTGAATATCCCTGTCTGTTGTTTTATGATTAGTTGTGAATTATCTGAGGGGTCTGGGGTTAATTTCTTCATGGGGGAATATCTTTGTTTTTGTTCTATGATTTTGTTGTGAATTGGCTCTTGCATGTTTTTTCCTCAAATCAGAAAGCAAGGTATATGGGTACGTCCCCCACCTGAACACCCAGGAAAAATGTCATCATCATGATCATCATCATCATCATCACTACCACCATCATCACCACCACTACCACTATCATCATCGTCATCATCACCACCACCATCACCACCATCATCACCACCAATACCACCATCATCATAGTCATCATCACCAACATCATCATCACCAGAATCACCACCACCACTACCACCAACATTGCCATCATCACCATCATCACCACCGCCATCCCCAACATCAAGTGTAGATACATGACCTAGCCTGCTGTAGCTATATGGCTGAGGTGCCATATGGGATTAGGGAAAGTATCGATCATACATTATGGAGGAGGATGCATTTTACATCACACCATAGCTTTTCTTTTTAGCTACGAGCAGCAGCTTCTGGGCAGCTCCCCGAGCCAGCCACTTGACCAAGTCCCAGGACGTCAATAGTACAGGAAAGCTGGTTGTGTCAGCTTCAAGGTGCATTAGGTTGCACCAGGTTTGGCTGACTACCAGGGCAGGGGAGATGTCTAGAAGCTGCTTCTCGTGGCTAACCAGAAAAGCAAGGCATCGAACATCATGCATCATGAATATCAGAATGCGGCTGCCAAGCAACCCGGAAGGTTGGGGAAATCAAGGTATGGCAATAATGATGACGTACCTTTCTTTGTAGCTGCCTCTGTGTTGGGCGTGGACAGGAGATTTCTCGTTCTGCCGCCTCTGAATTGGTTGTGATTCACATTTTTCTTTTCAGCTACAAGCAGCAGCTTCTAAGCAGCTCCCTAAGCCAGCCATTGGGCTAAGCCCCAAGATTTTGAAAGTTCTGGACAGCGGATGTTGTCAGCTTCCAGACACACTAGGTTGCATTAGCTTTGGCTAAATAACCAGTCAGGGAAGCTGTCTAGAAGCTGCTGCTTTGAGCTGAAAAACAAAACTGGCGTGAATGGGCAGCTCACGCTTGGGTACTCCAGGATTGTTTCACATGATTCTTGCCATCTTCTCACTGAATACAGGAGACTGAGCAGAGATTTTTTCTTCTGCATATCCCGATGGCTACCAGAGACCCCCCCCCCCCCCCCCCCCCCCCCCCCCCCCCCCCTCCCCCCAGCCCTCGGGGCACGCTGCCCCCCGAACACCCCAGGGCGGCCCTACTAAAGCAACCAGGACTCTGTTCCTGGAAGAGGCCCAAACCTATGAAGCTACCAGGTAACCCACTTTCTGAACTGAATAAAAAAACTCTGAGATTAAGGTATGGGGTAATTGGGAATCAAATTCAAGGAATATGGAGACAGCTCAGCTGACTACTGTGAACAGGTATTATATTGATGCTGGATATTACATGATAGCTAGCTTCTTAAGATTGTTTCTCGAGATACTCACCGGAATATAGGAGACTAAGGCACGGAATAATTGGGAATCCAACTCAACAGGATTCTAACCACCTCCTCACAGGAATACATGACTGATGTATGGGATAAGTAGATGCCAAAGGCATTTGTAGATATCTCAGCAGACTACTGTGAACAGATAATGTACGGATACTGAAATATTGCATGCTTGCTAGCATCATCCTATCGTTTCCCGGGGTTCTCACCACCACCTCACTGGAATACAGGAGACTAAGGTATTGGATAGTTTGGAATCAAAGGAAAGTGGAGACTACTCAGCCAACTGATGTCAACATGCTATCTTCTTACGCTACAAAGTGCATGCTAGCATTGCTAGCATCATCAGATCTGGTGATCAACTGAAACAACTAGGAATATAAACGGGATGTGAGCCACCAGTCAATGCCATTGGGGCAGTAAAGATGTAGCAGCATTATGATATAGGATTCTCACGCTGTCCAGGCCGAAGATGTCACAGAAAGCATATTGGGCGGTGTCGATGCCCAATTTAGTTGCGAAGTCGTTGAGCACGCAACGGGGTTGCTTTCCAGAGGGCCCCACTTCTTGTGACCTGCCATGATGATTGGCTTTCTTGACGATAGTACAGCTTGCTTATTGGAATGCGCAGGTTTTGTGCCGATCGCGATGGCAAGGGTTGAGGATGTGTCTTGGGACCAAGAGGAGGGAGCAGAAGAGGGAGCTGGAGAGGAACATGTAACCCAACTGACGCAGGCAGTCAATCATCCGACTTTCAACTGTATTGAAGAACAGTCACCACCCACATTTCCCCAGGCGGATATAAATTATCAGGAAGCAATTTTGTCGCGAGCTGGTTAAGCTAGGTCGAGCGATCTCTCAATCGCGTCCATCCGTGTATCGTCGAGCCCCGGGTGGCCGGGAGCATCGATCCTCTGAAGTTTTGACGATTATATTCTCTCCCGGATTCGTTGCTAGCGTTCGCTAGTCGCTGGATTTAGTCACTGCATTGAATTAAAAGTTGTCGAGGATCTACACGGCAAGATGATCCAAGGCATCAGAATTCCAACAGATGCCGGGGGTTTGAATCTGCTGGCTCATCGCAGAAGTGCGAACAAGATCCAGCCAGTAGTGTCAGCTGCTCGAAATATTGCTTTGAATTCTGTTGCTAATGGAGTTCAAGGGCACAGGCAGAATTCCTACTCGGACACCAGTTCGTCTGCAGATATGCAGCTGCTGCTGCGTCAGGTGGCGACGATGAATCCGAGGAGGTAGGCAATGCCGATGGGATCCGCAGGGCTGGAGGGGAGGGGTGGGTGCAAAGACCTAATTCGTGAGTGTCGAGGCCTGGCATCAGGAAACACGAAAGTCCAACAGACTTCAGAAACGGTATTAGTCACGGGCGAATATATGATAATACAATCAAAGGTTGGTTCATATGTGAAGTATTGATTACGCATCTAGGACAGCATGCATTAAAATTTTGGTCGTCTGGCACCTGCTGACACAAGGAGTTCAGCAGATCTCTTCCCAGAAACAAGTGCCCTTTAACCCAGCTATATCTTCCCCCCTCTCACATCCATATATATGGCCAATAAAATCTCCTTATGACATCCCCTTCTCCTCCCCTCCTCTCAGCACCGCACCTACCACCACCACAGCCACTCACACATACACGCAAGCAATCCCGAATATTGAATAATGTCATAATACCTACACTAAATTACACACCTTTGCTCATACACATACTCCCATACACATGCATCCTCACAAAAAATACACACACATACACATCAGGCCGCCGGCACATTCTGAGTAAAATAGGACAAGAGGATGGTATAACCATCAGCATCATCGTCAGAAACATAGACATGCACAATTAAGGTGGAAGTAATGGGGAAATCATAAATCGGCTCTTATTTATCAAATGGGATCAAGCCTCGTGCTGTCCAACTAGTTTTAGACAAATATGTGAGATGCAGCCAGTGCTAGCACTCACTCCAGTACCTGCATGTACAGTGTTCTTCTCCTTTAACTCCATCTATATAATCGTGATTTAGATAGATCATGTGAAAGGTCTTGGGCTCATCTTTCTCAACACACAATCAATTGTAACACGTAGCTTCTTGATTTGTATCAATGGACCTCTGGTTGGCATGTGAATCAAGTGTAGCTGGTACCAGCATTCCCTCCAGGACCTGGGTGAACAATGACTGCCTCATTCAAATTGGTTGTTAAGAAAATGCGTCCATCGCTGGTCAGGCATTTGAACTAGGTGAAGCTGCTGCTAGCAGTCACTCCCTGCTATGAAATTGTCATCTCGTATACTTTTCTTTTTGATTGATATAAACCCACAGCTGCTTGAGCATGTAAATCAGGTTAGCCAGTGCCAGCAGTCAGGCCAGCACCTGCATATACATTATTTATCCCGTTCAAATTGCTCCTTGATTTAAATCAATTCACCACTGCTTGTGCATCTTGATTTATATCCATCAGCCGCTGCTTGGGTGCATGCATCAGGTGAAACCAGTGCCAGCAGTCACTCCAGCCCCTGCATAAACAGTATGTATCCCGTTCAAATTGCTTCTTGATTTATATCCATCCGCCGCTGCTTGGGTGCATAAAGGGATGCGCAGTCGATTAGTAGCAGGGCATCCCAAGAAGGGTTGGGTGTGACCTAACCTCGGTGCACGCAAGCGGTACAACCGACTGGCGTGGTCACAGTCACTAGCTGACTGGCCAGTGTGGATACGAGCAGGTACCTATGTGTGCCACAAGGTACGGCTTATAAGCCGCACTTTAACACTATAGGTATGACCATGCTGCACGGCTGACCGCATCCGAGGTTATGCAACATCCCTACTTCAAGGTTGTACATGCACGTATCAAGTCCACGGGTTCTGCTTTCAGCTTATGTGTGTACTACCAGGCCAGGGGGGCTGGGGGTGTGGGGGGGGGAGGGGCAAAGACGCTTAGGAGACTAACCTCTAACAGTTTAAAGCTTTACAACCTACATGTATGACCACACTGCACGGCTGACTGCATCTGAGGATAAGCAACATCCTTACATAAAGGCTGTACAGGAACGTCCAAAGTCCATGGGTTCTGCTGCATAGCTTTTATTTTCAGCTACGAGCAACAACTTATTTTTACATTTTCTTAGCAGCTTCTGGGCAGCTCCCTGAGCTAGCCACTGGGAGTCTGGGATACATCAAACTATTTCAACAGCTTCTGGGCAGCTCCCTGAGCCAGCCACTAGGATTCTGGGGTACATCAAACTATTTCAGCAGCTTCTGGGCATCTTCCTGAGCCAGCCACTGGGAGTCTGGGATACATCAAACTATTTCAGCAGCTTCTGGGCAGCTCCTTGAGCCAGCCACTAGGAGTCTGGGATACATCAAACTATTTCAGCAGCTTCTGGGCAGCTCCTTGAGCCAGCCACTAGGAGTCTGGGATACATCAAACTATTTCAGCAGCTTTGGACAGCTTTTTGTGCCAGCTTCAAGGTGCACTAGGTTACGTCAGGTTTGGCTGAATAGCCACTTGGGGAAGTTCCCTAGAAGTTGCTGCTCAGAGCCAAAAGCACTGCGCCGGCGCCATCGCGTCATCATAGCAATCAGAAATAGTGGTAATAGAGTTGACATGAGAATCATTGCCACCCAACTGCCAGGCTGGCAGAAACCAGAAATAGTGGTAGTAGAGCCGGCCTGTGAATCATCGCCTATGTGGGGATCGCTTATCATTTATGTGAAATGTGAGCTGTGTATGCACATTGGTGGAAAGGTGTATGTTCAGTGCTTTAGCGAAGCTTGGGTGTAGTCACTTCAGTGTAGGAGACTTTTTTTAAGTTGTGAAAGGAATTTCACCTTCGGAGGTGGGTCTCCCAACACAAACCAGCAACGCCGAGGATTCAGTTCAAGACTGATATAGATTCCAGGGGGTCGGGAGAGATACGTGGATCAACGTTACATACTGTGCAGGGTGGCCTGTTGCACATGGCTTCAACCAGCAGTTTCGGCAGTAAAATTAATTACCAGGAATTTACCAGGAGCCCTTCAGCCTACTACACTACCCCTGGAATCCAACACACACAAACCAGGGTTGTTCAGGGCGCTGCGTCCTCCGTCGCAGACGCAACGTCGAAGGGTCTGTTACGTCGCAAGACGCAATGTGGGTAGGGCCCGTTGACCAGAAGGGTCCATTGCGTCGCAGGACGCAGGCTATGCAATTGGTTGCGTCTCAGACAGCAGAGCTGGGAGTCCTCCTGAAGTACCCTGTTAGTGGCCCGCCTTTGTCTCTGACAAAACCTTTTGGGTCTCTGGTGCGTGCAAGGAGATTAGGGGACCCAACCTCTTTGGTGAAAGCCCTCCCCTCACACACACACCTACCCCCCCCCCCTCACCCCTCCACCTTCCAAACACCCCACACACCCCATCACCACCACCACCACACACAATAGTTGTACAGCTACTACTGAATGTACCCTGTTGTGCCTCAAACGTTATTTCTATGGCATAACCAGGCATACCAAAATAAAATAAAGGACAGAAAGTGAGTTATGTTAAGCAGGATGTACTGTAGAACACAGGGGGGGCATAGTTGCACAGACATTAACTTATGAAATAATAGACATGGTATTAAATGCATAGCGAGACTACGTCTATGAGCTCACAATTTGAATGTTGTATCAGATAGGAGCACCTCTCGTGCTGGCATAATGTAGAAGTGGGGCTTTGCATATTGTAGGAGTGGCACCACCATTCGAACTGAATCCTCTGTGTCGCTGGTTTGTGTCGGGAGACCCACCTCCTGGGGTGAAAGTCCTTTCACAACTTAAAAAGAAAAAAAACAGGTGCTGTGGTATATTGGTTGAAGGTAGAAGAGTAGTAGAAGATGAAATGCATTTAATGTTAGAATGTCCTATGTTCGCTGATGATGGATTTGTTTTTTAGAAACTGAAAATAGAACCTGAATTGATTGATAAAGACTCCAGCATGAAGCTGGCCATGAATCCTGATTCCTTTGAAGGATGGAAATACGTAATACATGTATTAAAAATGCGATAAGAATCACACAATTAAATTATCATCCCATTTGAGACAGGGTGCTACTAAGCGCGCGCGGCAGCGCGGTGCCGCGCTGCCTTTTTGAGCCCCTCTGCGCGTTTCGCGCAGTTTTTTCAACCCCGTGTGGGCGCAGCGCACAGTTTTTGCGCTTTTTGCACTAAAAAGCGCTGACCAATTTGACGATTGTGCGCTTTAAGCGCTGGCCAATTTGGCAAGAAGTAGTACCCTGATTTGAGATGATAATTTAATTACGTTGTATAATTAAATTATCACTGTAGCACAAACTCAAGGCCTCCGGCGGTACAATTACTGTTTGGGGTTCAGTTTATCTATGATGTTTCTTGTTAGCCCTTCCTGTCACGGCTGGGCAAGTTCCTTCAGCCCATTTGGCCAACCCCTAGACTGTAACATACACACGGGGGGGCTACACAACAGAAGACTAGGTACACATAACTCACACTCAACCCGCACATGATAGAAAGGAAAACCGACACGCTGATAGCTGGGTACACAGACCCACCCCACCCCAACCCCCAGCCAAAGCGCGTAAGTAATGTTATGTGGAGTGACCATACGGTCATCTAATCAGAAAGAATGAGAGAAATTCGAGCTACTACTACGTTTTATTTCTGGCTTCGTTCAGCAGCTTCTATGATTAATACAGCCACTGGGCTAGACCCCACAATTTTAGCAGCGCCAGAAATATGATTATGCATGTTTCAAGGTGCAGTATGCTTTAGTTTTGCATAATAGACAGCCAGTGGAGATAAATAGAAGCTGCTGCTTGTAGCCTGAAAGGAAAAGCTATGTTCCGAGCCTGGAGACTGGGAGGCAAGACCAACTAACAGTGATATGGTACAAAGGTAGTTACAGAGTAATCAGAAGTACATACACACACAAACACATAAAACATAGCATGAGATGCAATTCAACCATTGGTACACATCAACAACTGTTCATAAAAACTCAGCTACAACCTTCTTCTTAACGTCAACACCTCCAAACACTAAATAAATCTACTCTTGCTCTTCATTCCTAGCTCTGCCTTGCTCTACCTTAATAGCTTGTCCTGTTTCAATGCTACAACTAACATCAGTACAAATGTACATCGTACAACAGTTAGTGGTGCTCTAGGCCCACTAGCAAACTAAGGGCGCAAGCCTTCAAGGGGGTACGTTCATATGACGATAAGAATCTGTTTTTTTGTCAACATATATATACAGGAATATATGTATATGAGAACACCAGAATCCAAGAAGGTAGCACTCAGCCCGCCAACTCAACCCTAAGCAATGCCCTGCAGGGGGCTAGCGGTGGTGGGGCTCATTGGTTGTCAGGGTCCTGATTGGCCTAGGGTTTGTCTCGGGGGGCTCGGTGTGAGCCCCTACCCCTGATCCTTTTAGCCCTCCTTCTTATCTCCAGCCACTGCATCCTTGGCTTTTTTTGCTGCTCCAGTTACCGCATCCTTGACGTTTTGGGCTGCTTCCCCGGCTGTTGTATTTTCTACATCAGCAGCTGCTGACTTGCCAGCTCTCTCTGTTTTTTTGACAGCTTCCTTGGGGGATGTATCAGCCACTTTCTCGGCGGTCTCTTCAACCTCATCAGGAAGTGCCCTGGTAACTGTCCCTGCGTACACATGAGTGTGGTGAGGTGAGGAGTTGCGCACTCAGACAGTGTGTTCCAGGCACAGAATAATGTTGAGGAAGAGATTGACCTGGGCATGTCATTAAACTGTCAACCCCAGGGTACTACTTCTTGCCAAATTGGCCAGCGTTTTAGTGCAAGAAGCGCAAAAACTGCGCGTTGCGCCCATCGAGGGTTGAAAAACTGCGAGTTTCGCGCAGATGGAGGGGCTCAAAAAGGCAGCAAGAAGGCTGTCGCGCGCGCTTAGCACCCTGGTCTACTCCCCTGTGATTGAATTATATACTTAGGAGTAGTGACCGCCAAATCATATGATGTTGACCAAAGGCGAGTATGATATCATATGATTTCACACAAATTGCATCATATGATGTTGTATAGAAATCGTAATTTTTGCCTAGTCAGACTGCCTGCTTCATATGATACCATATGATGACATGATATCATATATCATTTGCTGTACCCTCAGGAGTGTAGCATGGTTGCGTTTATGCTACCCATGTTTACTCCGCCTGCAGTCCTGATAGACCATATCATCCAACAAAAAGAGTAAGGGACTGCTGAGGTGTCAATGGGAGTGCCTACGGTTGGTTCTCTTTATCACCAAGCTACCACATGTAACCCAAGTGACACAAATAAAACTAGCCACTAAATTCAGTAAAACCACCAAAAGCGATTAGCTACCATACATAGATTTTCTTTTCGGCTACAAGCAGCAGCTTATAGGCAACTCCTCAGGAGGGCTATTCGGCACAAATAAAAGCAAGCTAACGGAACTAGCATAATTAGCTTTCTAGCACTACTACAATCGCGAGACGTAGGTCTGTGGCTGGCACATGGAGCTGCCTAGAAGCTGCTGCTAGTAGCCAAAAATAAAAGCTGTGCTACCATGTGAGAATGACCTTTTAGAAAAAAGTGATCACCAACAGAATGATCAACTAAGCTTTTAGAAACAAAAAATTATCATCTACCATATGATAATGATTGACTGATCTTTTAGATACATGCTAGAACTTTCTATCCATTTTTTAAGTAGCTATCTAGTTTTTGATGTGAGCCCTATGGTAGCTCACAGCTTACATTATCCAACTAGCACTTCAACCCAGGTTATGTTCTTCGTGTTTCAATTCGTTGGGTTCCAATTGATCTAGTGTTTGCTTTAACCAGCCCGCCCTGATAATGTGTAACTTATTTAGATTACACGAGGTTGGGCAGGTCCCTTTGGCCTATCTGGCTACCCCTGGACATACATTTGGCTATCCCTTGACACACATACACAGCTGGAGGTACAAAACTCAAGAGAGCATAAGTCTCAGCCAAATGCATTATGTAGTCATATAGCATGTATTATATGTATGATTGTATCTGTTCACTTGTTAGCCCGACACAGATTGGCACATGGTACTCAAGATACGTGTTCCTTGCAGTACTTAGGCCAATTGAATTGTACCGGAATTTCAAGCCTTCTTGCTAGCGATATGCTGATGATGGCTACGTACATTACCCTGGTGAACTACTTCCACACAATGAAAGCTGCATGCACTGTCCAATAACAGTCGAACCGAGAGGTGCAAAATACATACAGTATGTTTGACCCTGCATAACAAACATTATATATTTATTTTCGTCCCTGCAAACAGAGGGGTGCAATATACACAACAGTATGTTGGACCCTGAATAACATGCATTATATTCGCCCCTGCAAACAGAGAGGTGCAATATACATACAATATGTTGGAGCCTGAATAACATGCATTATATTCGCCCCTGCAAACCGAAAGGTGCGAAATACATACAGTATGTTGGACCCTGCATAACAAACATTATATTCGTCCATGCATTAAATGCTGTTTATTGGACCCTGCATTTGTAAGGAGCTTCAGTGCTGAGAGAGGCTGCATACAGGCAATATTGGGGCCCAGGCAGCCAGGAGAGGCATTTTGTGACCTAATATAGTCGAAATTGTTTCCCGCACCTGTTGGGACATTGAAGGCGCAGCGTGGTACGGGACTCCCGCACATCCTGGGACGGACTTGAACTACCTTGGCAGCCTGCATTGAAGAATGATATGGGGTTTTAGCACTTGCTTGAATGTTGGAGTGAGTTAGATATTTCATATTTGGCAACTTAATTACCGGGAGTGGAAGCATGACTGATAATTAATATACATTGTTGCCCTCTATCTAGCTACGGGCTACCACACCAAATCGCTTAAACGACGAGGGAGGGGGTTCGATCCCCCCAACAGTCACCCCTGGCGTTGCAGGTCGTTGTCGACCGCGATGGTAGCTTGTCCAGTCCAGGTGGTAGACCGTTGTCTGCCCGCTTACGACGGGTTCCCTGAATACCACGCATACAAGGCGTTATCATTACGGGGTACTACAGGAGTGCAGACCAGTATATCAATCCAATAACTCACACCTCAGGTGGAAGCAGGAATCCTGAAGATACATAATGGTCCAGTATCAATTGTGGATGAGTGGAAGAATAATGAACTGGTGTTCACCTAGAGCTTGCGATCGTACATTCTATATACGGTAGGCGGGGACTTTTAGGGAAATGCTTATATATAGCTCACTTCTCCCTGGTTTTCCAACAAGCTGTTTTGAAAATGTCTCACCCCCATGAGGCAACTGCTTATAAAAACTCAGAAGAAAAAACAAATGTGTTGATGGGTTATGAAGGTCTGGGATATAGGAACGGAATATTATTCTAGCTCTTGACACTTTGTATAGTTGATCTTCTGCTGCCTGGACCCTTCTGAGCTGCCTCGTTCAAAAACAGTTTAAAACAAGTTATATGCAAAGAAATTGACGAGAGTGTTCGCGACGAAGCGACAGGTGGCAACAGAAGCGAGTTAGTGACGAGACCGTTGGCTGGCGTGCCAGGCTTCAATATTTCGGTCGGTCGGTCGCGGTCGGTCGGACGGACAAATGGGTACCCCGGGTACCCCCCGGGCGGGTAACCCTGGGGGCTCCTGCCCTCTTGAAGAGGGGGCTCCGCCCAAAAGAGGCATGATCTAAGAAAAAAACTCAGAAACTTAGCAACTCCGAGGATTTGCAGCAATTTGCCCTGTCCCTGCTGCAACGCTAGGAGCCGGGGGACCAAGGAACCAGAAACCGAGCTGGATGATTCGGATACTTGGTTTCTCCTCCCGTTACTGAAGGGACACTGGGTTTGCATACTGCAATATCGCATATCCCAGTGCGATTTACTTGAAGGGGGAGCACCGAAAAACTGAGCACATGCTAACGCTGTCGCGATTTTTCTGTCCCACCTCTAGAGACAGCCTAATCTAGGTTCATATTATCCGAAGATGCGTCCACGTCCCTCCCTACCGACCCACCTTCATTCCATGCGCCCGAGACTCCAATCCGGCCAAACCTTTTCTGAGCATGTTGCGCGTGGTGTAATACTTACGATAACGAGTGACGATAAAGAAACACGAGGGTTATGGAGCATATCGTCAAATGCCCCGATAAATAGCCCTGATAAATAAGGGTACAGTAAAAGGAGTAAGGGTTTGCTAAGGTTGATTTCCAGGGTTGTTTCTAGGGTTGTTTCCGAGGTTGTTTCCTCGTAGCTACAGGCTTCAATATCTGTGTAAAATATCTGAAAGTGGTAAAAACTGAGATTTCACAAAAATTTCACAACCCGACGGATCCACAGAACAGAGCATCCGCGACAAGGGTGCAGTCAGAGGTTACCCCCATGGGTGATCTATCCGAATCTATCTGATCATATGTCTGCAGACCCCTCGGTCTGGCAGGGACCGACCAATCCGTTGCCTAGTCAACGTCCAATCAGATCTGAGATCTACGATAGCCTTCTGACAAGCACAACCCTCGTACTGCAATAGCATTCGCTTATCGCGTTTCTCATTTATTAATATTTACCTCCTCCGGGGGGGAACGAAACCCGGGGCTTGGGGAAAAACTCTTCTGTCCACTTCGTTGCCGACTGAGATATTCAAGATATTGACACCGAAGTGACGTTCTGCACTTCGACCTATCTTCCGGGGTCATCGAGGTTTACCCAAGCCCTGGGTTCGTTTGTCGAGGAGGTCAAGATAAATGAAAACCGTGAGATCATAACTCAGTGTTAACTCACCTATTTCCCGAACAGCGCAGCCGCACACGCTATTCCAGAACAGTTGTTGCCTGATTGGATTCTCAGGAGTAAAATGGAGGTAGGTGCGAAGGGATGTGGGCGTTACTTAGGACCTTCGGACCTTCAGTAAATCTGTCCCTAGATCTGGGGCAGAAAAATCGCAACAGGAACGGGAGGAGTACCCGGTATATAGGGTACAAATACCCGGCTCGATTTCTGGTTCTTTGATTGCTGGTTCTTTAGTTTGATTCCTCGGAAATTAGTTGTATCTGAGTTTCTTCCTCTAACCATGCCTACCTGGTATTTCCCCACTGCCACTGCCTTTTGCTCGGTTCACCGTCTTCGTAACCAAGCCTCACCCGTTAGCATAGGGGCACCGGGTTAGTTGTGTAGCGTTTTATTTGAGTACCGACACGAGGCAGCTCATAGCAGGGGCCATAGGGGCCAACCCGCAGAAGTGCCGAACTACCCTGTAGAAAGTGTATGGAAGGCTGGGTGGATGTCCTGCCTCTAGCTTGCGGGCCATTCTTAATCCTCACCACTCGTTTTTTTACAGCTGAGCTGTACATGTACTCGGTGGCCTCAGGGGGTTGGGTACCGGTAGACATTATAAATAAATGTTGTTGGAGGACCATTATTATGAAGTGAGATATAAGCATTTCCCTAATCATCCCCGCATGTTGGAGTGGAATTAACTATGGTTAAATATGCTTTAGGTTCTATCAGCATGAATAGCGGTGCTCTCACTTGTTTTATGTCTTGGCGACTTCTTATGTACCTCCTTAGAACTATCGGCTCTGCCTTTACTGTGACAGCTACCTGTTGCCTGCGTCACCGGTCAGCCTGTACCCTGTTGGGTTACAGGCTGCCGCTCCTTCCTCCACTGGTGCCCCTTGATGGGTCTCCTGTGCTTGTAACGTTATTCTCGTCTCCGTGTATAGATTGGCGCGTCTGCTTCACGCAAGCATCTCTGTCCACTCTCTGGAGTGTATCCAAGCTGATAGGTTCACACCAGTTATGTATCCATACTCTAGTCCGGTTTAAATGCTGTACCATTATTTGTTATCTTTAGGATTCCAGGTTACATCTGAGGTGTAAGTTACTCCAATGATATATATACCGGTGTACACTCCTGTGGCAGCCCTTATCTAGATAGAGGGCAGCAACAATTTATATTCATTTGAAGTCATGCTTCCACTAATCATACACTGTGGCAGACACTCATACTGTGCTGGAAAATCAAACCCTTCAGTATGAAGTCGCCAAATATAAAATATCTAAGTCATACCATCATTGGATAAAATGCTAAAAAAAACTCTCATTCATTAATGCAGAACGCAGCAAAGAAAGGTACCGAGGCAGTTACCGATACCGGCAAGTCAGCAGCTGATGCGGTAGGAAATACCGGCAAGTCAGCTGCTGATATGGTATCAAATGCTGCCACATCAACCAAGGAAACCGTCAAGGAAGTCCCCGGGGCGGTAGGCGGAGCAGCGACAAAAGCCAAGAATGTAGTGACTGGAAATGAGAATGAGGGATAAAAGGATCAGGGGTCACACTGCCCGCCACAGGACAAACCCGAGGCCACTCAGGACCCTGACAACTCATGAGCCCCACCACCCCCAGCCCCCTAGAAGGCACTGGTTAGGGATTAGGGTGGAGTGCTACCTTCCTGGATGCATGTGGTCTCGTTCACATAGCCCTGCCTATATATATGTGGATATATCCAGGATATATCAACATATTCATTTGGTCATATGGACATATCCACTTGAAGGCTCACTCCCTTAGTTTGCTCTAATGGGCCTAGAGCACCACTGGCTATTGTACAATGAACACTTGCACTGTTGTTACCGGTAGTTGCAGCATTATAGCACGTTGCTCAGCACGTCACGTGCTCTTCAGATATGTCGTACTTTCCAACGTCATGCATGCCGAGTTGATATGAGTTGTCTGTATATCGGAGTTATTATAGCTCATGAGTTTATATGAGTTGTCTGTACATCGGAGTTATTATAGCTCATGCCGATCTGTATATATCATGAGTATATATGTACTTCTGATTCCTCTGTAACTATCTTCCGACCTCATCACTATAAGCCGGTACCATATCTGGTCTAGCTTCTTGCTCTCCTTTCTCGCAGCTTTCGCATTATTTGCTTTTGGCATCCAAGCGTCCAGGGAGCAGCCTTGAGTGGCTGGACACGCAGGCTGATTCATATGAGTTTGTATGTGGGGGGGGGTTGGGGTGTGGGGGGGGGAGTGTGTGTGGTGGGTGGGCGGTGCTGTGCCACTAGGCGCTGTTTTGTGTACCGTACGGGCTCCCACTTTTGTGTGGGGTGGGGTGGGGTGGGGGGTGGGGTGGGGGGTGGGGGGAGATAGGGTTCCTGCCGGTTGGGTCTCAGAGCTCTAGCCCTAGGACTCTAATACTACAAGATTTTGTCGATTTGAAAGCTGCTACAAATATCCCCCAATAGAAAGAGTGAAGCCAGGGTAATGTCCTTACATTTCTGGGGTCCAACCATTGAACCATAAGATACCGTCGCATCACCATGATCATATTTTGGGACATTCATGTGTCGTGATGTTCATAAGCCCACCTTGCTTGACTCTGTCAGGCTGCGAGCACGTTTGAAGTCCAGTAGGGCACCAGGGAAAATGTTATTACTGTTCAGTGTCCAAATGACGAATACGGAAATTTTTACAAGTTGTTCATTAATTGATTTACAGGTTAATACAGCTAGCAGATATACAGGTACATCATCATCATCATCATCATTAGTGACTGCCCAATTTCCTCAGGCGATTCCCACTTTCCCGATAGCATGCCTCAAGAAACCATCGCATCCTCACATTTCAGCCACACGAACAATTTGACCAAACAATATCCTGGTCAATATATTTGTACTGCCATGCTGGAGATTTGCGAGGAGCCAAATTGCTGGCAGAATTTATGTAACCAAGTTCCACCCACAAAAAACAAGTGCATGAAAGCCTGGCAATGCATGCAAAGTAGGGTAAGACATACCGGTCGGTATTGTGGCATTACAATGTTTTAGGTCGGTGTACCAGTCCCAAAATCAACCGTCGGTTTGCTGCTGCATTGCTGACGCAGTCCAGGGAAAGCCAATTAGGATAAAGGGACTTGCCCAGCCTTGAATAATCAAGAAAACTCCGGACCTACCAAGAGGGGGTCTTTGTGTGTTTTACAGTCCATCCGGTAAATGCATACCGGTAGCCAAATAGGCTAAACAGACTTGCCCAACCTCAATATTGGGACGGGCTTTATACAAAACAAGCACTGGTTAACTGAACCCCGTCAAATCGTAAACAACGGGGGCCCGGAATTCGTACTATACAGATAATACTCGAGAAAACTCTGGACTACCAGGAGTGGGTATACATACTAACAAGCATCCCTAGATATCTTGCCTCCCAGGCAAGGTGCTCTCGATTATATTGAATTTGATTGTTAAATAATTTTCCAGCCAACTCTGGTCTGCTCACCGCCTTCCAATTCCAATTCCCCCCGTGGGACAGTAACAGAAACCAGCGAGCTTAGTTAGCGGATAAGGCAGTTTGCAGACTTGTCCAGGTGGCGTCACATGTGGCCTCACACGTCTAGGTGGCCTCACATGTCTGCCGCCGAAGCTAAGGCGATCAAGTTGAAGGTGTCACTCTGACTCCTGCACAATCCACCAATAACTCAATACGAGTTATAAGCTAAGGTACTCCATTCCGTTCCATTTCATCAAATTATACCACATTATGACAATGCAATCATCATTATCATCATCCTTTATTTGCTCATCGTCATCATCATCACCACCACATCACATACATACTATACATAAAATAAGAAAACATAAAACCTCTCTCTCTCTCTCTCTCTCTATGTCTATCTCATACATGCAATTATACACCTAACTGACACGAAAATGTATCGTTTCTAAAATCTGACGGTCTTTTTGAGGGGGCTTAATATAATTTGACGTTTTATCCAGAGTAATATAATTTGACCGTACACATTTGACGGTTTAATGTTTTGATAAAATCTATGAATGCAACTAAATGTTTCTACTTGGAAATGTTACGCTGGTTCATGGACTGTTCTAAATAGCACAATACAGCCTTGTGATAACATTGTGTACTGGTACTCAGGAGTGCGGCATAGGTTCATACTTCCCATACCGTATTTATTCTGCCTGCAAAAACTTATATACTGGTGGATCTATGCTGATGCTAGGCGAAACCGACTTGGGGTTGGGAAGGCAGCAAAAAATGTTGGGATCGTGGCTCACCATTCATCCAACGTGAAGGATGACTGCCTAGTAAAGTTGGACTACTTCGAGGCGGATGATGATGACAAGTAATCCGTAGTTCTCACGTAGCCAACTCCGAGCAGCAGATGTCCATAGAAATGACAACTACTTCCGAGATGGGGTGCAGCTTCTAGGCAGCTCCCCTGGCTGGCTATTCAGCCTAACCCAAAGCAAGCTAGTGCACCTCGAAGCTAGCGTAATTAAACTTCTTTCACCACTAAAATCCTAGGACATAGCCCAGTGGCGGGCTCAGAGCTGCCTAGAAGCTGCTTCTCGTAGCTGTTCCTGGTGATTCAGACATAGTGTTAGTACACTACCTCTGCTGGCCAAGCCCACCATGTTTGGGCACAATTTTGATTGGGCAATAGGCCATGGGCCAGTTCCGTGTTATGCTGGTTCCGCGTTACAAATGCTTTGTTATCCAGATTGGCTCCCATCAAAATCCGGCTCAATTGCTAGCTTAGTTATTCAATCACATACTTGATTCCATTTTCAAAAGTTGAGTTGGGCAGAACAAAATCTGAAATCTAACATACTAATATTAGTTAATATTAATACTAGTTAAGATAGGTTTTTTTCCAGGCTAATATTAGATGCCGATCCCTACAAATGAGTCACAATGCAGACACACACTCAGACACACACCGACTTGACGGGTCAATACCTCGAAGTACAGTTCAAATTCCTCAAACTTGAACCTGTGTACGCCCTATCTAACAAAAAAATGCAACTTCTGAATTGTAACATATACCGGTGTACTACATTTGATTAGGCAGGAAAAACATGGTGAGCTGTGTGAACCTAACAAAGCAGAGTGATTCCTGAGGTACTGGCATATACACGTTCACACACACACACACACAAAATAAAGCAAGGACCTGCGTACCCGTACACCCTATCTAACACAAAAACTGCAACTTCTGGATTGTAACATATACCGGTATATTACATTTGATTAGGCAGGACAAGTTATACGGAGCGTGGCAAACGATGTTAACAATTGGCTGAGAGGTGTTCCCGACGGAGCGACAGGTGGCAACGGAAGCGAGTTAGTTACGAGACCGTTGGCTGATGTGTCAGGCTTCATCTTGGTCAGACGGTCGGTTGGACGGTCGCACAGACGGACAAATGGGTAACCCTGAGTGCTCCCTCCCCCTTGAAGAGGGGGCTCCGCCCAAAAACACGGTGAGCCATGTGAGTCTAACTAAGCAGAGTGATTCCTGAGGGGCTAACATGTACACGTTCACACACACACACACTCACACACACACATAAAAAATAAAGAAAGGGGAACCAAAAGACGCAATGTATGTATGTTACAGTCCAGGAGTAGGCCAAATAGGCTAAATAGACTTTTCAGACGCAAGAAACAGAAGAGACAGACCATTAACCAGTGCAACATATTCAAGTAGAAACATTAAGTTGCATTAACAGATATTAAACTAAGAACCGCCAATTGTGTAACTGACCTCCGTTGACGACGAAAGTGACAAAATTAAGGTCGATCTCCTCAACTTCAGATGGAGGTGCGGTGTCTCCTACTGCTGCAGCTGCCTACATACAGAAGACGATTACAAGGTGGGCATTAATGTTACCCATTGTTTTCTATTGTGTCTCCTTCAGCTACAGCTGCCTACTCACAGAAGATGATTGCAAGGTGGACATGAATGTTACCTATTGTTTTCTAGTGTGTCTCCCACAGCTGCAGCTGCCTACACTAACAGGAGGATTGCAAGGTGATCATTCATGTTAGCTATTGTTTATGGTCTGTTGTTTGATGAACATTTGCATTGCCTATAGTCTGTGGTCTGTTTGATGCAAATTTTCATTACCTATTGACTGAGGTCTATTGTTTGATGGGCATTTACGCTACCTATTGCCACAAGTCATGGTCCCCCATGAATGGACAAGTTGTCATGGTCCTCCAGGAATGATCTATGTGCTGTTGCGCCTGTGCTCATGACCCTGATGCTCCACCCCACCCCACCCCTTACCACCCCACCCTTTCCCACACCACACCCCCTACTTCAAGCTATGGCCATGATAGTACCTGGTGTGCCAACCTACGGGTGCGCTTAAGTGTTCGCGGTCGCTGTCAATGGCCATGGTAGTTTTATCCAGGTCAAGTGGTAGCTTGTTCCCTTCTGCCGTAAGACGGGGCTCCCTTAATACCACGCCCTACCAGGCGTTATCATTACTTATTAAATAACCTGGTATGCCTCTTCTATGCCAAGCGCTCCCTCTACGGGGTTCTCCAGGTTTGCCCCACGTGCTGTTGCACCCATGCTCATAACCCTTATGCTCCACCACAACCAATCCCATCCCTCCCTACCACCGCACCTCACCCCCTACTTCAAGCTTTGCCCATGTCCGCACCTGGTGTGCCTCACGTGCTAAAAGGGCGCCCTCTGGTGGATGCTCCAGATATGACCCACGTGCTGATGGGTCCATGATCACAACCCTTATGCCCCACCACACCAAATCCCATCCCACCCTACCACCCCACCTCACCCTCTACTTCAAGCTATGCCCATGTCCGCACCTGGTGTGCCTCACGTGCTAAAGGGGCGCCCTCTGGTGGATGCTCCAGGTATGACCCACGTGCTGATGGGTCCATGATCACAACCCTTATGCCCCACCACACTAAATCCCATCCCACCCTATCACCCCACCTCACCCTCTACTTCAAGCTATGCCCATGTCCGCACCTGGTGTGCCTCACGTGCTAAAGGGGCGCCCTCTGGTGGATGCTCCAGGTATGACCCACGTGCTGATGGGTCCATGATCACAACCCTTATGCCCCACCACACTAAATCCCATCCCACCCTACCACCCCACCTCACCCTCTACTTCAAGCTATGCCCATGTCCCCACCTGGTGTGCCTCACGTGCTAAAGGGGCGCCCTCTGGTGGATGCTCCAGGTATGACCCACGTGCTGATGGGTCCATGATCACAACCCTTATGCCCCACCACACTAAATCCCATCCCACCCTACCACCCCACCTCACCCTCTACTTCAAGCTTTGGCCATGTCTGTACCTGGTAAGCCTATAATATGCTAGGGGCACCCTCTGGGGGATGCTCCAGGTACGCTCCACATGCAGATGGGTCCAAGCCAGCAGTTGCAGTGAAGAATTGGTCCAAGAAAGATCCAGCGGCTATACACATGGACATGGATTGGATTTGAGTGTGGGTATGGGCATGGATTGGCTTGTGTGTATGTGTATGTGTGCATGGCTTTGGGTGTTGGTATTGGTATGGGTACGGCTTTGGGTATGGTTCTGGGTATAGGTATAGGTGTGGGTATGGGTCTAGGTGTGTGTCTGGGTCTAGGTGTGGGTTTGGTTCTAGGTGCATAGATGGGATTGTGTTCATCGATAGTAAAACAGGTATAAATATTCCCATCCCATCCCATCAAGTCACACTACACCCCACCTCCCATCTCATCCCATTCCATCCTATCCCACCAGATACGTACTGGGACTGCACCCTCCAGACTTCATTGTGTCTCTATTGTTTGCCAAGCCATGGAGGACAGCAATCGATTATAAGTACCAGGGTAAATAGTCCCATCCCATCAAGTCACACCACACCACACCTCCCATCTCATCCTATCCCACCAGCAGCACATACAGGGACTGCACCCACCAGGCTTCATTGTGTCTCTGTTGTTAGCCAAGCCATGGAGGACGGCAATCGATTATAGGTACTGGGATAGATAGTCCCATCCCATCCCAGCAAGTTAAACCACACCACGCCTCCCATATTATCCCATTCCATCCCATCTCATCAGCGACACATACTGGGACTGCATCCACCAGGCGTGATAGTTACTATGTTGTTCGCCAAGCCATGGAGGACGGCAATCAATTATAGGTACCGGAATAGATAGTCCCATCCCATCCCATCAAGTCACACCACACCACACCTCCCACCTCATCTCATCCCATTCCATCCTATCCCACCAGCGACACATACTGGGACTGCACCCACCAGGCTTCATTGTGTCTCTGTTGTTATCCAAGCCATGGAGGACTGCAATGGTGCCACAAGCATTGCCAATGGTTTGCTTCATGTAGTACGCTGGGCAGGAAGCTGCCACACCACTGGAAGCCTGCTCATCATCCTCTGTGAATATATGAGGAGTGCTTGGTCAGGGTTTTTCTTCTCTTTTTTATAGCCCCCCTTTTCAGAGCTATTTTGGTTCATTCTTCCAGGCTTTGTTTGAAGCCATACATGCCGGGACTCAAAGCGGGATAATTAATTAATTAATATCTTCATGGGGAAATATCTTTGTTTTTGTTCTATGATTTTGTTGTGAATTTGATCTTGCATGTTTTTTCCTCTAATCAGAAAGCAACGTCCCCCACCTGAACACCCAGGAAAAATGTCATCATCATCACCATCACCATCATCATCATCACTACCACCATCATCACCATCATCACCACCATCATCACCACCACGACCGCTATCATCATCGCCATCATCACCACCGCCATCACCACCAATACCACCATCATCACAGTCATCATCACCAACATCATCACCACAACTACCACCAACATTGTCATCATCACCATCATCACCATGATCTAGCCTGCAGTAGCTATATGGCTGAGATGTCATATGGGATTAGAAAAAGTATCGATCACACATTATGGAGGAGGATGCATTTTACATCACACCATAGCTTTTCTTTTTAGCTACGAGCAGCAGCTTCTGGGCAGCTCCCCGAGCCAGCCACTTGACCAAGTCCCAGGACGTCAATAGTACAGGAAAGCTGGTTGTGTCAGCTTCAAGGTGCATTAGGTTGCACCAGGTTTGGCTGACTATCAGGGCAGGGGAGATGTCTAGAAGCTGCTTCTCGTAGCTAACCAGAAAAGCAAGGCATCGAACATCATGCATCATGAATATCAGAATGCAGCTGCCAAGCAACCCGGAAGGTTGGGGAAATCAAGGTATGGCAACAATGATGGCGTACCTTTCTTTGTAGCTGCCTCTGTGTTGGGCGTGATAAGGTTGCACTTGATCACAGCCAGGACCGGGGTGGGCACCATGCATAGGAGGTCCTGTGCAGTGGACATGAATTGTACTGTTCAGTGGACAGGAGATTTCTCGTTCTGCCGCCTCTGACTTGGTCGTGATTCACAGTTTTTCTTTTCAGCTACAACTAGCAGCTTCTAAGCAGCTCCCAAAGCCAGCCATTGGGCTAAGCCCCAAGATTTTGAAAGTTCTGGACAGCGGATGTTGTCAGCTTCCAGACACACTAGGTTGCATTAGCTTTGGCTAAATAACCAGTCAGGGAAGCTGTCTAGAAGCTGCTGCTTTGAGCTGAAAAACAAAACTGGCGTGAATGGGCAGCTCACGCTTGGGTACTCCAGGATTGTTTCAAAGGATTCTTGCCATCTTCTCACTGGAATACAAGAGACTGAGCAGAGATTTTTTCTTCTGCATATCCCGATGGCTACCAGAGACCCCCCCCCCCCCCCCCCCCTCCCCCCAGCTCTCGGGGCACGCTGCCCCCCGAACACCCCAGGGCGGCCCTACTAAAGCAACCAGGACTCTGTCCCTGGAAGAGGCCCAAACCTATGAAGCTACCAGGTAACCCACTTTCTGAACTGAATAAAAAAACTCTGACACTAAGGTATGGGGTAATTGGGAATCAAATTCAAGGAATATGGAGACAGCTCAGCTGACTACTGTGAACAGGTATTATATTGATGCTGGATATTACATGATAGCTAGCTTCTTAAGATTGTTTCTCGAGATACTCACCGGAATATAGGAGACTAAGGCACGGAATAATTGGGAATCCAACTCAACAGGATTCTAACCACCTCCTCACAGGAATACATGACTGATGTATGGGATAAGTAGATGCCAAAGGCATTTGTAGATATCTCGGCAGACTACTGTGAACAGATCATGTACGGATACTGAAATATTGCTTGCTTGCTAGCATCATCATATCGTTTCCCGGGGTTCTCACCACCACCTCACTGGAATACAGGAGACTAAGGTATTGGATAGTTTGGAATCAAAGGAAAGTGGAGACTACTCAGCCAACTGATGTCAACATGCTATCTTCTTACGCTACAAAGTGCATGCTAGCATTGCTAGCATTGCTAGCATCATCAGATCTGGTGATCAACTGAAACAACTAGGAATATAAACGGGATGTGAGCCACCAGTCAATGCCATTGGGGCAGTAAAGATGTAGCAGCATTATGATATAGGATTCTCACGCTGTCCAGGCCGAAGATGTCACAGAAAGCATATTGGGCGGTGTCGATGCCCAATTTAGTTGCGAAGTCGTTGAGCACGCAACGGGGTTGCTTTCCAGAGGGACCCACTTCTTGTGACCTGCCATGATGATTGGCTTTCTTGACGATAGTACAGCTTGCTTATTGGAATGCGCAGGCTTTGTTCCGATCGCGATGGCAAGGGTTGAGGATGTGTCTTGGGACCAAGAGGAGGGAGCAGAAGAGGGAGCTGGAGAGGAACATGTAACCCAACTGACGCAGGCAGTCAATCATCCGACTTTCAACTGTATTGAAGAACAGTCACCACCCACATTTCCCCAGGCGGATATAAATTATCAGGAAGCAATTTTGTCGCGAGCTGGTTAAGCTAGGTCGAGCGATCTCTCAATCGCGTCCATCCGTGTATCGTCGAGCCCCGGGTGGCCGGGAGCATCGATCCTCTGAAGTTTTGACGATTATATTCTCTCCCGGATTCGTTGCTAGCGTTCGCTAGTCGCTGGATTTAGTCACTGCATTGAATTAAAAGTTGTCGAGGATCTACACGGCAAGATGATCCAAGTCATCAGAATTCCAACAGATGCCGGGGGTTTGAATCTGCTGGCTCATCGCAGAAGTGCGAACAAGATCCAGCCAGTAGTGTCAGCTGCTCGAAATATTGCTTTGAATTCTGTTGCTAATGGAGTTCAAGGGCACAGGCAGAATTCCTACTCGGACACCAGTTCGTCTGCAGATCTGCAGCTGCTGCTGCGTCAGGTGGCGATGATGAATCCAAGGAGGTAGGCAATGCCGATGGGATCCGCAGGGCTAGAGGGGAGGGGTGGGTGCAAAGACCTAATTCGTGAGTGTCGAGGCCTGGCATCAGGAAACACGAAAGTCAAACAGACTTCAGAAACGGTATTAGTCACGGGCGAATATAAGATAATACAACCAAAGGTTGGTACATATGTGAAGTAATGATTACGCATCTAGGACAGCATGCATTAGAATTTTGGTTGTCTGGCACCTGCTGACACAAGGAGTTCAGCAGATCTCTACCTAGAAGCAAGTGCCCTTTAACCCAGCTATATCTTCCCCCCTCTCACATCCATATATATGGCCAATAAAATCTCCTTATCACATCCCCTTCTCCTCCCCTCCTCTCAGCACCGCACCTACCACCACCACAGCCACTCACACATACACGCAAGCAATCCTGAATATTGAATAATGTCATCATACGTGCACTCAATTACACACATTTGCTCATACACATACTCCCATAAACATGCATCCTCACATAAAAATACACACAAATATGTGATTTAGATAGATCATGTGAAAGGTCTTGGGCTCATCTTTCTCAACACACAATCAATTGTAACACGTAGCTTCTTGATTTGTATCAATGGACCTCTGGTTGGCATGTGAATCAAGTGTAGCTGGTACCAGCATTCCCTCCAGGACCTGGATGCACAATGACTGCCTCATTCAAATTGGTTATTAAGAAAATGCGTCCATCGCTGGTCAGGCATTTGAATTAGGTGAAGCTGCTGCTAGCAGTCACTCCCTGCTATGAAATTGTCATCTCGTGTACTTTTCTTTTTGATTGATATAAACCCACCGCTGCTTGAGCATGTGAATCAGGTTAGCCAGTGCCAGCAGTCAGGCCAGCACCTGCATATACATTATTTATCCCGTTCAAATTGCTCCTTGATTTAAATCAATTCACCACTGCTTGTGCATCTTGATTTATATCCATCAGCCGCTGCTTGGGTGCATGAATCAGGTGAAACCAGTGCCAGCAGTCACTCCAGCACCTGCATAAACAGTATGTATCCCGTTCAAATTGCTTCTTGATTTATATCCATCCGCCGTTGCTTGGGTGCATAAAGGGATGCGCAGTCAATTAGTAGCAAGGCATCCCAAGAAGGGTTAGGTGTGACGGACTGGCGTGGTCACAGTCACTAGCTGACTGGACAGTGTGGATACGAGCAGGTACCTACGTGTGCCACAAGGTACGGCATATAAGCTGCACTTTAACACTACAGGTATGACCATGCTGCACGGCTGACCGCATCCGAGGTTATGCAACATCCCTACTTCAAGGTTGTACATGCACGTATCAAGTCCACGGGTTCTGCTTCCAGCTTATGTGTGTACGTACCAGGCCAGGGGGGCTGGGTGTGTGTGTGGGGGGGGGGGGAGGGGCAAAGATGCTTAGGAGACTAACCTCTAACAGTGTAAAGCTTTACAACCTACACGTATGACCACACTGCACGGCTGACTGCATCTGAGGATAAGCAACATCCTTACATAAAGGCTGTTCAGGAACGTCCAAAGTTCATGGGTTCTGCTGCATAGCTTTTATTTTCAGCTACGAGCAACAATTTATTTTTATATTTTATTAGCAGCTTCTGGGCAGCTCCCTGAGCTAGCCACTGGGAGTCTAGGATACATCAAACTTTTTCAGCAGCTTCTGGGCATCTTCCTGAGCCAGCCACTGGGAGTCTGGGATACATCGAACTATTTCAGCAGCTTCTGGGCAGCTCCCTGAGCCAGCCACTGTCTTTCTGGGATACATCAAACTATTTACCGCCCCTCCATGGGTAGCGACTTCGGTACATCAGCCGTACTGCCGGATGCGCCAAACGGATGCGCCAAACGGGTGCGCTAGGGAACCTAAGGGTTCGCCCTACAAAGTGCATTTAGACCGCACCAACTGACGTTTGCAAACGGCAGGCAGCTCGATAAACTCGCAAATACAGTCACCTATTCTCCGACTCGAAGCAAATTTCAGACGAGTTGTATCTTCAGTCACGTCACCTCGTCTTCCAGGTAGATTTCAGTCAAACTGCGCCCCGAAACACTTGACGTTGGGATTCGACAGTCAAGTCATCCCGAAGGAGACTGCCTAGTCACAGCCGGAGGGTGCACAGCCCCAGTTCATGAGGTAAAGCGCAACTGTGTACCAAAGCGCGGGATACTGAGACACATGTTCCGCAAGAACAGCCACGAGGGCAGCAACAAGGTTTACAAGGGCAGCAACAAGGTTGCACACACCGCACATTGCACACAGCACACAAAACAACCCTAGAGACAGCGGGGCTCAGCGAGGCTTCCTCATACCTCCAGCGGATCCCCATTCAATTGCCAGCACAAGGGCGGCCACGCCCTTGTTCAGCAGCTTCTGGGCATCTTCCTGAGCCAGCCACTGGGAGTCTGGGATACATCAAACTATTTCAGCTGCTTTGGACAGCTTTTTGTGCCAGCTTCAAGGTGCACTAGGTTACGTCAGTTTGGCTGACTAGCCACTTAGGGAAGTTCCCTAGAAGTTGCTGCTCAGAGCCAAAAGCACTGCGCCGGCGCCATCGCGTCATCATAGCAATCAGAAATAATGGTAATAGAGCCGGCCTGAGAATCATTGCCACCCAACTGCCAGGCTGGCAGAAACCAGAATAGTGGTAATAGAGCCGGCCTGTGAATCATCGCCTATGTGTGTGGGTCGCTTAACGTTTATGTGAAATGTGAGCTGTGTATGCACAGAGGTGGAAAGGTGTCTGTTCAGTGCTTTAGTGAAGCTTGGGTGTAGTCAGTGTAGGAGACTTTTTTTAAGTTGTGAAAGGAATTTCACCTTTGGAGGTGGGTCTCCCTACACAAACCAGCGACGCCGAGGATTCAGTTCAAGACTGATATAGATTCCAGGAGGTCGGGAGAGAGACGTGGATCAACGTTACATACTGTGCAGGGTGGCCTGTTGCACATGGCTTCAGCCAGCAGTTTCAGCAGTAAAATTAATTACCAGGAATTTACCAGGAGCCCTTCAGCCTACTCCGCCACCCCTGGCATCCAACACACACAAACCAGGGTTGTTCAGGGCGCTGCGTCCTCCGTCGCAGACCCAACGTCGAAGGGTCCGTTACGTCGCAAGACGCAATGTGGGAAGAGCCCGTTGACCAGAAGGAAGGGTCCATTGTGTCGCAGGACGCAGGCTATGCAATTGGTTGCGTCTCAGACAGCAGAGCTGGAGGTCCTCCTGAAGTACCCTGTTAGTGGCCCGCCTTTGTCTCTGACAAAACCTTTTGGGTCACTGGTGAGCGCAAGGAGATTAGGGGACCCACCCTCTTTGGTGAAAGCCCTCCCCCCCCACACCCACACCTACCCCCCCCACCCCACACCCCTTCACCCCCCCCACCACACACACACCATCACCACCGCCACCACACACAATAGTTGTACAGCTACTACTGAATTTACCCCGTTGTGTCTCAAACGTTATTTCTATGGCATAACCAGGCATACCAAAATAAAATAAAGGACATCAAGTGAGTTATGTTAAGCAGGATGTACTGTAGAACACAGGAGGCCATAGTTGCACATACATTAACTTATGAAATAATAGACATAGTATTAAATGCATAGCGAGACTACATCTTTGAGCTCACAATTTGAATGTTGTATCAGATAGGAGCGCCTCTCGTGCTAGCATAAATTCGAGCTACTATTCCGTTTTTTTCTGGCTTCGTTCAGCAGCTTGGATGATTAATACAGCCACTGGGCTAGGCCCCACAATTTTACGGTGACTAAAGCTAGCTCCGGCTTACGCTATGGTGTCCTTAACTTCACGTCCGGTGAGTATCTATATTACACGAATGTAACAATTTCAATTTCAATTTATCAGATAGGAGCACCTCTCGTGCTGGCATAATTTGCAGGTGCTGTGGTATATTGGTTGAAGGTAGGAGAGTAGTAGAAGATGAAATGCATTTCATGTTAGAATGTCCTTTGTACGCTGATGATGGATTTGTTTTTTAGAAACTGAAAATATAACCTGAAATTGGTTGATAAAGACTCCAGCATGAAGCTGGCCATGAATCCTGATTCCTTTGAAGGATGGAAATACGTAATACATTTATTAAAAATGCGATAAGAATCGCACAATTAAATTATCATCTCATTTGAGATGATAATTTAATTATATTGTATAATTAAATTTTCACTGTAGGACAAACTCAAGGCCTCCGGCGGTACAATTACTGTTTGAGGTTCAGTTCATCTATCATGTTTCTTGTTAGCCCTTCCTGTCACGGCTGGGCAAGTCCCTTTAGCCCATTTGGCCTACCCCTAGACTATAACGTACACTCGGGGGGGGGCACACGACAGAAGACTAGGTACACATAACTCACACTCAACCCGCACATGATAGAAAGGGAAAACGACACGCTGATAGCTGGGTACGCAGACCCACCCCATCCCAACCCCCAGGCAAAGCGCGTAAGGAATGTTATGTGGAGTGACCATACCATACGGTCATCTAATCAGAAAGAATGAGAGAAATTCGAGCTAGTACTCCGTTTTTTTTCTGGCTTCGTTCAGCAGCTTCTATGATTATGCATGTTTTAAGGTGCAGTATGCTTTAGTTTTGCATAACAGACAGCCAGTGGAGATAAATAGAAGCTGCTGCTTGTAGCCGAAAAGGAAAAACTATGCTCCGAGCAAGGAGACTGGGAGGCTAGACCAGATAAAGTACCAAATTACATTGATATGGTACAAAGGTAGTTACAGAGTAATCAAAAGTACGTGCATACAAAAACACATATAACATAGCATGAGATTAAATTCAACTATTGGTACACATCAATAACTGTGTATAACAACTCAGCAACAAACTTCATTTATAACATCAACTCCCACATCCCATCACTAGATAAATCTACTTTTGCTCTTCATTCCTAGCTCTGCCTTGCTCTACCTTAATAGCTTGTCCTATTACAATGCTACAATAAACAACAGTATAAGTGTACATCGTACAACAGTTAGTGGTGCTCCAGGCCCACTAGCAAACTAAGGGAGCAAGCCTTCAAGGGGGTACGTTCATAGGACGATAAGAATGCGTTTTTTTGTCAACATATATACAAGAATATATGTATGAGAACACCAGCATCCAAGAAGGTAGCATTCAGCCCGCCAACTCGACCCTAAGCCCTAAGCAATGCCCTCTGGGGGCCAGGGGTGGTGGGGATCATTGGTTGTCAGGGTCCTGATTGGCCTAGGGTTTGGGGGGCTCCGTATGAGCCCCTACCCCTGATCCTTTTAGCCCTACTTCTTATCTCCAGCCACTGCATCCTTGGCTCCTTTCGCTGCTCCAGTTACCGCATCCTTGACGGTTTGGGCTGCTTCCCCAGGCTGTTGTATTTTCTACATCAGAAGCTGCTTGACTTGCCGGATTTCTCTGTTTTTTTGACAGCTTCCTTGGGGGATGTATCAGCCACTTTCTTGGCGGTCTCTTTAACGTCATCAGAAAGTGACCTGGTGACTGTCCCTACATACACATGAGTGTGGTGAGGTGAGGAGTTGCGCACTCAGAAAGTGTGTTCCATGCACAGAATAATGTTGAGGAGATTGACCTGCACATGTCGTTAAACTGTCTACTCCAGGGTACTACTTCTTGCCAAATTGGTCAGCGCTTTATAGTGCAAAAAGCGCAAAAACTGCGAGCTGCGCTCATAGGGAGTTGAAAAAACTGCACGTTTCGCGCAGAGAGGCTCAAAAGAGCAGCACGACACCGCAATGCCGCGCGCGCTTAGTAGTACCCTTGTCTACTCCCCCGTGATTGAGTTATGTCCTCAGGAGTAGGGACCCCCAATTCATATGATGTTTACCAAAGGCTAGTATTATATCATATGATTTCACACAAATTGCAACATATGATATTGTATAGAAATGGTTCCTTTGTTCCTATCTGCATAATATGATATCATATGGTATCATGTCCTCATATTGCCGTTCCCTACTCAGGAGTGTAGCATGGTTGCGTTTATACTACCCATGTTTACTCCGCCTGCAGACAGTAGCCAGGCTGATAGACCATGTCATCCAACTAAAAGAGGAGACTGCCGAGGTGTCTATGGAAGTGCCTATGGATGGTTCTCTCTATATCATCAACCTACCAAATGAATGTAACCGAAGTGTCACAAATAATACTAGCCACTAAATGAGGTAAACAGGTTGGACAGGTCCCTTTTAGCCTATCTGGCTACCCCTGGACATACATTTGGCTATCCCTGGACATACACACAGCTGGAGGTACATAACTCGAGAGAGCATAAGCCTCAGCCAAATGCATTATGTATTCATATAGCGTGTTTTGTATGTATGATTGTATCTGTTCATTTGTTAGCCTGGCACATCCTGGTACATGGTACTTACGGTACATGTTACTTACAGTACTTAGGCCAATTGGATTGTAGGAATTCCAACCCTTCTTAATAGCAATATGCTGATGATGGCTACATACATTACCGTGGTGCAATACTTCCACACAATACAAGCTGCATGCACTGTTCAATAACGGTCAAACCGAGAGGTGCGAAATAAATACAGTATGTTAGACCCTTCATAACATACATTATAAAGAAACATTCGTCTCTGCAAATGGAGAGGTGCGAAATACATACAGTATATTAGACCCAGCACAGCATACATTATATTCGTCCCTGCAAACAGAGAGGTGCAAAATACATACAGTATGTTGAACCCTGCATTGCATACATCATATTCGTCCCTGCAAACCGAGAGGTGTGTAATACATACAGTATGTTGGACCCAGCATAACATACATTATATTCGTCCCTGCAAACAGAGAGGTGCAAAATACATAAAGTATGTTGCACCCAGCATAACATGCATTATATTCGTCCTTGCATTAAATGCAGTATATTGGACCCTGCATGTTATAAGGAGCTTCAGTGCTGAGAGAGGCTGCTTACAGGCAATATTGGGGCCCAGACAGCCAGGAGAGGCATTTTGTGACCTAACATTGTCCAATTGTTTCCCGCACCTGTTGTTTGTGCATGGCGGGCATTCCCGCCCACTTTGAAGGCGCAGCGTGGAACGGGAGTCCCGCACATATTGGGACGGACTTGGACTACCCTGGCAGCCTGCATTGAAGAATGATAGTTTTTTAGCACTTGCTTGAATGATGGAATGAGTTAGACATTTCATGTTTGGAAACATAATTACCGGTAGTGGAAGCATGACTGATAATTAGTATTAATTGTTGCCCTCTATCTGGCTACGGGCAACCACAGGAGTGAAGACCAGTATATCATTCAAAGAACTCACACCTCAGGTGGAAGCAGGAATCCTGAAGATACATGATGATTGATAGGTCCAGTATCCATTGTGGACGAGTGTAAGGATACTGCACTGTTGTGAACCTAGAGCTTGCGATCGTACATTAGACGGTAGGCGGGGACTTTTAGGGAAATGCTTATAGCTCACTTCTTCTTGGTTTCCAACAACCTGTTTGGGAAATATCTGCCCAACCCCATAAGGCAACTGCTTATAAAAACTCAGGAGTCAAAACAAATGTGTTGATGGTTTACATAGGTCTGGGATATGGGAACGGAATATTAAACCAGCTCTTGACACTTTAAATAGTTGGGCACTTCTGCTGCCTGGACCCTTCTGCTTTGAGCTGCCTCGTGTTCGTACTCAAATAAAGCGCTACTGTTACTGACCCGGTGCCCAGGTGGTACAAGGATGGCGAGGATTGGTTGGGAAGACGGGATACCGAGCTGAAGACAGTCGCAGTGGGAAAACAGTTCGAAAAAAAGTTATATGCAAAAATTGGCGGAGAGTGTTCGCGACGAAGCGACAGGTGGCAACAGAAGCGAGTTAGTGACGAGACCGTTGGCTGACGTGTCAGGCTTCAATTTTTCGGTCGGTCGATCGCGATCGCAGACGCTAACGGACAAATGGGTAACCCTGGGTGCTCCCGCCCTCTTGGAGAGAGGGCTTCGCCAAAAACAGGCATGATCTGAGGGGAAAACTCAGAAACTTAGCTTTTCCGAGGATTTGCAGCGATTCGCCCTGTCCCTGCTGCAACGCTACGTGCAAGGAACCGGGTGACAAGGGAACCAGAAACCGAGCTGGTTATTCGGATACTTAGTTTCTCCTCCCGTTACTGCAGGGGCACTGGGTTTGAATACTGCAATACCACATTTCCCACTGCGATTTACTTGAAGAGGATCAGCGCCGAGAAACTGAGCATGTGCTAACGCTGTCGCGATTTTTCCGCCTCACCTCTGGAGACAGCCTAACATAGGTTCCTATTATCCTAAGATGCGTCCACGTCCCTCCCTACCGACCTACCTTCATTCCATGCGCCCGAGTCTCCAATCCGGTCAAACCTTTTCTGAGCATGTTGCGCGTGATGAGTTACGATAACGAGTAACGATGAAGAAACACGAGGGTTGTGGAGACTACCGTCAAATGCCCAGATAAATAGCCCCGATAAATAAGGGTACAGTAAAGCAGGAAGGGTTTGCGAAGGTTTTTTCGGGTTTTTTTCGGGATTGTTTCCTCGTAGCTTCAGGCTCCAATATCTGTGTAAAATATCTGGAAGTGGTAAAGACTGAGATCTCATAAATATCCACAAACGACGAAAATGTCCATAGAACAGCGCATCCGCGACAAGTGTACTTAATCAGAGGGTACCCTCTGCGTACAATCCTATCTATAATAGGTCGGCAGACCCCTGACAGGGAGCGAGCAATCCGTTGCCTAGTCGACGTCCAGTCAGATCTGAGATCTACGACATCCTTCTGACATGCACAACCCTCGTACTACTATAGCATTCGCTTATCGCGTTTTTCATTTATGTTTATTGACCTCCTCCGGGAGGGGGAAAGAAACCGAGGCTTGGGTAAAGTCTCTTCGATCCACTTCGTCGCCGGCTGAGATATTCGGGATATTTACACCGAAGTGACAACCTGCACTTCGACCTATCGAAAGCCCTACCGACGCCGACGTGGGTCGTCGAGGTTTACCCAAGCCCTGGTTTAGTTTTTTCCTTCCTGAGGAGGCCAAGATAAATTAAAACCGTGTGGTCATAACTCAGTGATACCTCACCTAGTTCCCGAACAGCGCAGCCGTCGAAGCTATTTTATAACATTTTTTGCCTGATTGGATTCTCAGGAGTGAAATGGAGGTAGGTGCGAAGGGGCGTGGGAGTATCTTAGGACCTTAGGTAAATCTTTCTCTAGATCTGGTGTAGAAAAATCGCGATAACGTGAGCACATGCTCGGTTGCTCGGCGCTGCGACGAGTCAAGCAAATCGCGTTGGGAAATGCGGTATGGCAATTGGCATACCTAGCCAGTGTCCCTACACGAACCGGAGGAGAAACAATTTATACACGGTACACGTATCCGGCTCGATTTCTGGTTCTTTGGTTCCTCGGAAATGAGTTGTTTCTGAGTTTCTTCCTCTAACCATGCCTATTTCCCCACTGCGACTGCCTTTAGCTCGGTTTACCGTCTTTCCAACCAAGCCTCACCCAAGCCTCACCCGTTAGCATAGGGGCACCGGTTTAGTTGAGTAGCGCTTTATTTGAGTACCGACTCGAGGCAGCTCAAAGCAGGGGCCATAGGGGCCAGCCCGCAGAAGTACTGCCTACCTAAAGTATACTGAAGGCTGTGGGTCGGGCTAGGTGGTATCTGGCTCTGGCTCTAGCTCGCATTATAAATCCTCAACACATGTTTTTTACTGCCGAGTTGTACATTTACTCAGTGACTTTAGGGGGGTGGGTAGATATTCTCAAAGCAGCTTGCTGGACGACCAGTATGAAGTGAGGTTAGTGAGCTATAATCATTTCCCTAAACATCCTTGCATATTGGTATGGCATTTACTATGGTAAGCTCTGCGTTCACACCTGTTATGTATCCATACTCTAGTCCTGTATAGATGCTGGACTATTATTTATAATCTTTAGGATTCAAGCTTACATCTAAGGTGTGAGTTATTCAATGTTATATATGCCTATATCCGACTTATTTTTAATATCTACCGGTGAACAATCCTGCGGCAGCCCGTATCTAGATAGAGGGCAGCAACGATCGATCTTCATTTGAAGTCACGCTTCCACTGATAATCAACTGTGCCAGACGCTCATACTGTACTGGAAACTAAAACCCTTAGGATGAAGTCGCCAAATATGAAATATATAACTCATATCATCATTGGATAAAATGCTAAAAAACCCTCTCATTCATAATTGCAGAAAACAGGAGTACAGGCAGATGCAGCAGCAAAGAAAGGTGCCGAGGCAGTTTCCGAAACCGGCAAGTCAGCGGCTGATGCAGTAGCATCTACCGGCAAGTCAGCTGCTGATGTGGCGAAGGAAGCTGCCACATCAGTCAAGGAAACCGCCAAGGCGGTCCCCGGGGCGGTTGGTGGAGCAGTGTCAGGAGCTGGGGATAAAGTGGCTGGAAAATGAGAATGAGGGATACTAGGATCAGGGGTAGGAGCTTACACCGACCGCCCTAGGACAAACCCTAGGCCAATCAGGACCCTGACAACTAATGAGCCCGACCAACCCCAGCCCCCTGGAGGAGACTGCTTAGGGCTCAGGGTTGAGTGCTACCTTCTTGGATGCAAGCGTTCTCGTTCATATAGCCCTGTATATATATGTGGATATAAATAGGATATATCAACATATTCAAATGGTCATATGGATGTATCCACTTGAATGATCACTCCCTTTGTTTACTAGTGGGTCTAGAGCACCACTGAGTATTCATATGGTCATATGGACATATCCACTTGAAGGCTCACTCCCTTTATTTGTTTACTAGTGGGTGTAGAACACCACTGACTATCATACAACGTACAATTGTAATGCTGTCAGTTGTAGAATTATAGCACGTTGATCAGGACTTCACGTGCACTTCAGATATGTTGTATTTTCCAACGCCATGCCGAGTGGTCTGTATATCGGAGTTGTTACGCTCATGCTGATCTGTATCTATCAAAAGTATGCTTGTAATTATGATTCTACTGTAACTACCTTCCGACCTCATCACATGCCGGTACCATACCTGGTCTAGCCTCTTGATCTCCTTGCTTGTAGCTCTCTCATTATTTGCTTTTGGCATCCAAGCGTCCAGGTATCAGCCTTGAGTGGCTCGACACGCAGGATGAATCATATGAGAGTTCGAGAGTGTGTGTGTGGGGTGGGGGTGGGGGTGGGGGTGGGGTGGGGGGGCGCAGGGGCACTTAGCGCTGTTTTGTGTACCGGTACTGCACGGGCTCACTTCCTGGGGGTGGAAATCCTTTCAATCAAAAACTGCTGTCCCTTGAGCTTTGAGTTCTTTAGTGTGCTCCCTGGTTCCCGTGGGGTGGGTATCACACGGGGGGGGGGGGGGGGGGGGGGGGGGGGGTAACTTGTGAGACGTTATGAAGCCCAGAGTTGGCTGAAAACCATAGATAATACTAATACAAACTTTGTATTCCGAAGGCATAGTCCGGGGCGGTGTGTGTGTGTGGTGTGTGTGTGTGTGGGGGGGGGGGGGGGGGGGTCTCGCCTGTTGGGTCTCGGATCTCGAGCCCTACATTCTAAGATCGTGTCGATTTGAAAGCTACTACAAATATGATATATTGAATTTCATTGTTCCATGTTTTTTTAGCCAACTCTGGTCCGCTCACCGTTTTCCAATTCCCATTCCAATTCCAATTCCAATTCCCCCTGTGCGACAGAATCAGAAACCAGTGAGCATAGTTACCCCATTGTACGTTTGACCGCCCCCCCGGAAAAGGCCTGACACGTTAGCCAACTGTCTCATAAGTCATAACTAACTGGCTTCGGCCAGCTCCATTTCCGTTGCCACCTTTAATAAAGCGAGTATGGTACCGACAAGAGGGAGCTCGAAGCAGGGGCCATATGGGCCAGCCCGCAGAAGTGCCGAACTGCCGCATAGAAAGTATACCCGAATGAAAAAAATCTCCAGATTTTACCCGAATGAAAAAAATTACAATTTTTTTGATTGAGGGATTTGTAACGGATCTGAATCGTTACACCATAGCGACATTCGGCAAAGAAGTCATATGATGTCCGACTACTAATCCTCTAGTACATATACCCATTACTCCCGTTACAGGATTAGCCTGTCAAAACTGTTTGTGTGTTTGTTTGTTTGTTTGTTTGTCCGTGTGTCACAACCTACTTTTCAGGTTTCACTTCAAATCACAAAAAAACCAAACATTATACAACATATAACAATTATAAGATTTATTGATACCGGAGATATTCTCAAGAGACCACTTATGGGCATCGCAATTCAAGAAAAGGAGCTAAGGTTTGTGCTTTTTGGGCCAAAAGCGACAATTATTGGGTAACATTTGTCATCATTTCAAATTCGTACCATCCAATCATGTGCGCATACATAGGTTTGGGAATGGATTGTCACTTAATTACAAACTTTGTATTCCGAAGGCATAGTCCGGGGCGGTGTGTGTGTGTGTGGTGTGTGGGGGGGGGGGGGGGGGGGGGGGGGGGGGGGTCTCGCCTGTTGGGTCTCGGATCTCGAGCCTACATTCTAAGATCGTGTCGATTTGAAAGCTCTAAAAATATGATATATTGAATTTCATTGTTCCATGTTTTTTTTAGCCAACTCTGGTCGCTACCGTTTCCAATTCTTCCATTCCATTCAATTCCAATTCAATTCCAATTCCCCCTGTGCGACAGAATCAGAAACCAGTGAGCATAGTTACCCCATTGTAAGTTTGACCGCCCCCCCCGGAAAAGGCCTGACACGTTAGCCAACTGTCTCATAAGTAAATAACTAAGGCTTCGGCCAGCTCCATTTCGTTGCCACCTTTCGTTCGTTGGACACACCCGCCAACCCCAGTCGCTGCGACACTGCATAGGAACTTGTCAGGATAGTTATAACATACCGTAGTCGTGCTCGCAGCACGCGAGCGGAACGGGGTAGGGGGGTAGGTTTTTGGGGAGCTTTGTAGACTGCAAGACTGTCAATGTGGCTGTACTGGGCCATGTGGTGAGCTGTGCGGGATTACTGCGTGGGATGGAGCTACGGTTCAGTGGAATACTAACAATGCTGGACTATATCATTAAGGGCGTTACCGAGATAGATTCATGAGAGGAGTTCTAAATTGTTTTTTTGTTTAATTGATTGTTCAATTCCAATCCGATGTGAGTGTTTTGGTTATTCAAATTTATGTCGATTCACATACGAGTTGCCTTTGTCGTGCAACTTGATGGTGCACTATTAATTGATTAGGATTTATGGATGAATTGGCATTGCAATTATATTGTCATCACCAATTAGGCTGGATCAGGTCGAACGGTGGGATTAATGTATGAAAAGGGTTAACGTCGTTGGATGTATCGAGGTGAATCGCAGTACGTTAAGTGGGCTGAACGTGTAAACGGGTTGTAACCGTGTCGAATAGCAACGTTGGATAAACGTCTGAACGGGTCGTTCGTGGGTAAAACTGTAGGAGCGCCGTCAAACCGTCGTTGGGCATTTATCGGGTGAACGCACTTATATTTTACCACGTTACGTGCCGAACGTGCAAGTATTAGGCGCTAAACATGCTGCCTGTCTAACGTGCCGTCTGTTGGTAGGTTAGATTTTAGGAATTTGACAAGTACAGCATGAAACCTGAGGAAAACGGGAGAAAGTTTGGTTGAGAGGGAATTGATGGCCCCGCGACCTTCGGATACATATTTTCGCGATTTTTGGAACGGCGTTGGCGTGGGCTTGCCCCCGGCCCGTCCCCACGCACGCCTACAGTAAGGCTGTGTGCTGGAGGACAATCTATGGGCGGTTCTGTAGTAATGCTAGGACATGAGCCCCTGTAATCTTTTTTTCGTTCCTGTAATACGGCGCGGTGGTTTCTCTCGAGTCCGAGACTTAGGGCGGTGTTGCTTGTCACTGCGTAGGACGGAGCCCCTTCACTTGTAACTTTCTTTGTTTCTGGGCTGCGCGAAGCATTCAACGCGTTAGCTGTGCGAAAGATCAACAGTGGTTGTGGGACTTCGATCCGGACAAGGCAACCGTTGCTTTAGGACTTCACGGACGCGTTTCATATTCTAGCTCGAGTCTACTTGGGCTGTGTTGCAACGAGACTGCTGCACGGAAATGATACGCCTTGGACAATTATGGCAAATACGACTGTGGGGACCGGATCCTGGAGGATTATCCATACCTTGATCGCGAACCGCTCTCGAATCTCGCAGGCTAGGAGACAAAACAACGTCAGCTTGCGCGCTAACTCGAACACTGGAGACTAGCGCTGGAGACTAGCGATAGCTACGGCCAACCGATAACAATAGTAGAAAAAAATATAGTGGGGTCAAAACAAAATCGTAGGAACAAGGAAAAACAATAGGTGGGATGTGGCCCCCGGCAATCCAATTAATAAAAGGGGGGTGCGTAGCGGGCAGCTACGCTATCCCAGCCAGAACCGAAGTGACAACCAGCACTATCTTCCGGATACGAAGTGGTTAATCGAGGTTTACCCGAGCCCTGGTTTCGTTTTTTTCTTCCGCAGGAGGTCAATATAAATGAAAACCGTGTGATCTCAACGCAATGATAACTCACCTATACTCTAGTTCCCGAGCAGCGCAGCCGTACACGCTATTCTCTAACTGTTTTGGCCGGATTGGATTCTCAGGAGTGAAATGGAGGTAGGTGCGAAGGGACGTGGGCGTATCTTAGGACCTTCGGCATATCTGTCTCTAGAACTGGTGCAGAAAAATCGCGACAGCGTGAGCATATGCTCGGTTGCTCGGCGCTGCCACGATTCAAGGGAATCGCGTTGGGAAATGCCGTGTGGCGATTTGCATACCCAGTCAGTGTGCCCACACGAACTCGAGGGGAAGCCAAGTATGTACGGTACAAATATCCGGCTCGATTTCTGGTTCTTTGAATGCTGCTTCTTTGGTTCCTCGGAAATGAGTTGTTTCTGAGTTTCTTCCTCTGGCCATGCCTATGTTCCCACTTCGAGTACCTTTCGCTCGGTTTACCGTCTTCCCAACCAAGCCTCAGTGCCTCATCCGTTAGCGTGGGGGCACCGGGTTAGTTGAGTAGCGCTTTAATAAAGCGAGTATGGTACCGACAAGAGGGAGCTCGAAGCAGGGGCCATATGGGCCTGCCCGCAGAAGTGCCGAACTGCGCTGAGAAAGTATACCCGAATGAAAAAAATCTCCAGATTTTACCCGAATGAAAAAATTACAATTTTTTGATTGAGGGATTTGTAACGGATCTGAATCGTTACACCATAGCGACATTCGGCAAAGAAGTCTATGATGTCCGACTACAATCCTCTAGTACATATACCCATTACTCCCGTTACAGGATTAGCCTGTCAAAACGTTTGTGTTGTGTGTGTTTGTTTGTTTGTTTGTTTGTCCGTGTGTCACAACCTACTTTTCAGGTTTCACTTCAAAACGTCGCTGCAACCCGCCAGATTTGTTCCCTGTCCTGTCTGCAAGGCGGACCTTTTTATTCCTCAATGTTCTCAATGGCTAGGCCACGAGTTTTCTAAATTGGCAAGCCACGCATCAATAACCCCCCAGAACTTGCACCAATATCACCGTCCAGCAATCCACGTTATTGGCGGTTTAATGGACGAAGGAGATCGCAAGGGCGAGCCAGAAACAAATGGGGTACCCGCCGCAGCAGCGAGACCACTCACAACACCAGCCGCACAACACCAACCACCACAACACACACCCACACCACACAACCACACGCCACACCACAACACCACACCACACCACACCAAACCACACCACACACCTCACCACCTCAACCAACCCCACACACTCCACACACCACACCACACCACACACACACCCACACCCACACCACACCACAACACACACACACCACACCCACACCACACCTAACCACACCTCACCACGCCACACCTACCACACCTCCACACCACACCAACACCAACCCACACCACAACACACAACGCACCCACACCAACACCCACCCACCACGCCACGCACGCACGCCAAACGACACCACACCAACCAACCAAACCACACCACACCACACCACACCCACCACCCCACACCCACCACACCCCCCACCACACCCACACCACACCACACCACAACACCACACACACACACACCACACCTCACCCACACCACACCACACCTTACCACACCACCCACACCGCACCGCACCGCACCACAACACAACACAACCACACACACACAACACAAACACAACCCCGCCACACCCCACACCACACCACACCACACCACACCAAACCACAATCACACCACCACCACACCCACCACCACACCCACACCACACCACCAGCACCACACCAAAAAACCAACACCCGACACCCCAACACCAACCCACAACTACCACACCACACCACACCACCACCAAACCACACCACACCCCAACCCATACACCACACCACACCACACCACACCAACACACACACAACACCACACACCAACCACACCACAACAACAACCAAACCACACCACACCACACCCACACCACCAACACCCACACAAACCACACCACACCACACCACAACGACACCACACAACACCACACCACGCCACACCACACCAAACCGCACCACACCTACACACACAAAACGACACAAAGGACGCAAAACAACACGACATGATACGCCATGCCACACCATACCACACCACATCACACCACACCTACCTCAAACCACACGCCTCACCAAACCACACCAACCCAAACCAACCACCTCACACCACACACACACCACACACCGCACCACACCAACACCTACCACACCATACCATGCCACGACATAAACGACACAAATCGAACACAAAACAACACACATGATACCACGCCACCACCACAACACACCAACACAACACAAAACACACCGCTCAAACCACACCAACCCTCACCACACCACAAACCCACACCACACCACAACCACGCCACGCCACACCACACACCACACACACACCACACCAACACCACACCTCACCACACCACACCACACCACACCACACCACACCAACACACACACTCACCACACCCAACCACACCTTACCACACCTCACCACGCCACACTCAC
>JACBWV010000610.1:133552163-133654663 GCA_013435795.1 Chlamydomonas sp. ICE-L | reverse complement strand
ACACCACACCCACACCACACCACACACCTGACACCACACCTACACCCAAACCACAGCCACACACCACCACGACCACACCACCACACGGCCAGCACCACACGACAACACAACAACAGCAGAAACAAAACAAAAGAACACACAAACCAACAACAACACAGAACACAACAAACAACAAATCAACCACAACACTAAACGCAACACACAACATCTCCACCGCACCAACACCCACCTCATCCACACCACACCACAACCTCACCCCACCCAGACCACACCGACAACAGAACACCACACCACACCACACCACACACACCACAACACAAAACTCCCACACCACACCAACCCACACACCACACCACAACCACGCCACCACCACACACCACACCGCACCAACACCATACCATACCACGACACAAAACGACACACATGGCCGCAAAACAACAAAACGAAATGTACGCACGCAACCACACCATACACACACAACTACACCACATCACACTAACCACACCAACGCACTAACAACAACACACACCAAACCACACACCACACCACACCACACCACACCACACCACGCCACCACAATACAACGTACCACACAGCATACCATAGACCACGACAAAAAGACAAATCGAACAAAACAACAAACGAGCGACCCAAACAAACACCAACACCACCACACAACACACCGCACAGATCAACCACCCACACACTCCAACACCAAGCCTACACACCGACAGCCACCACACACACACACCACACACACACCGACACCAGCCGTCACACCACAAACCGAATCACAACACACACCACACAACACACACCACACCCACACACGCCAAACACCCACCAACCCAACGCACCATGCACACAAGTCCACACACTACCCAACACCTAGCACCAACGGACACAAACAAACAAACAGCACAGATCACAGCCGACACGACACGCGCACAACACCGCAAAACACACAAAACATACACACACACAACACACACACACAACCGATCAACGAGCCTGCACACACCACAACACACACACACAAAAGCAGCACAACCAGCACGCAAGGCCACACCAGCACCACACCAACCCACCACACCACACCACACCAAACGACCCACACCACACCACACCACACCACCACACCGCACCAACACAACACCACACCACAACCAAACACACAACGGCACCTACACAACCCACAGCCACACGACGACCCAAACACACACACCACACCACACCACACCACTACCACACCGCGACACAACCCAACCAACACCACCCTACACACACCACCCACACAGCAAAAACCACACAAGCCCGAAACAGAGCAAACGCCATACAAACAGCCAACCTAACACACCAAACACAATGAAACACAACCCGCACACAACCACACACACAAACCGGACCAAACCACACACACACACCACACCACACACACTCACGCAGCAGAACCCACACACAACAAGCATCTACCAAACCTAACCAAAACCACACAAAAAGAACACCACAACACAAAAGCCCAAAAACAAAACACAGACACACTCCACAACAGCACTATCACAAACACACGCCACGCAGAACACTACACACCACACCACACCACAACACATCGCCACACCAACTACCACACCACACCCCATTCACCACCACACCAACCGACACAGACCAACACAACCAGATAGCACGACACACCAACCACACCACACACACCACAACCACTCAAACATACCCACCACCCCACCCACACCACCAAACCACACCACCCTCACAGAACACACCACACATACCCACACAAACAACGTAACCATACCACGACACAAATAAACAGACACAAATGGACAAAAACAACACGAAGGATACGCCACCCACACCCACCCTACACACCACCCATCAACACCACACGCACACTGCCCACAACCACACCACGATCCTCACGCCACACCACACCAAACCACACCAAGCCTGCACAGACACAGCACGCAACACCACACACACGCAACCACAGACACCTACACCACCAATCAGCCATACCAGCCGCACCAACAACAACCAAACGCACAAACACAACCATAAGCCACCCCACAACCACAACCACACAACCCACCAACCACACCCACCCGCACCTCAACCGCCACCACACCCAGCACCCAACACACCACACCACACCACACCACACAAACCACACCAAACCGGCCTAACACCACACGAACCACTACACACGCACACACTACCACACCAACCACACCACACACCACAACAAACCAAAACCACACAACAGACCACGCACCGACCGACAGCACGCCGCCCACACACACAAACCACACCACCAACCAACACCACACCACCCCATCCACGCACCACACCCACACCACACACGCACCACCACACTCCACACCACACACTCACCACACACTTCACGCACCAAAACACCAACACCAACCACCCAACCAACAACCACACCACCCACCACAACCCAACCACGCATCACACCACAATTCCCATCACTGACTAGCAGTCCCCACACCGATCGACCACACCTACAACACAACCCAAACACAAAACACAAACCAAAACACACCACGCCACACCCACCCAGCCCCACATCACTCTTTTATCCACCACACCAAACACCTACCAACACACTTATCCACACCACACCTCACACCCACGATCAACCACAACTTACCACCCCACCACATCCACCCACACCAACTCACCACCACAACTCATGAACGACCCAGTCAACATTTACACAGCACTACACCACCACACCAACCCACGAACACCAACTCTCACCACACACACCACACCAAACACCATACCACGAAGCCTGACCCACATCAACACCTACACCAAAGGGACCACACCACACACCCCACCCACAACCACAACATCCGCACTCGCGACACCAGCCATCACCGCACACAAGCACAACCAACACTCAAACCCACATCCACCACAACATCCACAACCACACCAACATCACCCAACACTTGCGATCAACCACACCCACACCCACACCACACCACACACATCCACAACACATCACACACACCACACACACCACACCACACCACACCAACACACACAACAACAACACACAACACAACACACACCACACCACACCAAAACCACACCACACCCACGGACACACCACACACCACACACGTACCACACCAATACACACGACCAAAACGACACAAATGGTCGCCAAACAACACGACATGATACGCACGCCACACCATAACACACCAACATCACACAAACCACACCAGCCTCACCACACCACACCACACCACAAATCACGCCACACCACACCACACACACTCACCACAATACACCGTACCAACACCATACCACACCACGACATAAAAACGACACAAATCGACACAAAAACAACACGAAAGATAGGCCAACCACAACACACCAACCCAAACACACACTACACACCTAAAACACACACGCCCACCACACCACACACCACACCACACCACACCACACAAACAAAAACAACACCACCACACGCCACACGCACCCACAAAACCTTAAACACCCACACCTCACCACACCATCACCACACCACACCAACACCAACACCCAAACACGCCACACCACACCACACAACCTCAACCACACCACTCCTAACAAAACCAGACCACACCACACCACACCACACCACACCACACCACACCACACCACACCACACCACACAACACCAAACAACACCACACCACACCAACGCCACACCACACCAGACCACACCACAACACACATCACCACACCACACCCCCCAACACAACACACAACACCACACCACACCAACACCACACGACACACGCCACACCACACACACCGTACCACACCATACCATACCACGACACAAACAACACAAATGGACGCCAAAAAACACAACATGATACGCCACGCCACACCAGAACCACACCACATCACACCAAACCACACCACGCCGCACCACACACACCACCACACCACACCTTACCACAACACTCCACACCGCACCAGCCACAACACACACACCACACCACCCACACCACACCACGCCGCACACCACACCACACCACACCACAAACCTACCACATCAAACCACACCCACACCACACCACGCCTCACCACACACCACACCACACAACACACAACACCACACTCACACACCACACCACACACACCACACCACACCACACCACACCACACCACACCCACCACACCCTCACCTCACAGAACCACACCTCACCACACCACACCACACCTCACACGACCACACCAACCACACCACACCACACACACCACACCACACCACACCACACACCACAACACCACCACGCCACCCAACACACCACACGTACACACCATACCATACCACGACACAAATCGACACAAAACAACACGACATGATACGCCACACCATACCACACCACATCACACCACACCACACCATGCCTCACCACACCACACCCACACCACACCTCACACCACACCATACCACACACCGCACAAATACACCGTACCACACCATACCATACCACGACATTAACGACACAAATGGACACAAAACAAACACGACGATGATACGCCACGCACACACCACACACACCAAACCACACCACACCACCAAAACCACACCACGCCTCACACACCACACCACACCACACCACACCACACAACACGCCACGCCACGCACGCACACGCAAACCCACACCCACCACACCACACCTCACCACACCTCACCACACCACACCACACCACACCACACCAAACCACACCACACACCTCAAAACCACACCACTCCTCACACACCACACCACACCACACCACACCACACCATTACCCCACCACGCCATACAACACCACACCAACACCACGCCACCACCACACCCACACCACACCAACCACCCTCACCACAACTACACCTCACCACACCACACTCACCACACCACACACACACCGATTCACACACGCCTCACCACACCACACCACACCACAGCACACACCACCACACCACACTCACCCCCCAAACCCCCACACACCTCGCACACCACACCGCACCACACCACACCACACCACAACACACACAAACACAAACACTCCACACCGCACCACACCACACCACACCACACCACACCACACCACACAGCACCACACCACACCACAACCACACCACACAACACCACAACCAAACACCACACCACCACACCCACACCACACCACACTACACCACACCACACCACACCAACCACACCACCCACACCCACACACCACACAACACACACCCACACCACACACCACACACACACACCACACACACACCACACCACACCACACCACACCAACACCACACACACCACCACACCACACACACACACCACACCCACACACACCACACCACACCCACACCCACACCACACAACACACACACACACACACCACGTCAAAAAAGAGGCGAAACATGTAAGCATCACAATGGACGAAACATTCCCCTGGGGCACTTGAGCTATATTAGCACGGACATGACCCACAACGCACCCGCAGGGCCGTGCGTGGGGTGGGACGGGTGCGTGGGGGGCCTACGGATATGTACTGGTGTACTTCTAAATCACGAATGTTCATGTTTCCAGCTTCGCGAGCTTGCACAATGAACAATTACATGGGAAACGATATACATATTCATCTCACGCATTGCGGAGCTTGTAATTAATCACTGCCGACCTTCGTGTTGCAAACATGGAGGTGCAAATGTTCGCATGGGCAGATCCCAGGTTGGTGCTAGGACACGTGGCCGCACGTGACCCAGCGGGCTGCGGTCGGCTTCAAACCACTTCCTGGGATATCTTCTCTTGGTGGTCGGGTGGGGGCGTCTGGTCTGGTGGTGGCATGTCCTCTTCGCCAGGGATTCGACCAATGCTCTTTCTCCCTCCTCGCCCTTTCAATCCGAGGCGAGATAGGTGCGCATGTTTGTCGGGAGAATCTTTTTCGCTGATAATTTCAGACCCATTCAGACAATTTTGGTTCTACCACTTCGCTTTCCGATCTGTCGCTGCAACCCGCCAGATTTGTTCCACCTGCTCCTGTCTGCAAGGCGGACCTTTTTATTCCTCGAATGTTCTCAATGGCTAGGCCACGAGTTTTCTAAATGGCAAGACCACGACCTCAATAACCCCCCAGAATCCATTGGCACCAATATCCACTCGTCCAGCAATCCATCGTTATTGGCGGTCTTAATGGAACGGAAAGTCACTAACAACCATACCATACCACACCACGCCACACCTCACACCACACCACCACCACGTCCACACCAAACCACACAACACCACCCCACACACACCGCACTACACCATACCATACCCGACACACAACGGACACAAATTGACACAAAACAACACGACATGATACGCCACGCCACACCATACCACACCACACCACACCAAACCACACCAGGCCTCACCACACCAAACCACAACACAACACAACACAACACAACACAACGCACCACACCAAACCTTACCACATCACACCTTACCACACCACACCACACCGCACCACATAGCCTACACCACGCCACACTACGCCTCACCACACCACACCACACCAAACCGCACCACACCACACCACACCACACCACACCACACAGCACCACACCACACCACGCCTCATCACACCACACCACGCCTCACCACACCACACCACAAATGTTTTTCAAATGTTGTGTAGATTATTCTGCTATGAGGACCTACTTACTCCACTACTTCTGAAACTCCCAGCCTTACTCCTCTCACTTTCTCGCATTCTGCATATCAACTATTTCTTGACTATTTGCCCCATGTCCTGCCCGTGACTTCTAATGTGTTCAGGGTTTAGTTGCTTAGTGGTTTGAATGCCAGCGGTTGACCATAATTCAGATGCCACGTGTCCAGGCTGTCTAGACTATGTGTTCAATCCTACGCACGCCAGGGACACGCCCAGCCGACTCTACAACCTCATTGGCAAAACACGTGTCCGACCGCAAAGCACACTGCGAAATCGTAATACGATGTTGTATTAGGCAACAAGCGGCTTGTGTCCTGGGGGTCCCGAATGAATTGCCATAAATGTGGGGAATGAAGCCACATCAAGCTTGTATGCGGCTGACCGAACAAATTCAACTATACCTCTAATTGGTTATATTTCCTGTGCATGAACTACTTGCAAATAAAGTCCATCTACAAGACAGTCCAGGCACGTTTAATACTCCTTCAAATTTAACAACCCTACAAAATGTCAATTGTCGTAGTAAATGAAGCTACATCCATCGATTCAATTCAATTAAATCCAAATATATTGAATTCAAATGAATACAATTCAAATCAATTAAATGCATTCAATTCAAGTCAATACAACACAATTTTGATTCTATCAAATTAATTAAATCAATTTTAATTAATTAATTAATTAATTAACTAATTCATACAATTAAATTTAATTGATAATTAATTAAATAGAATTTAATTAAGTAATTAATTAATCAATTAATTAATAACTTATAATTAATCAAACAATTTAACATAATTTGATAAATTCATTTTAATCTTATTATTCATTAATTAATACAATTTATTTATTTAATTAAACAATTATACAATTAAATTTTTAATTAAAAACAGATTATTTAAAACATTTTCATTCGGGACGCGCCTCCAGGCGCCCTTTATACCCGAATGGAAAAAGTTATTTTTGATTGAGGGATTAGCCTGTCAAAACTGTGTGTGTGTGTGTGTGTCCGTCCGTCCGTCACAAACTACTTTTTCAGGTTTCACTTCAAATCACAAAAAAACGAAACATTATATAAGATATCCCAAATATAAGACATTTTCTTTGGGACGCGCCTCCAGGGGCCCTTTATTTGAAGAGGGACTAGCCCCATTAAAATGTCCGTCCGTTAGTTAGTCCGTGTCACAAACCAAATTTTCAGGTTTCATGAAAAACATCAAAAAAGTTGAACATTCTATATTTTTGATGAATAATAAGACTTATTTATACCGGACAAATTCTCACCAGAGCACATATGAGCATCGCAATTCACGAAAAGGAGCTCAGGTTGGGCCAAAAAGCTGCAATTATCACGTTTTACAGTTATGATGACATCCTGCGAAACGCTAAGCACTCGGAACCAGGGCTTGGGTAAACCTCCGACATGCACGAACATGCACGAACTTGCACGAACTTGCCGGCCAGGAGGTTGTTCCAGCCTGCCAGCCTGTCCCATCGCCGCGGTGATGCAAACCTCCGGAAACCTCGTCTGCTGAATCCATTCCCCCCCCCCCCCCCCCCCCCCCCCCAGTTTTGCAAATTCAGAGTTATTTGCACATCTGTTCTGACAGAAAAGCTTGCTTTCTCGTCCTGGTCCTAGAAATGCCTTCATTTGCTCAACAGTTCTTGCCTCATTACGAGCAAGTCGCAGGTCTGGTTCCAGAGATGCATATTGAACAGGAAATGTCCTACAGTGCAATTTCACAGAGTTTCGACGGCCATCCTAGCGTGTCGACGATTCAGAGGATTGTTTCCCGAGGGAACTTAAGAAAAAGGCCCATATCCGAGGCTGGCCGAGGCTGATCCTCCTGGTTCCTCTTCAGTTAGATCAGTAATTGAACACATATTATGAGTCAAGGCATACTCGCCCTGGCCGATTTCGCCGAGGCTGTCACCTACAGCAGCGGCTGCTACTCCTCGTTCGAATTCAGCTTCTGCCCCACCTGGAAGATAAGCCGCAAACGGATTAAAAGCACGGCCATTTTCGACCTGGTCGACTCCGCCGAGGCTGTCATCTGCACCAGAGGCTGCTCCTACTTGATCTTCTATTGAATCCAAAGAAGAATTAGCTGCAGCTTGCTCGTGCATGGCCTTTTCGACCATACCAATTCCCGAGGTAAATCCGGAGTTGCTAATAATGTCAAAGTCGCCCTGGAGTGGCATTTCTAGGACCAGGACGAGAAAGCAAGCTTTTATGTCTGAACAGATGCGCGAATAACTCTGAATTTGCAAACCTGGGGGGGGGGAATGGTTTCAGACGAGGTTTCCCGAGGTTTGCATCACCGCGGCGATGGGACAGGCTGGCAGGCTGGAACTACCTCCTGGCCGGCAAGTTCGTGCAAGATCGTGCATGTTCGTGCATGTCGGAGGTTTACCCAAGCCCTGGTTCCGAGTGCTTAGCGTTTCGCAGGATGTCATCATAACTGTGAAACGTGATAACGGTTAACAATTTGATTTCAGGGTGTTTTGAGCTAACATTTCAAATTTGAACCACTTAAACATGTGCGTATACATAGGTTTGGGAGCAGAATTGTCGTCAAAAATTGGAGGCGAAACATGTAAGCGTCACAATGGACGAAACATTCCCCTGGGGCACTTGAACTATAATTAGCCCACGGACCCCACCTCAGGGCCGTGCTTGGGGCAGGGGCGGGGGCCACCGGGCGGGGTCGGGGGCAGGGGCGGGGGCGGGGGCGGGGGCCACCGGGCGGGGGCAGGGGCAAGCCACGCCACCTGCCGCTGGCCAAAAACACGGTCAGGAGGACGGGACATACCGTTCACGGGGGCAGGGGCAAGCCACGCCACCTGCCGCTGGCCAAAAACCCGTTCAGGAGGACGGGGCATACTGTTAACGTCTGGGCTGGGCCGAAACATGCAATATCTTGTACGAATCCCGTAAAATCAACCATACACCTGATTGGCCTCATTTTTCTTGCATCAAATTCTTAAAAAAAAGCCAATAAACATTCATGCATTTCATTACTTTGCAGAAACGTTCAATACTGCTTACAAATCAACAACCCTTCAAAAACTCTCTTTTTCGTCACTTTACAGTTAACAATGCTAAATCATCAATCGATTCATTGGGATTCAATTAATTTAATGCCTCCAGGCGCCCTTCAAATTTAATCCTATTCGAATTGATGAAATTTAAAGCAATTACATGCATTCAAATCACGTAAATTAAATTAAATGGAAAGGAATAAATCGAATTAAAATAACACAACATTAAATACAATTCAATTTAATTAATATATTACATTAAATTAAGGATTCGAATAATTTCATTCGGGACGCGCCTCCAGGCGCCCTTAATAATGAAGGCTGGGTGGATATCCTGGCTGTAGCTCGCTGGCCATTATAAACCCCCAACCGGCCCCAACACATGTTTTTTACTGGGGTAGATATTCTCAAAACAGCTTGTTGGGGGACCAAAAGTTATGAAGTGAGCTATAAGCATTTCCCTAAACACCCCCACATATTGGGATGGAATTAACTATGGTAAGCTCTAGGTTTACACCAGTTATGTATTCATACTCAAGTCTGGTATAGATGCTGGACTCTTATTCATTATCTTCAGGATTCATGCTTCTACCTGGGGTGTGAGTTATTTTAATTATGTACATACCGGAGTACAATCCTGTGGCAGCCAGTATCTTGAATTATTGATAGAGAGCAGCAACAATCTTAATTATTATTATTCATTTAAAGTCATGCTTCCACTAATAATCCACTGTGCCTGACACTCATACTGTGCTGGAAAATCAAATCCTTCAGGATGAAATCGCCAAATATGAAATATGATCATATCATCATTGGATACAATGCTAAAAAAACTCTCATTCATAAATTCAGAACGCAGCAAAGAAAGGTACTGAGGCAGTTTCCGATACCGGCAAGTCAGCGGCTGATGCGATAGTAAATACCGGCAGGTCAGCTGCTAATGTGGTATCAAATGCTGCCACATCAGTCATGGAAACCGCCAAGGCAGACCCCGGGGCGGTAGGTGGAGCAGCGACAGGAGCCAAGGATGCAGTGACTGGAAAATGAGTATGAGGGATACAAGGATCAGGGGTAGGAGCTCACACCGGCCGCCCCAGGACAGACCCTAGGCCACTCTGGACCCTGACAACGAATGAGCCCCACCACCCCCAGCCCCCTGGATGGCACTGCTTAGGGCTCAGTGTTGAGTGCTACCTTCTTGGATGCATGTGTTCTCGTATCCCTGTCTATAGATGTGTGGATATATCAACTTATGATATTACATAACATAACATTACATTACATTACATTACATTACATTAAATTACATTACATGTTAAAGTCTACTTGACACCGCGAGGGTGTATGAGACTCTGTGCTTTAAACAAAAAGAAAAAGCACCCACAAAGCAAAAAAACCCATTACATCAGGGGGGGGTCGAGGACAAACAAACCAAACTCCTAACCACCGTTTTGGTGGCGTAGGTATTAAACCCCCTAGAGCAGGACCCAGATCTCAACCACTTACAGTTATATATGGGATGGACATATCCACTTCAAGGCTCATTCCCTTAGTTTGCTAGTGGGCATAAAGCACCACTGACTAGTGTACAATGTACACTTGTATTGTTGTTACCGGTAGTTGCAGCATTATTGTAGCACGTTCCTCAGTACCGTACTTCACTTGCACCTCATATATGTCGTACTCCCCAACGTCATGCCGAGTTGTCTGTATATCGTAGTGATTATAGCTCATGCTGATCTGCATATATTATGAGTAAATATATACTTCTTATTCCTCTGTAACTACCTTCCGACCTCATCACTATAAACCGGAACCATACCTGGTCTAGCCTCTTGGTCTCCTTGCTTGTAGCTCTCTCGTTCTTTGCTTTTGGCGTCCAAGCGTGAAGCGTCCAGGGAGCATCCTTGAGTGGGTAGACACGCAGGCTGAGTCATATGAGTTTGTGTATGTGTGGGTGAGTGTGTGTGGGCGGTGCTAGGCCACTGGGCGCTGTTTTGTGTACCGTACGGGCTCCTACTTCCTGGCGTGAAAATACTTTCAATCAAACAAATTGCTGTCCCTTCAGCTTTGAGCTCTTTAGTGTGCTCCCTGGTTCCCGTGGGTGAGTATCACATGGGGTGGCTTGAACTTGAGAGACGGTATGAAGTCAAGAGTTGGCTGGCAACCGCCGTAGGTAATAGTTATGCAAGCTTTGTATTACGAAGGTATAGTCCGGGGGTGGGATGGGGGGTGAAGAGATAGGTTTCTCGCCTGTTGGGTCAGAGAGCTCGAGCTCTAGAACCTGAGATTCTCCCTTGAGATAAGATTTTGTCGATTTTGAAAGCTGCCACAAAAAGGTGATGTAGAAAAATAGAAGCAGTGAAGCCCGGGCAATGTCCTTCCATTTATGGGGGCCAATCATTGAACCATAAAATACCATCGCATCACCATGATCATATTTTGGTATATTAATGTTCGTGATGTTCACAACCCCCCCTTGACTCCGTCAGGCTGCGGGCACATTTGAAGTCCAGTAAGGCACCAAGGTTAATCATTATTCAGTGACCAAATGACGAAGACATGAGAATTTACAACTTGTAATTTACTTGATTTCCAGGATAATATAGCAGATATACAGTGTTGCATCAGTCTAGAAGTGTTGCATTGACTCTTTCAGAAAGGAGCCCACAAGGGGGCTGACTTAGAAGGGGAGCTACTTGGGCAGTACGTGGTTCCTGTCCCATAGAAGTACACACATACTTAGTTATGCGCCAGCCCCTATTCGTGCTCCAACGTACAGGGCACCTTATATCATCATCATCATCATCATCATCATAGTAGTGCCTGCTCAATTTCCTGCAGCATTGAATTTCCCGACAGCATGCCACATGGAACCATCACATCCTCACATTTCAGCCACACAAACAATTTGTCCACAAACATTTCATGTTTATTTCCTGCCGGAGACGGCGAGCAGCCAAATTGCTGGCAACATCTATGTAACCAAGTTCCAGCCACACAAATCAAAGTGCATCAAAGCCAGGCAATGCATGCTGCGTAGGGTATTGTGGGACAGTAACAGAAACCAGTGAGCATAAAAAGCGGACAAGGCAGTTTACAGACTTGTCCAGGTGGCGTCACATGTGGCCTCACATGTCTGCCGCCGAAGCCAAGGCGATCAAGTTGAAGGTGTCACTCTGACTCCTGCACAAGCCACCAAGAAGAGTAATGAGTGAAGATATTCAATTCCATTCCATTTCATCACATGATACCACATTATGACAATACAACCATCAGGATCATCATCCTCATCCTCATCCTAATCATTGTCGTCATCATCATCACCACCACCATCACACACTGAACACATTCCTCTATCTCTCTCTATATAGATAGAGGTTTTTTAAATAGGATTTGATGAAAGAGGTTATATATATAAATACATGTACATTTAGTTACCAGTATATCTCGTACATGCAATGATATACCGTCCTGACACGAATACGTAACGTTTCTAAACGTTGATGGTGTTTTTGAGGGGGTTTATTAGCATTTGACGTTTTATCTAGGGTAATTTAGTTTGACGTTACACATTTGACGGTTTTAATTTTAATAATATCCATTCACCCAACTAAATGTTTCTACTTGAACATGTAACACTGGTTCACGGCCTCCTCTAAATAGCACAAAACAGATTATTGTGTTATTGTGTTATCATTGTGCACTTAGAAGTGTGGTGTAGGTAGTAGTGCTCATAATTCCCATACCGTATTTACTCTGCATGCAGAAGGTGGGCAGCCTGAAATCTGATACTGTAGACCATGCAATATAATAAATATAAATATAAATGCCGGTAGCATGGTCATTAGGGTACATGGTTATGGGATATGCAAGTAGGGTAGAGAGCACTCTGCATTGATGCCATTCCAGTATAGCACTAACAGATGCATGTCTTTAACATAAATACGGTAATACTTCCAATCGTAAATATCAACTCATTTAATCATCATTACATCTCTTGCTCAGTTAATCTGAGTTCTAGGACCTGCAACTAAGGCATCTCATAACCAAGAGCACACAGTGTGTTCATGTAATGATCAGCTAGCATAGAAGAACCAAGAGCAGTATGTCCTCATCCCTCAAATCCGGATCCATCCCCTCTTCTTCGGAGGGAGCATATAATGATGAAAGACCATGACCAGATGACAATAAGCGTTTGCGGGAAGTTCACAGCCCTCCAGGTAAAATACTTGCTGCTCGTCATCGCCGGGGTGGTCGAGGGGTTACGCGTTAGCCTCACGAGCTTCGGAAGCAACCCGGTCCAATTGGTTGTTGGAAGCGGTGATCTGAACAGGTCCTAGCCGTTTAAATAAGCACAGAGTGCTTTGCTTATTGCGATCTGGAGGTACTGGAGGGCGTAAACGTCCCTCAGGGGATCTATCGAGGGGCTGAGCCACGAGATCTGGGAAACTTTGTGGATCGCTGCATTTGTAGCCGGCAGACGCAGGCGGCAGGTCTCAAGGGGGGGGGGGGTAGTAAGCCCTGTCTGGAGCCTATACCCTAATACCCTATAATCACGCCTCATAACAGTTTGAAGGTTTATCTGTAGGGGAATAACTACATGCCTCGATTTGACGTGTAATGTAACGTTCTGATTCGTCCCGTCGAATTAGAACGTTACATTTTCGTGTCAGTATCATAATTCAGTTGACCATTTCTGCCACAACAGGACAGTGAGAATAAAGAAGCAAAACTAATGACAAACAGGCAAGCGAACAAAGAGACAAACAGGCAAACAAACAGGTAAACAAAGAAGTAAACAAACAGGCAAATCAAGAGAGAAACAAGCAAACACAGAGACAAACAAACAGGCAAGCAAGCAAGCAAGCAAGCAAGCAAAAAGCACACACATAAAACACCATACTATATTTATAGATATATCTACTACCCTAAGGGGAGGGGGGGGGGGGGGGGGCAAGGAAACATATATTGCCGGTCGGATGCGCGTTCTTAAGTCTGGTCCCTAACGAGGTTCCTGAAGCAATCGAGCCTGGGGTCGAGCCCCCCACCCCCACCACACACACACCCTTACTCCCTTGGTGTCCGGGTATGAGGCCTCAAAGTGTGGGTGTGGGGTGTGGGGTCTCAGGGGTGAAAATAACAACTTCCGATGATGCGGTCTGACAACTTTATTTTGCCCCCCCCCCCCCCCCCCCCCCCCCCCTCCTCCCTCGCTACTACTTTATTGTTATTAAACACTGTAATTTATAAACACTACCGTTACCCACCTTTCTACAAACTGCTTGACCACAGTTGCCGTATCCTGCAAGATAGCAGACTCACTAGAAGGGCAATGGTCCACAGGGCCTTTGCGACGGCCGTCTAGCTGCCACAGTCGACCTACGATCAAACAATATTTACCTACTGATTAGGGGATTTATTTATCACTAATATGTCCTGGGCCATGGTCCACAGTACCTTTGCGATGGCCGTCTAGCTGCCACAGTCGACCAACAATCAAATACATAAGTATATAGCACGCCTTATAATGAGGCGTGAGGTTGAGGGGGACAGATCGTTTGCTTGCACTGGGGCCAACCACCAATCTACAATCAAAACATATTAAAACAATTATTGGGAAATTTATTTATCACTAATATGCACAGGGATGTTTAATTGGTTGACTAACGTGGCCAGTTTTGAAGCTGTACGATCACCATAGCATTTCTTTTCCGCTATAAGCAGCAGCTTCTAGGCAACTCCCCTGGCTTGCTTCCCAACCAAAACTAAAACAAAGTAGTGCATATGGGAGCTGACAGCATTAGATTTTCAGTACTGTTGAAATCTTGGGGCTTGACCCAACGGCTGGCTCAGGGAGCTGTCTAGAAGCTGCTGCTCGTAGTGGAAAAGAAAAGCTTCGACGGTGACTCAGTTGAAGGTTCCACTTTAGTACTCATGAACACGAGTCCATCGTAAAAAACTTCGACCATTTAATTGTATCATACTCAATTAAAGTTTGGCTCAGCTTGCAAATCTCTTTTGATGTGAAGCGTCTTTTCATTTGTTGAGTTTCTCATTTTTATACAATAAAAAGCTAGCAGACTGAATATCCCATTCTTTATACACACACACCCAGGTCGACAATAGTACCAATTGTCACACCATACAAATTAGTCACTATGCAGACACACACTCAGACGCACACCGACCTGACATTTAATACCTCAAAGGACAGTTCAAATTCCTCAAACTTGAACCTGCATACCTGTACGCCCTATCTAACACAAAAATGCAACTTCTGGATTGTAACATATACCGGTATATGACATTCGATTAGGCAGGAAAAACACGATGAGCTGTGTGAACCTAACAAAGCAGAGTGATTCCTGAGGTACTGGCATATACACGTTCTCACACGTTCACACACACACACACACACACACACACACACACACAAACTAAACAAGAGGAACCAAAGCATGAAATGTATGAATGTTACAGCCCAGGGGTAGGCCAAATAGGCTTAACAGACTTGTAAGACGCAAAAAACAGAAGAGACAGGCCATGAACCAGTGTAACATGCTCAAGTAGAAACATAAAGTTGCATTAATGGATTTTATTAAAACCAAAACCGTCAAATGTGTAACTGACCTCCGTTGACGACGAAAGCGACAAAATGAAGGTCGATCTCATCATCCGCCGAGGGGGGTGCGGTGTCTCCTACTGCTGCTGCTGCCTACATACAGAGGAGTATTGCAAGGTGATCATTCAGGTTACCTATTGTTTATGGTCTATTGTATTTTGCCCTCGGTAATTGTGCGGTGTCCCCTACACCTGCAGCTGCCTACATACAGAAGACGATTGCAAGGTGATCATTCAGGTTATCTATTGTCCGTAGCCTATTGTTTGATGAACATTTGCATTACCTATTGTTTGTAGTCAATTGTTTGATGAACATCTACGCTACCTATTGGCTGTTGCCTCTTGTTTGATGGACATTTACGTTACCTATTGTCTGTAGTTTATTGTTTGATGGAATTTCACGAAACCTATTGTCTCAAGTCATGGTCCCCTATGAATGGTCAAGTTGTCATGGTCCTCCAGGAATGATCTATGTGCTGTTGCACCTGTGCTCATGACCCTGATGCTCCACCCCACCCCAACCCTTACCACCCCACCTTTTCCCATCCTATCCCACACCACACCCCACCCCCTACTTCAAACTATGGCCATGATAGTACCTGGAGTGCCTACCTACGGGTGCGCTTAAGTGTTCGCGGTCGCTGTCAACCGCCATGGTAGTTTTGTCCTGGTGAAGTAGCAGCTCGTTCCCTACCGCCGTAAGACGGGGATCCCTTAATACCACGCCCTACCAGGCGTTACCATTACTTTTTTCATAACCTGGAGTGCCTCTTCTATGCTAGGGGCCCCCTCTAGAGGGTTCTCCAAGTACGCTCCACGTGCTGTTGCACCCATGCTCATAAACCTTATGCTGCACCACACCCAATCCCATCCCACCCTACCACCCCACCTCACCCCCTACTTCAAGGTATGGCCATGATAGTACCTGGTGTGCCTCTCCAGTTCTAGGGGCGCCCTCTAGGGGGTTCTCCAGGTAAGCCCCACATGCTGTTGCACCCATGATCACAACCCTTATGCCCCACCACACCCAATCCCATCCCACCCTACCACCCCACCTCACCCCCTACTTCAAGCTATATATGGCCATGATAGTACCTGGTGTGCCTCTTCTATGCTAGGGGCACCCTCTGGAGGATGCTCCAGGTATGCCCCACGTGCTGATGGGTCCAAGCCAGCAGTTGCAGTGAAGAATTGGTCCAAGAAAGATCCAGCGGCTGTACACATTGACATGGATTGGATTTGAGTGTGGGCATGGGCATGGATTGGCTTGTGTGTATGTTTGTATGTGAATGGCTTTGGGTGTTGGTATTGGTATAGGTACGGCTGTGGGTATGGGCCTGGGTATAGGTTGTGTATGGGTGTATGTGTGGGTCTGGGTCTGGGTCTAGGTGTGGGTGTGGGTCTGGGTCTAGATGCGGGTTTGGGTCCAGGTGCATAGATGGGATTGTGTGCATGGATAGTAAAACAGGTATAAATGTCCCCATCCCATCCCATCAAGTCAAACTAGACCACACCTCCCATCTCATCCCATTCCATCCTATCCCACCAGACACATACTGGGAATGCACCCACCAGGCTTCATTGTGTCTCTGTAGATCGCCAAGCCATGGAGGACAGCAATCGATTATAGGTACCGGGATAGATAGTCTTATCCCATCCTATCAAGTCCCACCCCACCCCACCTCCCATTTCATTCCATTCTATCCCAACAGCGTCACATACAGGGACTGCACCCACCAGGCTTCATTGTGTCTGTTGTTTGCCAAGCCATGGAGGACTGCAATCTATTACAGGCACCGGGATAGATAGTCCCATCCCATCCCATCCCATCAAGTCACACCACACACCCCGTCTCATCCCATGCCATCCTATCCCACCAGCGACACCAACTGGGACAGCACCCACCAGGCTTAAGTGTGTCTCTGTTGTTTGCCAAGCCATGGAGGACTGCAATGGTGCCACAAGCATTGCCAATGGTTTGCTTCATGTAGTAAGCTGGGCAGGAAGCTGCCACACCACTGGAAGCCTGCTCTTCATCCTCTGTGCATATATGTAGGGAACGGCAACTAATATAAGTGTTTGAAAAACTAATATTAACTAATATTATTACTACAGTGTCACAATATTAGTTTTTCAAATCAATTCACAATTCTGGTGAGACAACTCGTCCGACTAATATTATATAATATTATTTATTCACTATTTGTATATAAAATAGCCGACCCCTACATATATGAGGAGTGCTTGGTCAGGGTTTTTCTTCTCGTTTTTGGAGCCCCCCTTTTCAGAGCTGTTCCGGTTCCGGAGCCATGCTTCCATTCTTTGTTTGAAGCTGTACATACTGGGACCCCAGGCGAAATATGGGTGGGTGAATATCCCTGTTTGTTGTTCTATGATAAGTTGTGAATTATATTTGAGGGGTCTGGGGTTAATATCTTCATGGGGAAATATCTTTGTTTTTGTTCTATGATTTTGCTGTGAATTTGCTCTTGCATATTTGGACTCAAATCATAAAGCAAGGTAGATGGGCATGTCCCCCACCTTACCACCAAGGAAAAATGTCAGCATCGTGGTCATCATTATCATCACCACCACTACCACCATCATCACCATCACCACCACTACCACCACCACCAGTATCATCACCAGCATCACCACCACCACTACCACCAACACTGTCAATATCACCATCATTACCACCAACATCATCAACATCAAGTGTAGATACATGATCTAGCCTGCTGTAGCTATATGGCTGAGGTGTCATATGGGATTAGAGAAAGTATCGATCACACATTATGGAGGAGGATGCATTTTACATCACACCATAGCTTTTCTTTTTAGCTACGAGCAGCAGCTTCTGGGCAGCTCACTGAGCCAGCCACTGGACCAAGTCCCAGGATGTCAAGAGTAAAGGAAGGCTGGTTGTGTCAGCTCCAAGGTGCATTAGGTTGCACCAGGTTTGGCTGACTAGCAGGGCAGGGGAGATGTCTAGATGCTGCTTCTGGTAGCTGACCAGAAACACTATGCATCACACATCATGGATCATGAATATTGGGACGCGGCTGTTAAGCAATGCTGAAGGTTAGGGCAATCAAGGTATCGCAACAATGATGGCGTACCTTTCTTAGCCGCTGCCTCTGTGTTGGGCGTGATAGGGTAGCACATGATCACAGCCAGGACCGGGGTGGGAACCATGCATAGAAGGTCCTGTGCAGTGGACATGAGTTGTACTGTTCAGTGGCCAGGAATTTTATCGTTGAGTGGACAGTAGTTATATTTTTCAGCTCCCTCAGTATTGGGCGTGGTAGACTATATCACATGATCACAGCCAGGACCGGGGTGGGCACCATGCATAGGAGGTCACGTTCAGTGGACATGAGTTGTACTGCTCATTGGACAGGAGATTTCTCGTTCTGCTGCCTCTGAATTGTGCATGATTCACAGTTTCATTTTCAGCTACAAGCAGCAGCTCCCTAAGCCAGCCATTGGGCTAAGCCCCAAGATTTTGAAAGTTCTGGAAAGCGGATTCTGTCAGCTTCCAGACACACTAGGTTGCATTAGCTTTGGCTAAATAGGCAGTCAGGGGAGCTGCCTAGAAGCTGCTGCTTTGAGCTGGAAAACAAAACTGGCGTGAATGGGCAGCTTACGCTTGGCTACTCCAGGATTGTTTCTCAGGATTCTTGCTGGAATTCTCACTGGAATACAGGAGACAACAGAGATTGTTTTTCCTCTGCCTATCCCGATCGCTACCCGAGACCCCCAACCCCCCCCCCAGCTCTCCGGGCGCTCTGTCCCCCGAACACCCTGGGGCAGCCCTACTACAGCAGCTACCAGGTAACCCACTTTCTGAACAGAACAAACAACTCCGAGACTAAGGTATGGGGTAATTGGGAATCAAATTCAAGGAATCAAATTCATGGAATATAGAGACAGCTCAGCCGACTACTGTGAACAGATAGTATATTGATGCTAGATATAACATGCTAGCTAGCTTCATTAGATTGCTTCTCGGGATTCTCACTGGAATACAGGAGACAAAGGTATGGGATCATTGGGAATCCGACTCAAGGAATATGGAGACAACCCAGCCAACTACTGTGAACAGATAATATATTGATGCTGGATATTGCATGCCAGCTAGTATCACCGGATTGTTTCTCGGGATTCTAACCATCTTCCCGCTGGAATACAGGAGGAGACAAAGGTATGGGATAATTGGGAATCAAATTCAAGGATGTCCAACATCCTCCGGGACCTGTCCACGGTCAGGACCTCAGGACCAGAGATGGCCAAGATGTCAATGGTATGGAGGCAACTCAGCCGACTATTGTGAACAGATAATATACTGACGCTGGATATTGCATGCTAGCTAGCATCATCAGATAATTTCTCGGGATTTTAACCACCACCTCACTGAAATATAGGAGACTATGGGATGGCAAGGTATGGGATAATTTGGAATCAAAGGGACATGGAGACTACTCAACCGACTGATGTCAACATGTTATCTTCTTACGCTACAAAGTGCATGCTAGCATTGCTAGCATCATCAGATCTGGTGATCTACTGAAACAAGTAGGAATATAAACGGGATTTGAGCCACCTGTCAATGCTATTGGGGCAGAAAAGATTCAGCAGCATTATGATAAAGGATTCTCACGCTGTCCAGGCCGAAGATGTCACAGAAAGCATATTGGGCGGTGTCGATGCCCAATTTAGTTGCGAAGTCGTTGAGCACCTCGGGGTTGCTTTCCAGAGGGACCCACTTCTTGTGACCTGCCATGATGATTGGCCTTCTTGACGATAGTGCAGCTTGCTTATTGGAATTCGCAGGTTTGTGTCGATCGCGAGGGCAAGGGTTGGGGAGGTGTCTTGGGACCAAGAGGAGGGAGCAGAAGATGGAGCTGGAGAGGAACATGTAACCCAACTGACGCAGACAGTCAATCAACCGACTTTCAACTGTATTCAAGAACAGTCACCACCCACATTTCCCCAGGCGGATAGAGTTTTATCAGGAAGCAAGTTTGTCGCGAGCTGGTTAAGCTAGGCTGAGCGATCTCTCAATCGCGTCCAACCGAGTATCGTCGAGCCCCGGGAGCATCGATCCTCTGAAGTTTTGACGTTCTCTATTCTCCCTCGGATTCGTTGCTAGCGTTCGCTAGTCGCTTGATTAAGTCACTGCATCGAATTTAAAGTTGTCGAGGATCTACACGGCAAGATGATCCAAGGCATAAGAATTCCAACAGATGCTAAGGGTTTGAATCTGCTGGCTCATCGCAGAAGTGCGAACAAGCTCCAGCCAGTAGTATCAGCTGCTCGAAAGATTGCTTTGACTTCTTATGCTAATGGAGTTCAAGGGCACAAGCAGAATTCCGAATTCCTACTCGGACACCGGTTCGTCTGCAGATCTGCAGCTGCTGCTGCGTCAGGTGGCGACGATGAATCCAAGGAGGTAGGCAATGCCGATGGGATCCGCAAGGCTAGGGAGGAGGGGTGCGAAGACCTAATTCGTGAATGTCGTGGCCTGGCATCAGGAAACCGGAAAGTCCAACTGACTTCAGAAACGGTAGTAGGCACTGGCAAATATAAGATAATATAACCTAAGGTATATATGTGAGGAGATGACTAGGCATCAAGGACGACATGCATTAACATTTTGGTTGTCTGGCACCTGCTGACACAAGGAGTTCAGCAGACCTCTTCCCAGATACAAGTGCCTTTTGACCCAGCTATATCTTCCCCCTTCTCACATCCATATACATGGCCAATAAAATGTCCTTATGACATCCCCTTCACCTCCCCTCCTCTCAGTACCGCACCTACCACCACCACCACCAATCACACATACACGCAAACAATCCCAAATATTGAATAATGTCACAATACGTACACTCAAGTACACACATATGCTCATACACATACTCAAATACATATGCATCCATACATACAAATGGACACACACATACACATCAGGCCGCCAGCACATTTTGAGTAAAAAAGGGCATGAGGATGGTGTAACCATCAGCATCATCGTCAGAAACAAAAACATGCACAATTAATGTGAAAGTAATGGGGAAGTCATCAATCAGCTTATATTTACCAAATGGGCTCAAGGCTCGTGCTGTCCAACTAGTTTTTTGACAAATACATGAGGTGCAGCCTGTGCAAGCACTCAATTAGCACCTGCATGTACAGTTTTCTTCTCCTTTAACTCCATCTATATAATTGTGATTTAGATAGATCAGGTGAATGGTATTGAGCTCATCTTTAACTATCCGCAATAAATTAAACACAAAGCTTCTTGATTTATATCTATGGACTTCTGGTTGGCATGTGAGTCAAGTGTAGCTGGTGCCAGCATTCTCTCCAGGACCTGCATGAACAATGGCTGACTCATTCAAATTGCTTATTAAAAAAATGCATCCATCGCTGGTCAGGCATGTGAATGGGGGGATGCTGCTGCTAGCAGTCACTCACTGCTATAAATTGTTCTTCTCGTGCACATTGCTTTTTGATTGATATCAGCCCAACGCTGCTTGAGCATGTGAATCAGGTAAGCCAGTGCCAGCAGTCAGGCCAGCACCTGCATATACATTTTCATCTCGTTCAAATTGCTTCTTGATTTATATCCATCCACCGCTGCTTGGGTGCACAAATCAGGTGAAACCAGTGCCAGCAGTCACTCCATGATATACCTGTTTCGTCTCATCCAAATTCCTTCTTGATTCGCATCCATCCCTCGCTGCTTGGGCATGTCAATCAGGAAAACCATTGCCAACAGCCACTCCTTGATGTCCTTGTTTTATCTCATTCAAATTACTTCTTGATTTATATCTATCCGCCGCTGCCTGGGTGCATGAATCGGGTGAATCCTGTGCCAGCAGTCACTCCAGCAGTCACTCCAGCACCTGCATAAATAGTGTTTATCCCGATCAAATTGCTTCTTGATTTAGATCCATCCACCCCCGCTTGGGCATGTCAATCAGGAGAAAACCAATGCCAGCAGCCACTCCTTGATATACATATTTCATCTCATTCAAATTACTTCTTGATTTATATCCATCCGCAGCTGCTTGTCCATGTGCACTCTCACCCTCTCACACACACTCCAACCTACCTACCCACCACTCACCCCACCCGACCCCACCCCACCCCTGCATGAACCAGGGGAAGCCAGTGCCTGCAGTCAATTCAACGGGAAATGCAGCTCCCCAGACTCCTACCTGCCTACCTCCTCACCCACCACCCACTCCACACACCCACCCACCACCCCTGCATGAACCAGTGGAAGCCAGTGCCTGCAGTCAATCCAACGAAAAATGCAGCTCCCTAAACTCCTACCTGCCTACCTACTCACCCACCACCCACTCCACACACCCACCCACCACCCCTGCATGAACCAGTGGAAGCCAGTGCCTGCAGTCAATCCAACGAAAAATGCAGCTCCCTAGACTCCTACCTGCCTACCTACCCACCCACCACCCTACCCCACCCCACCCCACCCCTGCATGAACCAGTGGAAGCCAGTGCCTGCAGTCACTTCAACGGACAATGCAGCTCCCTAGACTCCTACCTGTCTACCTTCCCACCCACCACCCACCCCACCCCACCTAACCCCACCCACCCGCCACCCCTGCATGAACCAGGGGAAGCCAGTGACAGCAGTCACTCCAACAGACAATGCAGCTCCCTAGACTCCTACCTGTCTACCTTCCCACCCACCACCCACCCCACCCACCTAACCCCACCCACCCGCCACCCCTGCATGAACCAGGAGAAGCCAGTGACAGCAGTCACTCAAACAGACAATGCAGCTCCCTAGACTCCTACCTGTCTACCTACCCACCCACCCACCCACCCACCCCACCCCACCTCTGCATGAACTAGGGGAAGCCAGTGCTAACACTCACTCCAACAAACAATGCAGCTCCCCAGACTCCTACCTGCCTACCTACTCACCCACCACCATCCCCACCCCACCCCACCCACCCACCCTTGCATAAACCAGGGGAAGCCAGTGCCAACAGTCACTCCAACAGACAACACAGCTCCCGTCTACACTGCTGCTTGGGCATGTGCACTCTCACCCTCTCTGCCCCCCACCCCCACCCCCCACCCCTTTCTACCAACCTACCCACTCACCCATCCACTCAGGTAAAGCCAGTGCCAGCAGTCACTCCAACGGACGATGCAGCTCCTGTCTGCACTGCTGCTTGGGCATGTGCACTCTCACCCTCTCTCCCCCCCCCCCCCCCCCCCCCCCCTCCTACCAACCTACCCACTGACCCACCCAATCAGGTGAAGCCAGTGCCAGCAGTCACTCCAACAGACGATACAGCTCCTGTCTACACTGCCGCATTTCTCCGCCGAAGGCTGATGGTCTTCCTCGGCATTGTCATCGGCTACTCCTCCTACTACCTTACTAGGAATAGTTTAACCTACACCGCCCCTGCCATGGTGGCTGATGCAGCTTTGGGCATGGATATCACTATGATCGGAGCTATGACCTCCATCTTCCCCATTGCTTACGGAATGAGCAAGTAAGAGCTGGTCGTGGCATATGCAGTGTTGTCAATTATGATATCGTACAGATATGTCGTATTGCATATGGAGCAAGTAAGAGCTGCAGTGGTTGTGGCATATGCAGTGTTGTCAATTATGATATTGTACAGATATATTGTATGATATAACGAGCAAGTAAGATCTGAAGTGGTTGTAGCATGTACAGTGTTGACAAGTACGATATTGTATATATTGACATCATATGATGTATCGAAAATATCAGATGGTACATCATACAATGACTTATATGATGAATCAAACAATATATCATATGATATATTGTACAATATGATTAGGGAGTAGGACGATATTGACATCCCTAGGCATATGTGCACGTGCTCACGTCCAGACGCATGCATGTCTGTCCTTGAACCCAAACCAGCCGGCCCCATCCCTTATCACAAACACAAACAAGGACACAAGCACTGACACAAACATGGACACTAACACTAGGCATAGCTTACCACAAACAAGGACATAAGCACACGAGGAGCAAGTAATAGCTGAAGTGTTGAGGCAGATGAGCACGTGCTCACGTTCCGAAGCATGCATGTCTACCAACTGCCAGCTACGCAATTAGCAAATAAAAGTCACTAAAATCTCTTCCAGCTTCAACTCAAATTTTAAATAAAATAGATACAATTAAAAGAATCATGGCCGCTCCAATAAAAGTCGTTAAGGCATCTGTGCTCGTGCTCACCTCCTTGTGCCCCCACGCTAATCCCTTACCTAGACCTCAAACCTTCCGTTGCACTGTTCCCAAGTTCATCAGTGGTGTCATCGGAGCGCGAGTCTACACCTCCTACCTTCTGGCCAACCCAATCCTGCACTTGACTAAACCCACCCCACCCCACATGACCCTTAGTGCTAGACCTTCAACCTTCCTTTGCACCTTCCACCTCAAACCTTCCATTGCACCTTCTATTGCATCTTAAACCTTCCTTTGCACCTTCCACCTTAAACCTTCCGTTGCACTGTTCCCAAGTTCATCAGTGGTGCGCTTTGAGCAGGAGTCTACACTTCGTACCTTCTAGCCTACGCTACCTTACCCTGCACTTGACTAAACCCACCCCACCCCACCCCACATGACCCTTAATGCTAGACCTTCAACCTTCCTTTGCACCTTCCACCTTAAACCTTCCACCGCACCTTAAACCTTCCACCGCACTGTTCCCAATTTCATCAGTGGTGACACTGGAAGTCGATCACACACAGCCTACCTTCTAACCTACCCTACCCAGCACTTGACTAAACCCACCCAAGCCACCTCACCCCACCTCACCCTTAGTGCTAGACCTTCAACCTTTCATTCCTCAATGCTAGACCTTGAACCTTCGATTGTATCTTAAACCTTCCATTGCACTGTTCACAGGTTCGTCAGACGTGTCCTTGGAGCACGAGTCTACACCTCCTACCTTCTGGCCTACCCTACCCTGCACTTGACTAAACCCACCCCACCCCACCCGACCCTTAAGTCTAGACCTTAAACCTTCCTTTCTGCTAGACCTTAAACCTTCCTTTGCACCTTCCACCTTAAACCTTCCATTGCACTGTTCCCAGGTTCATCAGCGGTGTTCTTGGAGCAAAATTCTCCGCCACCTACCTTCTGGCTGGTGGCCTTATGGCCACTGCTCTCATCAACATTGCATTCGGCTTTGGATCCTCCCTCGCATGGTTTGTCTTCTTCTGGGGCCTCAACGGCACCCTGCAGGTGAGATTCTCGGGGTGGTGTGTATGGAGGTGTGATATGTATGGATTGGATTGGGTTTTCTAGCAATGCATAGGGTTTAGTAGGACCACTGCCCGCACCTTTACCAAAGCTTGCGTTTGGATTTTGATCCTCCCTCCCATGGCTTGTCATCTTCTGGGGCCTCAACAACACCTTGGATGTAAGATTCTCACAGCTTAGTTTTTCTTTCCAGCTACGACCGGCAGCTTCTAGGCAGTTCCCTGAGCCAGCCACTGGACTAAGACCCAAGATTTAACACTACTGGAAAGCTGATTCTGTCAGCTTTTAGATGCACTACGTTGTTATAGGTTGCGGCTGGGTCTTCTTGAGCTGTCTAGAAGCTGCTGAAGAAGGCTGAAAAGAAAGGCCCTGTCCATAATGACCCATGATGAAGACCTGCTGCTGTGATTGGTCCATCTGGCCATCTAGATTTGAAGTACTTTAGATAATCATATTGCTCATTTGGTTGTCATCCATTGAACTTGTGTCCCGCCTTTAGGTCTTTGTCCCCCCCACACACACACCACACCACCACCACCACACACACACATATACAAGACAACAATAACAACAACGACTCCTGTTTGCTTTTCCTCTGCTAGGGTGTGGGTGGACCCTGTTGCGCACGAATCTTGACAACGTGGTTTGCTAATAAAGAGCGTGGAACCTACTGGGGAATGTGTAAGTTGACTCATGCCATTGATGGCAGGATGTATGTGATCTGATGATTTGTGTGAACCAATGGTGGATGTGTACCCTACTGTACCTGGGAGGCTTTACTGCCCCACCAATTGCCGAATTTGTCCCATTACCTAATAGGGTTTGCTGTCCCCATGATTATTGGATATATGTAAAAATGTTTTTGAGCAATTATGAAAATATTGATTTGGAATTTCGAACTTGCATCTCTGTTTATAAAAACACTTTTTTCGTGGTCAGGGAATGTGGCCCACAACCTTGGAGGACTTGCTGCACCTTTGATTATCGCAAATATGTGAATCATTCTCTGAGCAATGTTTAAAAATCTGTTCTGGAAATTTGAAATTGAATCTTTTGTAAGCATATCATTTTATTTCATGCTCAGGGAATGTGGCCCACAACCTCGGAGGACTTGCTGCACCTTTGATTATCGCAAATATGAGAATCATTCTCTGAGCAACGTTTGAAAATCTGTTCTGAAAATTTGAATTTGAATCTTATGTAAGCATATCATACTATTTCATGCTCAGGGAATGTGGCACATGACCTTGGAGGACTTGCTGTCCCTCTGATCACTGCATATATGTGAGCCTTTGTCTGAGCAATGCTGGAATTCTTTATCTGAAATTGAGATTGAGTCTTATTTAAATATATCATACCCTTTGCATGCTCAGGGAATCTGGCCCATAATCTGGGAGGATTGACAGCCACTTTGATTACCGCATATGTGTGAGCCTTTGTCTGATCAATGTTTGAATTCTTTATCTGAAAATTTGAGATTGAGTCTTATTTAATTGTATCATACTATTTCCATGCTCAGGGAATGTGGCCCAGAACCTTTGAGGATTCGCTGCTACCTTAATTGCCGAGTATATGTGAATCCTTGTTTGAGCAATGTTGGAATTCTTTATCTGAAATTTAAATAAATTATATTATTTTCATGCTCAGGGAATGTGGCCCATAACCTAGGAGGATTCGCTGCCCCTCTGATTGCTGGAGGCTTTGCCAAGTCCATGGGCTGGAAGTGGGGTATGTGGGCCCCCGGCATCATCGGCCTGCTGGTCGGATTTGTTATCCTTTTCACTGTCAGGTAACGGCCGAGTAAATCTCTCTCTCTCTCTTCTCTCTCTCTCTCTCCTCTCTTCTCTCTCTCTCTCTCTCTCTCTCTCTCTCTCTCTCTCTCTCTCTCTCTCTCTCTCTCTCTCTCTCTCTCTCTCTCTCTCTCTCTCTCTCTCTCTCTCTCTCTCTCTGCCGCTGCTATCATATATTCATCGTCAGGTTATTGGCCCATTACGCTAACCACTGCGGGTATGTAGGCCCCTGGCATCATGTGCCTGCTGGTCGGAATTGTCGTCCTATTCACCGTCAGGTGAAAGCGAGAGGCTGGGGATAAATAAACACATGTTATGCCTTATGACCAGGCGTAAGGTTGAGGGGGCCAGCCCGGTCGCTTGTGCTGGGGGCAACCACAATAACGTTGAGGCTTGGTTCTTCCACAGTGCTGGCGCTTGTTTTCAAACTGTATTCCCTCAAATAACCATATCATCTTGCTCATTAGACCATATCATCTCGCTCATATGACCATGTCACATCATGGGTATGTGGGCCCCCGTCATCATGTGCCTGCTGGTGATAATTGTTGTCCTATTCACCATCAGATGGGAGCAGGAGGCTTGGGATAAATAAATACATGTTACGCCTTATGACAAGGCGTAAGTTTGAGGGGGCCTGCCCGCTCGCTTTCTGGGCAGCAATGTGATATCATATGATGCCGTCAGTCTGACTAGGCTAAAGTTACCATGTATCAACTATATCATATGATGCATTTTGTATGATATCATACTCGCCTTGGGTCAACATCCTATGATATGCCGGTCCCTACCTAGCACTCATGTACCCACCCACCCACCCACCCACATGAACAGGGACAAGCCAGAAGACCTTGGCTTACCCCCTGCCGAGGTCGTGGCGCTTGCACCCAAGGCCAGGGACAGGGAGGAGGACAAGCCAGAAATCCCCAATGTCTTGAAGTCTCCTGTCGATAATGTGTTGAAGAATCCTTTCATTTGGGGTATGGCCCTGACTCATTTCTTCATCTATGTCGTCCCTACCTATCACTCATGAATCCACCCACCCACCTGAACAGGGACAAGCCAGAGGACCTTGGCTTCCCCCCTGTCGAGGTCGTGGCAGTTGCACCCAAGGCCTTGGCCAAGCCCGGGGACAAGGAGGAGGACAAGCCAGAAAAACCCAGTGTCTTAAAGTCCCTAGTCGATAATGTGTTGAAGAATCCTTTCATTTGGGGCATGGCCCTGACTTATTTCTTCATCTACGTCGTCCGCCAGGTGAGACGGGGCAGTACGTTGTACAGGTACAGTTCTAGGTACGGGCCGGCATATCATATGATGTTGACCAAAGGCAAGTATGATATCATATGGTATTATACACATTGCATTGTATGATATTTAGGGTTGGGAAGCATCGTATATTTTATTTTTATAATCCGTAAAAACGTATAAACGTATAAAACGTACATAAAAATCAGGCACTTCTTGAGAAAATACTTTTACATGGATTTAAAGGTATTGCCACGTAGCTAATTTCATAGTCATCACATATCAACTCTCAAAAATAATCTGGCAAGTTTAGGTTGTCCAAATCTCAGAAAAGAAATCACGACCAGAAAGCGAGTCAACCAAGAAGAGCGGTGCCAATCTACGGGAGCCATTAAATGCCAGGTGGTCTATTATATAACTGTATAAGTGTATCATAATATAAGTACATAACGGTATTGCAATATTGTCCATGTTCACATTGCACTAGGCTTGCACCATCAATCCTTTAAGCCCACATAGGAGCACAGCTTGTGGAATGTTAGGTGGGGTGGCGCTCTGATATGTGTGCCATCCTGGCTATCTAGACCAACCTATAGGCAATTTTTTTATAAAATAGTGCACGTGAATGGTGATTTGTATTGCATATTGTGATAGAGGAGGTCAAAAGCTTTCCAGTGAGCTATCTTAATCAAGAATATAACGAAAATCTAGAAAGTTAAGTGCCGGGACGTGTGCTGTACTTCTCGAAGTACAGACTATACGTTTTTATACGACGTATTGAAGGTCGATTTGAGAAAAACTATATGGCGTATTTATACGAATAAACGTATATTATACGTTTATATGTCGGCCCAACCCTAATGATATTGTATATACATGGTAACTTTAGCCGAGTCAGACTGCCGGCATATGATATCATACTGCAATGGTTAGTCATGTGTAGGGATGACAATGTCGCACTGGTCCCCATGATTATCGGGCAACTTATCACACGATACATTGTACAATATAACAAAGTTGAATCGGCGCCCACCACCACCACCACCCACCACCCTGCCCTACTGTCATACCTGCCCTACTCTGACCAGCTCTGCCCTTTTCTATCCAGGGCGTCACCAGTTGGTTTGTCTTTTACTTGATAAAGGCCAAGGGTATTGAGGATGCTGCCCAGGTGCGCATTTGAAATTTGGAACCAAACAATTGAATCTTGGTTTAATTGTGACAGCATGCGTGTTGAGGACGCCGCCCAGCGGTGTATTTGAGGATTCTGGAATGTGTAACCTTTAATTTGAATTCCATTATGAAGCTGTGCACATTGAGTTGGGGGGGGGGGGGGCATGGAGTGTGCGTGTGTGGTAGGGAGGGGGGGCGCATGGAGTTGGGGGCCCAGGTGCACATTTGAGGCATCTGAAGTTTAGATCTTAGAACACAAGCAATGTTTATTGTTTATCTCATGCTAACAATTTGAATTTGTTACGTCTTACCACTGGGCGTGAGATTGAAGGGCATTTCCCGTTTGCTTGCACTGGGGAAGGTTACTGTGGGTTTAGGGTGACACTATGTCTGCCATGGTGACTTTCCCCAGCTGTGGCGTACGCGTACGGGAGGGTCCCCTTGACACCACACCCCTCCAGGCGTTATCCTTATTTCACTGTGGGTTTGCTTCCGGTGACCGCCACTGAGCCCGAGCTCAGACTATCGCGCTAAAGCACGGAATCTCCAGGCCATTTTAAACCAGCAAACCGTGCATTTTGAGCACATTTGTTTTTCACCTCAAGAGGTGTCGGTAGATATCCTCAATACAGGGATATCCCCAATATCCTCGATATCCACAACATGGAGGTATCCCCATTTTTTGGCGGAGCCCCCTCTTCAAGGGGGCGGGAGCCCCCAGGGTTACCCGTTGTCCGTTTGTCTGACCGCCCCCCTGCGACGAAGCCTGACACGTCAGCCAACGATCTCGTAACTAACTCGCTTCCATTGCCACCTGTCGCTCTGTCGCTAACACTGTCTGCCAATTTTTACATCGCTTGCGACGCTGCTTAGAACTTGTTACAAGGAGGATTTCGCCTCTGGGTTTGGTTTCCTTGGACCACAGAATCTTGTGCAAACTCATGTTTCACCGTGCTCTCAGTGTTCTTCACTCCAGCAGTGCACAAACCCAAACGTACCCACAAGCGCACAACTACATCTTGATCCCCATCCACACCCTCCAAGCACACCCCCCCCCCCCCCCCCCCCCCCCCCCCTTCCCCCCCCTGACTCACATAGCACACACCACACACACATAGCACACACCCTCCACACACACCTCACACACACCCTCACACACAACACGCACCCTCCACACACCCACACCCTCCACTCTCACCCACACCCTCACCCCTCCCCCTCCACCAACACCCCACTTTCCACCCACACACACACCTCACCCCCTGCACCCCACCCACACCCTCACACACCCAAACCCCACCACACCCCACCTCTCTGACACCCGTACCCATTTCAACCCCCAGGCTGCTGTTCGTGTGTCAGGCCTCGAGCTTGGAGGTTTGTTTGGCTCCATGCTTGCTGGCCGCATTTCTGATTGGATGATTGCACGCTCGAAGGGCAAGGGAGGAAACGTTGGAAAGCGTGTGCAGGTGTGTAAATAAAATAAAGAGTACGCCTTATTACGATTCCGTTTGCTTGCACTGGGGTCAACCACCTCCTACCCATGGACTGTTCTATACATACATAGCATAACGCATAACATAACATAATATGTAGCATACCATTACACATAACAGAACACTCCTGTCCACGTCAAACTTCAACCTGTACTTTCCCAGAAGGTCATGGTGTATACCGTGGGATGGGCTGTACCATACATACCTAACATACACCCCTGTCAACGTCACATGTATATAACATAGAGCTTAATTGGCTACACATGGACTGTATTATAAATGCATAACATACACCCCTGTCATCGTCAAAGTTCAAACTGTTCCTTCCCAGGTGGTCATGGTGTAAACCGTGGGATGGAATGTACTAAACATACATAACTCCCCCCCCCCCCCCCCCCCTGTCGACGTCAAACTTTTAGTCTACTTGGCTACCCATGGACTGTATTATAAATGCATGACATACACCCCTGTCATCGTCAACGTTCAAGCTGTTCCCTCTCAGGTGGTCATGGTGTACACCGTGGGATGGACTGTACCATACATTCATAACTCCCCCCCCCCCCTCCCCCCCTCCCCCCCCCCCCCCCCCCCCCCCCCCCATGTCAACTACAAACTTTGAGCCTAATTGGCTGCCCATGGACTGTACCATACATACCTAACATACACCCCTGCCAACATCAAACTTCAACCTGTTCCTTCCCAGGTGGTCATGGTGTACACCGTGGGTATCGCTGCATCTTTGCTATGCTTCCAGTCTGTGCCAGCTAGCCTGAGCTGGCTGCAGTGGATTAACGTCTTCTTCATCGGATTCTTCCTCTATGGTCCTCAGGTGGGCACCTCTACTTATACCACGCTTCTGGGCTCCCACCCCTACCCAACCAACCCCAACCCCACCAACCAACCTAGTGCTGGCCCACTGCTAGCCTGAGCTGGCTGCAGTGGATCAACATCTTCTTCGTCGGATTCTTCCTCTACGGTCCTCAGGTGGGTACCGCACCTCCACTGTTTCCACTTTTGTGGGCTCCCACCCCTACCCAATCAAACCCCACCAACCAACCAACCTAGTGCTATTCTGAGCTGGCCCACTGCTAGTCTGAGCTGGCCGCAGTGGATCAACGTATTCTTCATCGGATTCCTCCTCTATGGTCCGCAGGTGGGTACCGTGTTGTCAAGTCACACTTTGCATTTGTCTTGCAGTGCCTGGGACTTGCCTTCCCTACATTCACTTGTCGTGTCTTGTCTTGCCTGCAACCTGGCTTCCTAATTGTATGCGGACCGAACGTCCTTGCATTATAGGCAGGCAGAGCTTGAACAGGCATGCTCACTCAAACGACTGAGCATATGTGCACGCAAATGCAGTCACATATAAAAGCACACCCAGCATCCAAGCTTTTTAATAGGGCACACTGATGGTGGCAAAATAGAGGGGGTCAAGGCCTGCAAGGTACCAAAAAGGTAGATGGGATAGGGCCAGGGAGGCAACAACTCCTAAACAAGGCAAACACACGCACCAGACCTTACTGTATGCAAACACGCAGGTTTGTATCTAGGGAACAGCAATATGATATCATATGCCGGCAGTCTAACTAGGCTAAAGCTACCATTTATGTACAATATCATATGATTCAATTTACAATTGCAATTGCAATTGCAAACACATAACTGTACTTGAGCAACGCAAACAAGTCACATTCCACGTACATGCATGCACTCATGCACACAAGTAAGTTTACATGCACACTCATGCACACAAGTAATTATACAAGCACACTTATGCAAACACAACACAGCACTGCAGGTAGGGTGTGATTGTATGCCTCTAACACGTGTAACAATGCGCACCGAACCTTTCTTCAAATTCACAGATGTGGATTGGTCTGTGCGGAGCCAGGCTTGTGTTGAGTCAAACTTATTTCACCAGGCATCACCAAAACACACACATGTTCTTTTGCAAGTGCTTGCTATCTGACACTTAAATCCCCAAAGCTGGCTAAGCTGTTGCAGAAGCTGCTTGATATGCCTTCATTCCCCCATTCCCTTTGTATCCCAAATGCCTCATGCCTCATATCATGTCTCATGCCCACCACCACCCACCCACCCACCCACCAACCTCCCTCCAATTTGCAGAAGCTCCTCAATACGCCTTTATTCCCCCATTCCCTTTGTACCCCGAATGCCTCCCCCCCCCCCCCCCCCCCCCCATCATCCCCCATGCCATGCCTCATGCCCCCCACCAACCCCCCAACCTCCCTCCAGTTTGCAGAAGCTGCTAGATAGATGCACCTTCATTCCCCCAATCCCTTTGTATCTCAAATGCCTCATGCCCCCATATCATGCCTCATGCTCCCCACCACCAACCCCCCCACCCACCCACCAACCTCCCTTCAATTTGCAGAAGCTCCTCAATACGCCTTCATTCCCCCATTCCCTTTGTACCCCGAATGCGTCACCCCCCCCCCCCCCATCATCCTTCATACCATGCCTCATGCCCCCCACCAACCCCCCAACCCCCTCCAGTTTGCAGAAGCTGCTCGATACGCCTTCATTCCCCCATCCCCTTTGTATCCCAAATGCCTCATGCCCCCCACCTCCCACCCCCCCTCCAGTTTGCAGAAGCTGCTAGATGCACCTTCATTCCCCCATTCCCTTTGTATCCCAAATGCCTCATGCCCCATATCATGCCTCATGCCCCCCACCCCCCACCCTCCCTCCAATTTGCAGTAGATGCTTACTACGCCTTCATTCCCCCATTCCCTTTGTATCCCAAATGCCTCATGACCCATATCATGCCTCATGCCCACCACCCACCCACCAACCTCCCTCCAATTTGCAGAAGCTCCTCAATACGCCTTTATTCCCCCATTCCCTTTGTACCCCCGAATGCCTCCCCCCCCCCCCCCCCCCCCCATCATCCTCCATACCATGCCTCATGCCCCCCCCCAACCCCCCAACCCCCTCCAGTTTGCAGAAGCTGCTCGATACGCCTTCATTCCCCCATTCCCTTTGTATCCCAAATGCCTCATGTACCACATCATGCCTCATGCTCCCCACCTCCCACCCTCCCTCTAATTTGCAGAAGCTGCTAGATGCACCTTCATTCCCCCATTCCCTTTGTATCCCAAGTGCCTCATGCCCCGTACCATGCCTCATGCCCCCCCTCCCCTCCAATTTGCAGATGTTGATTGGTCTGTGCGGAGCCGAGCTTGTTGGCCCTGATAGCGTCGGAGCCAGTGAGGGTTTCCTCGGATGGGTAGCTTACCTGGGAGCTGCCAACGCAGGTGTGTACAGAGTATATTGCTTATCTTCAAATCCAAAGCGCTACTGCACATATTTTCAGTGTAGTCAACTTGCACCTGGATACAAAGCGATGCATGTTTTGGGTTGCTTACCTGGGCTGAGCTGCAAACGCAGATGTGTACAGAGTACATTGCTTATCTTCAAATCCAAAGCGCTACTGCACGTATTTTCAGTGTAGTCCTTAACTTGCACCTGGATACAAAGCGATGCATGTTTTGGGTTGCTCACCTGGGCTGAGCTGCCAACGCAGGTGTGTACAGAGTCTATTGCTAATCTTCGAATCCAAAGCGCTGCAGCAGGTGTATACATACATATGTATGTTACCCCTTATGGGAGCCCCTTTCAGTGATATACAATGGTCTAGTGGTAGACCAGATCGCTTAAGGATGACGAGTCGGGGGTTCGACTCCCCCTTCGGTCGCTTTTGGCGTTGAAGGTCGTCGTCAACCGCGATGGTAGCTTGTCCAGTTGAGGTAGGAGACCGCTCCCCACACGCGTATGACGGGCTCCCTTAACACCACGCCCCACCAGGTGTTATCATTACCATTGCCCTTTATGACGAGGCGTGAGGTTGAAGGTGCCAGCCCGTTCGCTCGCGCTGGGGGCAACCACCAAGCAGGTTTACACAGAGTCTTTTGCTTCTTTTCGAATCCAAAGCGCTGCCGCATGTATTTTCCGTCTGTGGTGTGGCTGTAGTTGTGCGGTCCAAGCTGGGGTCGTTTTTTGTAGTTGCCATTTTTGTAGGGATAACGCTTCTAGCAATTCAGGGGATGAACTGGACAGACGCAAAGCATATGAGTGTGAATCCCACATCAAGATGAGTCCTCTCCGCAAGCCTGTTGGGGGGCGCGTAAGCAAAGCAATCCCGAACCCCTCGACCTCTTTTAATGAGCAATTAATTCATTACATCGTCGAAGATAGGCCATTTTGGGTCCAACACGAACGCGCTCCACGGCATTTGGGGGGGGTCTACTGATTTATGCTTTGAGATGCAGATCTATGCTTAGGATTCAGAATCCGGATGTTGCGGGATTGGCAAATAGGGACTTGCTGCATGTGGGGATATTCACTCCCTTCTCCTAATAGTAGCACCATTGATAACGGGCCTGGAAACCCCTACCCCAACTTACCGCCACCTCTGCCACCTATCTGTACCCCTACCCCCCCTCCTCTCTAAGCAGGTATCCCTATGTCCATCATTTTGAAGGACCTCTCTTAGTTTAAGGATTGAAATTAGATCTGGGAACATGTGCGGCTTTCAGCTGCCACACCCCACCCCACCCCACCCTCTACCAATCACCCTACCCTGCCACTCACGCCACCTAACCCCACCCACCCCGCCCTCTCAATGCAGGTATCCCTCTGTCCCTCATTGCGAAGGGCTTTTCCTCTTGCCGAAAGGATTCAAATTGAATCACGAAAATTGTGCGGCTTACAGCTGCCACTCACCCCACCCCAACTCACCCCACCCCAACTTGCCTAACCCCAACACACCCTCCGCCTTCTCTCCACAGGTATCCCTCTGTCCATCATTGTCAAGGACTTCGGATGGGGCGCCTACTTCACCACGCTCATCTGTGCCTGTGGTCTTGCCCTGATGCTGCTGGCACCCATGGTGAACCTGAGGTCTGCTGTGCAGCGTGCTGACAACCGCAAGGCCAGGCTGGCCCTTGAGGCAAAGAAGAAGGAGTTGTAGGCGGAAGTTGGCCACGGTGGATGAGAAAGGGAAGATGGAAGCATGGTAGCCCTTTCTGCAGCTCACGCCCCTAGTGAGACTAAGGTCTGCGGTGCAGAATGCTGGTCAGCGCAAGGCCAGGTGGCTACGGTGGATGAGCAGTAGAAGATAGAAACTTGGCAGCCACAACTGCTGCTCATGTCCGTGTTGACACTCAGGTCTACGGTGCAGGATGATGGCCAGGTGGCCACGGTGGAAGAGAAGGGGACGGTGTTGTATACAGAGACATGGTAGCCACTGCTGCTGTTCACGCCCTGTTGGGGCTAATGTCTGCGGTGCAGGAGACTGGTCAGCGCAAGGACAGGCGGCCACGAGGATGTGAAGGAGGAGATGGAAACATGGTAGCCACTACTTTTGCTCACGCCCCCAGACTAAGGTCTGCGGTGCAGGATGATGGCCAGGTGGCCATGGAGGATGAGAAGGAGAAGGGGTTGTAGATGAAAATATGGCAGCCCCGACTTCTGCTCACGCCCCTGGTGCGCCGGAGGTCTACAGTGCAGCAGTGTGCTGAAATCAGTCGGCCAGGGTCCTGTCTGTCTTCGCGTTAGTTGTCAGCCCTGTGATGCCCTGAAGCTGAAGGGCGCCTATGCAAGCATCTACTAGGAGTACCGCTTACGTTGCAGGCAGGGTGGAAGAGACTGGAACCCTCTACCTGTTCATTAGCTAGAACTTGAATCTGGTTACATAGCTACAGCCAGAAAGTTGGTTACATAGCTTCAGTAGCTAGAACTTGAACCTGGTTACATAGCTACAGCCAGAAAGTTGGTTACTTCGCTTCAGTAGCTAGAACTTGAACCTGGTTACATAGCTACAGCCAGAAAGTTGGTTACATAGCTTCAGTAGCTAGAACTTGAACCTGGTTACATAGCTACAGCCAGCAAGTTGGTTACTTCGCTTCAGTAGCTAGAACTTGAACCTGGTTACATAGCTACAGCCAGAAAGTTGGTTACATAGCTTCAGTAGCTACCCGGACAGGTAGTTGCCAGGCGGTCAACGATTCTGGCTGCCAGGAGGAACGGATTGTACAGTTAGGCTTCTTATTTCATATCCGCAGTCATGCACAGACATGTGGCCACTGATCAGACCCAAGATAAGCCCGCCAGGTCACATCTGGCATGGGTGGGCCGATTTACAGTATATATATGGCATGATCGAGGTATGATCGTCCTCGAAGAATTACGTCATGGTTGACGAACTGTTTTTGCAGCTGCAACTAGGAAAGGGCTTTGCATGCGATGAGTGGTTGATAAACAGCAATCCATGCAGATGTCTGAATTGCACTGAATGTGAAGGTGTGTTTAAGTCCAGAAGAGGCGAAGTAGTCTCTACCACATGCATGTAGTTATATACCCTATTCTAGGCTAGGCTTTACACTAAGCAAGCTCCTTTTTATCCCTACTAGGCTATACCAGTGCATGTAGTTCCTTTTTATGTAATTTTGTGAATTATGCTGAGTTCTATCTGGCTCGGTTAGTATTTTAGTCCAGCAAGACAAAGCTATGTAGGGTTTTCAATCCCGATCAGTCTGATAATACTGTGTAAAGTGGATTTTAGTGGGAATGTGTCCAGGTTTTTCATTTTGGGGGTCCTAAATGGGTGGTTCAGAAAGTTACGTTTCACGGATCCGATACCAGAAATGGTTAGCAGCCAACAGAAATGATGAGAATGTCTCGATTCCCTTGACATCCGCCCTACATAAGTGGGATCAGATTCGTCCTATTCAGGAGGTGTCAAGGCCTCAAAAATTCGACTTATCCCGATTGATTTTTTCTGTCAATGGGGCTGTAATCGCATTTATCATTGCGATATTATGAGACATTTTCAGGTCATTCTGAGCACCTCATTTAGGGGGAGGGGGGGGGGGGGGGGGGGGGTCAGCCCTCAGGTTTTTTCTATCTTTTTACTCAGACCTACAAATGACATTCTGAGACCACCCATGGCATGAGTAGGCCTTGGTAAGGGCAGTCCATTGGCACCATTATGGACCTTGTGCAATAAGTATCTACCCCTTGGGTGGGTGAATGCAATAAGTACCTACCCTTGGGTGGGTGGGTGAATGGGGTCAGCCTTCCTCAGTTTTTTTCTAACTTTTTACTCATACCTCCAAATGACATTCTGAGACCACCCATTAGTAGGCCTTGGCAAGAGCAGTCCATTGGCACCACTTTGGACCTTATGCAATAAATACTGTAAACCCCCACAATCCATATATAAGTTTTTCAAAAAGGGGTTTTTCGATTTAAATGGGGGGGGGGGGGGGGGGGGGGGTCAGCCCCCTTCAGCTTTTTTAGGGATAGGTGTCCCCCCCCTTTTTTTATACTCCCGTCCTAAAGCACAATTTATAATGGGCTCCCACTGGTTGAACACTGAAAGAATGAGGGTGGTGGATGGAATGCACATCCCTCGTTCAATGAGACACTGTCAACTGTGTGGGTTCCAAAAAACTGAGGATGGAATGCATGTGTTTGAGTGCCCTTTGTATAATGTTATTCGCCTCCGCTACCAGAAGCTGTTTACAGATATATATAGGCATGTCCACGAGGATACCGACTTAACCGTATGGAACGTGGACTCTGCGATTCCTCATTCAGAACATTTGTGAATGGTAATGGCACGAAGACTTACCTAGCCGACTATTTCTCTACTTGTATAAGAGCAAGACAGGAAGCCCTGGACTGCTTAGCAGCACCGTAATTCCCCCCCATATTTTATAACTTCTCATCTGTTAGCTGCTTACTTCCGCCATTGTTAGTAGTTGAGGTCTGGGTCCTGCTCTAGGGGTTTCAATACCTACGCCACCAAAACGGTGGTTGGGAGTTTGGTTTGTACCTCCTCTACACACCCCTGGTGTAATTTTTGTTTTGCTTTGTGGATGCTTTTTCTTTTTCTTTTAGTACAGAGCCTCGTGGTGTCTAGTAGAATTACGTCTTGTTTTGCTTTGTGGATGCTTCTTATTTTTCTTTTAATACACCCTCGTGGTGTCTAGTAGAATTGAACATCTAGTCTTGTGTTGCTTTGTGGATGCTTTTTCTTTTTCTTTTAGTACAGAGTCTCGTGGTGTATAGTAGAATTACGTCTTGTTTTGCTTTGTGGATGCTTCTTATTTTTCTTTTAATACACCCTCGTGGTGTCTAGTAGAATTGAACATCTAGTCTTGTTTTGCTTTGTGGATGCTTTTTCTTTTAGTACACCCTCGTTGTGTCTAGCAGAATTTAACATGTAAAGACAAAAGACGGCTTGATGGCAGATTCTGGAGGTTGCAAACGGACATGTTGGTTCACGACTAGTGGATTTGGGCCCATGAAACGTAGATAGTATTGATTGTATACCGGTAGTTCTCTCTCCAAACGTATATTTTGAAGTACACTTGAGCAATCGTCATTCTGGCCCTAGGACTTGGTATGGTGGGTCCCCACGAGTCCTTGAACAAAATTACTAACTAGCAACTCGGAGAATCGATAATGGAAATCGTGGATGAGAGCGACAAGAGGCAATTGAGATGAGATGGTGAACTTGAACTTGCTCTCAGTTACATAACTACAGCCTTCAGACAGCACACCGTCTACGGCAGGAACAACAACATTACTTTTACACAAGTCCTCTTATCAAGAAGGGTTGTATCCAGTCTCTTCGGACAATCAATCCACTAGAACTACAATAAACTATCAGTACATTGCCATAGGCAGGCCAGTGTTTACACTCCACAACCTCAAGGGGTGTGGTGTGTGTGTGTGTGTGTGTGTGTTTGTGTGTGTGTGTGTGGGGGGGGGCTTCCAACCATCCTTTCAGAATCAACCGAGTGTATTCAACCTTGTTGCATCACTCCAGCCAGCTGCTCAAGGTCGGGGCTGCAGGGAAGGCACAAAACATGGTAAGTACAGAGGTATGGACTGAGGACATACAATGCTTGTGCGAATGATGAGATGCCACGGAATACATCGTATGTAGCTTTGTCTAGGCATCGAGTAGCATGTATCGTATTGGGCCAGCAATAATCTGTCGATGACAATGTAATGTAATGTATCCCCGGGAAAACATGCGCTCCATTTCTTGCCCCCTAGACCTGATGGAGCTGAGGTGCACTATCTCTGTATTCTAGGTATTTTAGCTCATGCAGGAACAAGGTTTGAATGGTACATATGAACTAGTGTTTGAGATTTCTGAGGATGGAAATATTTGATAACTAGCTTTCTGATCTGATCGTTTAAACCAGACTTTGACAGACGCTGACACCATATGCTGTTTCTAGGCAGTTGTAGATCATGCAAATTGTTGTTGAAAAGGTGGCTTAATCGTAGATCATTGAAGATGAATAACGATGATTACATCATAATCAATCATGCACGAGCTCAGCCCCCCCCCCCCCCCCCCCCCCCCCCCTCCCCCCTCCCCCCGTTGGTAAAACGATTGTCCGGGGTTCTGTTCATCAGTGTTTTTCGCTTTACCCTTCCTGAAGTCCTAATATCATGGTTGGGCAAGTTTTTAAAGCCTATTTGGCTACCCCTGGACTATAGCAACATACACATGTCCTACTGCAGGCTAATGTATGCAACACATATGAACAACAAATAATGCTTATTCTAAGCAAGAAATATGACTTGTTCCACGCAACTTTTGAGGTAACGACTATAGAGGTGTCGAGGTCTATTCTAGGCAGAAAGCCTAGCAAGTAGCCACTTGCCAGCATTCGTTTCTCTCCTTGGCATTCTAGCCTAGGAACATAGAACCATCGATCTATATCGATTTCTGTCGAGCGCAACTCCTGAAGTCGTGGCCATCAGATAAATTGCTAATCTCCGAGTCGGAAATTCCGACAGAAAGCTCGCTGGTGACTGGGGACCCACCTCCTCGAGTGGGAATCCTCCGATTATAAAAAGTAGCAAGTAGAGCAGTGGACTCTAGTCTAGTGGCAGAGTGGCATAATGGCAGTTAAGGATAGTGAGATGAGTTCGCTTCCCCCCCAACTACTTCAAGGTCCTCTGATTCATTCCCGATCAGTTTGGTAAGACTGCGTAAATAACCTTAGGGAATTACCAAATGAGAGTACGCCCGGTTTTTTTCGTGATCGGGGTTCAGTTTCTCACCTGAGGAGGTTGGTTCTTCCGAGTCCGCAAGGTCCTACTTGGATTTGGAGTTGGATGCCTTCGCGGATTGATGGCCTTGTTTGCCTTGTTTGCCTTGTTTGCCCTGCTGAGCTTGGCTTCTCAGCGAATAGTCCGACCTCCCGTTGTGATCAGCGTGCGTCGCCCTCTTTGAGGTGTGCTTCATTTTCTCGTTGACAATCTTCGGCACGCGTGCCTTGGTTTCCAGCTGCTGCTGCTTTCTGTGAGAGGCTGCTTCTTGATTGTTTTCGAAGACTATCGCATCGATCTGGACTTGTGCCTCTGTCCGAACCTCGGCAACAGCGTTTTGCTTCGGCATATCTGAGCTGTGATATGTTACAAGGAAAATTGTTTTTTCAGTGGGTAAATACGCAGAGGGCGGATAGTTCGACTATTTAAGGGGGGGGGAAACTGTATGTCGGAAGTAAATGTCTGTTAAAAGCGGTTCCAACCGGAAGCTGCCTAGTAGGCGCAAGGATACCGCAGTAGAGGGGCGCAGAGAGAAAGCTGTGTGCGACGAATACATCTATCTAGATCTTAGATTTGTACGTGCGATCCCTGATATTTATTATGCACATTTGAAAGGTTTTCACCCACTTTTTCACCTACCCTATACAGTCAGCATGGGTAGGACGTTGTGTGTCCTCGTGTCTTCGTCTTCGAGTCGTAATCGGAAGTTCCCAGATCACTTTCTCCCAACTCCACCTCGTCCCCTGATTTCAACCACGAATGTAGCCCGAGATTAATGCGAACGCGACTGCCTCAATTTCCGGCAAGATAGGTGAGCATGTTTGCCGAGAGAATTTGGTTTTACGACTAAGCAGGTAGCGACGATGAAACCTGACACGTCAGCCAACGGTCTCATAACTAACTGGCTTCGGTCCACTCGATTCCGTTGCCAACTCTCTCAGAGTCTGCTTCGAGGGAATCGAGTGGATAACGAGTGATACGCTGGCGAAGTGATCAAACGCTTTCATTGTACTTCAGGTTAGGTACAAAGGTTGCCGATATTCTGATTTTCTTAGTGCAAGCTCCGCAATGCCTCGTTCAGATCCGCTGGAGATTTGGGGCAGTTCTCTGTAGCCCGAGAAACCGAAAGCTGCTCACTTGAACATGTTGCAAGCGAGATAGTGCAGTGCTTGTTCACAGCTTAAATTTAGCTTGAAGCTACCAGATCTAACCTGATATTTATCTGATGAGCATGTGATTCGTGAGATGCATTGGAAGCTAGTGTATGATTCATTAGATTGGTGACCACCCTAGATGTGCTTAAGTGAGTTGTGTTAAGGCCGGTGAGGATAGTTTGCAGCATGCTATCTTGGGTTCAATGCGCAGCTTTGATGAGCTTGCTTGCCCTGGGCTTGCTCGATCGAACAAATGGCCGGAAGGTGGGCCAACAGGTGAAACAGATTCAATTCAACAGTTTCAACACTACAAAGCCAACGCCTTCGTTCAGCACACCCTACCTGACCCCGGCCAATTTCAGTACCAAATCAGCTGTCATTGGAATCATGTCTTATTCAAAGAACTTCGACAGGAGAACTCTTTCAAGGTGAGCAACCTACATGATACTTATATCTAGAATATATATATATATATATATATATATATATATATATATATATATATATGTATCCTATAACTCACATCCCATATCTCACATCCTATATCCCATATCTCATATCTCATATCCCATACCTCACATCCCATATCTCACATCGTATATCCCATATCCCATATGTCATACCCCATATCTTGCATCCCATACCTCACATCCTGTATCCCTTATCCCATGTCTCATATCCCACATCTCACATCCCATATCTCACATCCTATATCTCATATCTCATATCCTATATCTCAAATCTCGTATCCCATGTTCCATATCCTGTATCTCACATGATATATCCCATATCCCATATCTCGTATCCTATGTCTCACATCCTATGTCCCATGTCCCATGTCTCATATCTCATACCCCATATCCCATATCTCATATCTCGTATTCCATGTCCCTTATCCCATAGCTCATATCCCACAAAGCGATAAATTCAGTGCTCTACTTCATTCACCAGGCATGACCAAAACACACAAATGTTTAATGAGTTTGTGCTATCTCACACCCATACCCCAAAGCTGGCTGAGCTGTTGCAGAAGCTGCTTGATACGCCTTCATCCCTCTGTTTTTCTTTTTCGGCTATGTACAGCAGCTCCTAGGCAGCTCCCCTGGCTGGCTAATCAACCAAACCTAAAGCAACCTAGTACACCTTGAAGCGTAATCAGCTTTCTAGCGCTGCTGACATTTTGAGGCTAAGTCCAGTGGCTGGCTCAGGGAGCTGCCTAGAAGCTGCTGCTAGTAGCTGAAAAGAAACTGTATGCCCTCATTCCCCCACTCCCTTTATATTCCGAATGCTTCATGCCCCATATCATGCCTCACGCCTTATGCCTCCCCCCCCCCCCCCCCCCCCCCCCCCCCCCCCCCCCCGGCCCCCCCAGCACATATTCAAAGTTGCATCAGAGAACACAGGAGCTGTTGGATTTATAGACTCCTGCCTGCCTTACATCAGTATATTCAGGACCACGGTCCCTTATCATGTTGTTCTTAGGCTGTCGCTTTTGAGGCTTGGGACTCTTGTGTAAAGCTATTTCCTTGCACTTGTCACCTCCCTTCCAAGCCATGCAGACTGTAGGAGCTTGAACAGTCTCATTACAGGAGCTGCTTGTTCCTGTAATGAGACTTACATTACCTTATGTCTGCATTGTCCATGCCCGTTTCCTTCCCTGAACCTTCATCGCCCCATGCCCATCCCTTTGCCCTACAACTTGATTGCCCCATGTCCATCCCATTCTCCCATACCTTCACTGCCCCATGCCCATGCCATTCCCATACCCCATGCTCATCCCCAAGCCCATCCCTTTCTCGTATCCCTTCATTTCCACATGCCCATCCCCATGCCTCATGCCCCGTGCCATTCCCCTCCAACTTCATTCCCCCATGCTGATGCCATTCCCCTAAACCTACATTGCCCCATGCCCATGCCCATACCCCATGTTCATCCCCATGCCTAAGGCCCCGTGCCATTCCCCTCCAACTTCATTGGCCATGCTTATGCCATTCCCCTATACCTTCACAGCCCCTTGCCCATGCCCATGCCCATGCCCATACCCCATTTTCATCCACATGCCTCATTCCCCGTGCCATTTCCCTCCGACTTCACTGCCCCATGCTTATGCCATTCCCCTATACCTTCATTGCCCCATGCCCATGCCCATCCCCATACCCCATGCTCATTCCGATGCCTCATGCCCCGTGCCATTCCCCTCCAACTTTATTGCCCATGCCCATGCCATTCCCCTGTACCTTCACTGCCCCATGCCCATGCCCATACCCCATGCTCATCCCCATGCCTCATGCCCGTGCCATTCCCCTCTGACTTTATTCCCCATGCTTATGCCATTCTCCTATACCTTCACTGCTCCATGCCTATGCCCATGCCCCTACCCAAGCCCATGCCCATACCCATACCCCAAGCTCATCCCCATGCCTCATGCCCCGTGCTATACCCCTCTGACTTCATTGCCCCATGCTTATGCCATTCTCTTATACCTTCATTGCCCCATGCCCATGCCATTCCCCTAAACCTTCACTGCCCCATGCCCATCCATTTCCCCTGTACCTTCATTGCCCCATGCCCATCCATTTCCCCTGAACCTTCATTGCTCCATGCCCATCCCCAAGCGTTATGCCTCTTGTCACTTGCCACACCAGGGAGACCTACCAACGGGTTGCAAAAGAGGGCACTAATATTGACATCGTCTTTGTCATGGGAACGAAAGGCATGCCGCAGGAGCTCTATGATATGGTCCATACTGAGCGGAATTTCTTCGGCGATCTGTGCCTCTTATCCCACTGGCCTGATGACAGAACATACAACTTCATGACCGCGTACAAGGTAAGCATCCCACATGCGAGGTACGCGTCCCTCATGCAAGGTACGGATCCCACGTGCGAGGTACGCATCCCACCTGTGAGGTATGCATCACACAGGCGAGATACGCATCCCACCTGTGAGGTACGCATCCCACAGGCAAGGTACGCATCCTACAGGCGAGGTACGGATCCCACAGGCAATGGTGACCTGAACGTATCTTTCAGCTTTCCATTCCTGTGTGGTTAGATTCTGTACGGAGGAGTGCGGTGTAACTCACCACACATCAGCACATGCCCCACATGAATTCTCATCATTAATTAACTCTCATCAACACAAACTAAACAAAATACCTCATCATGACTCATCAACACACAATCATGACTCGTCAACACACAATCATCAATCATCAACACAAACTCAACACCCGTCAACAAGAAGATAAAACTCGCCATCACAAACTTAAGATAATGCCTCATCATGACTCATCAACACACAATCATGACTCGTCAACACACAATCATCACTCATCATTCATCGACTCAAACTCAACAGCCGTCAACAAGAAGTTAATACTCGCCATCACGAACTTAAGATAACGTCTCATCATGACTCATCAACACACAATCATCAATCATCATTCACCATTCATCAACACAAACTCAGCACCTGCCAACAAGAAGATAATACTCAACAGCACAAACTTAACATAGCGTCATCATCATTATTCATCAACACAAACTCAACACCCACCAATAAGAGTTAATACTCGATATCACAAACTTAAGATAATGTCTCATCATAACTCATGAACACACAATCATCACTCATCATTCATCAACACAAACTCAACACCCGTCAACAAGAAGTTAAGATTCGCCATCACAAACCTAAGAAAACGTCTCATCATGACTCATCAACACACAATCATCACTCATCATTCATCATCACAAGCTCAACATTTATCATCACAAACTCAATACTCATCAGCAAGAAGGTAATAATCGACAGCACAAACATAGTGTCTCATCATGACTCATCAACACACACTCACCACTCATTATTCATCAACACAAACTCAACACCCGTCAACAAGAGTTAATACTTGCCATCACAAACTTAAGATAATGTCTCATCATGAATCATCAACACACAATCATCACTCATCATCCATCATCACAAACTTAACACCCGTCAACAAGAAGATTATAATTGACAGCACAAACTTTAGATAATGTCTCATCATGAATCATCAACACATAATCATCACTCATCACTCATCAACACAAACTCAACGCTCATCATCACATACTCAACATTCATCAACAAGAAATTAATACTCAACAGCACAAATGTAGCATAATATCTCATCATGACTCATCAACACACAATCATCACTCATCACACATCATTCGGCAACACTAACTCAACACCCGTCAACAATAGTGAATACTTGTCATCACAAACTTAAGATAATGTCTCATTATGACTCATCAACACACAATCATCACACATCACTCATCATTCATCAACAAAAACTCAACACCCGTCAACAAAACCTGAATACTCGCCATCACAAGCGTAAGATAATGTCTGATCATGACTCATCATCACACAATCATCACACATCACTCATCATTCATCAACAAAAACTCAACACCCGTCAACAAGACCTGAATACTCGCCATCACAAGCGTAAGATAATGTCTCATCATGACTCATCATCACACAATCATCACACTTCACTCATCATTCATCAACACAAACTCAACACCTATCAACAAGACCTGAATACTCGCCATCACAAGCGTAAGATAATGTCTCATCATGACTCATCAAGACACAAACATCACTCATCATTCGTACACCCAAGCTAACCATTCATCAACGCAACTTATTAACATGAATTCTCACGATGACTATCTCCTAAACCGATTGTCCACTTGTCATTTTGTGCCCTGCAGGTTATGTCCTTCTGCGCCTGGGCCCTGCATTCCTCAACACACACACAACCTGCATCATTCATCAATACAAACTCAACACTCATGAACACAACTCGTTAATATGAACTCTCACGATGACTATGTTCTAAACCCATTGTCCACTTGTCATTTTGTGCCCTGCAGGTTATGTCCTTCTGCGCCTGGGCCCTGCATTCCTCAACACACACACAACCTACATCATTCATCAATACAAACTCAACACTCATGAACACAACTCGTTAATATGAACTCTTACAATGACTACGTTCTATACCCATTGTCCACTCGTCCTTTTGTGCCCTGCAGGTTATGTCCTTCTACGTCTGGGACTTGCATTCCTCAACACACACAACCTGCATCATTCATCAACACATACTCCGTACTCTTGAACTCAAACTCATTAACATGAACTCTCACGATGACTACGTCATAAAACCATTCTCCACTCGACCCTGCGTGCCCTGCAGGTTATGTCCTTCTACGCTTGGGCCCTGCATTCCTCAACACACACAACCTGTATCATCCATCAACACTTACTACGTACTCATGAACTCAAACTCATTAACATGAACTCTCGCGATGACCACTTTAAACCCATTGTCCACTCCTCTCTTTATGCCCTGCAGGTTATGTCTTTCTACGCTTGGGCCCTGCATTCTTCACGCAACTACGACTACATCCTGAAAGGAGACCACGACACCTACGTGCATCCCTTCAACATGCAACGCTTCCTGGCGTCCTCTGATACCAGTTTGGTCTATTGGGGTCATGTAAGTGTGTCTGGGTATGTATGTATCTTACAGTCCAGGGGTAGGCCAAATAGGCTAAAGGAACTTGCCCGACCGTGACAGGAAGGGCTTAAAAGGAAAAAGCATTGATGAACTGAACCCCCAGACAATCATTTTACTGACGGGGGTCCTGAGTTCTTGCTACAGTGATCATTTAATTATACAATTCTACTGGGTAACAGAGGTTTAACTTTTGCATCTGGCACGACAAAACTCCATTCACCAGCTATCAGTGTTTTTTTTATTTCAGATTTATGTTGGCTAGGTTGAGTAGCTTCTCAGGGTACTCAAGCCTGATTTCAGGATTTTTGCGTAGCTCTCCCATGGCGGAGCGCGAAGCGTTCGTTGGGGGTTCGAGGGGCAGCGTGTCTTACTGGGGTCACACAAGAATGTTCAAAATCTGCATCTGGACCCACAACCCACCTCTCCTTAAACAATCCACATCTCACCTACCATCATTCAAGGCCCCATGCCAGCTTATTGCCTTCCCGCCTGCTCAAATCAGGATAAACGTCATTAGATTCATAGGGACAAAGGACTGGAATTAAAAAGTAGGAAAAGGGCTAAAATCAAATTCAAATCCATATCATTCAGGCGGCCTGTTTGTGCTGGCACCTCAAACAAACCACCTATCCTTAAACCAAGTACATGATTCAGCACTACATGTTAGCTTATTGCCTTCTGGCCTGCTAAAATCAGGATAAACGACATAAGATTCAAAGGGACAACGGACTGATATTGCAAAAAAGCTACTACCCCCTATGTTTTGCTTAGTAGGAAAAGGGCTAAAACTCATATCAATTCAGGCGGCCTGTATGTACTGGCACCTCTAAACAAACCACCTGTCCTTCATCCAAGTTCATGATTCAATATATGTTTCCATGCCAGCTTATTGCCTTCTGTCTTGATCGATTTGGGATAGACGTCATTAGATTCAAAAGGACATAGGACTGGAATTTACAACAAGCTAATACCCACTATGTTTTGATTAGTAGGAAAAGGGCTCAAATTTATATCAAGTCAGGCGGCCTGCTTGTGCTGGCACCTCAAAACAAACCCCCTGTCCTTAATCCAAGTTCATGATTCATCACCCCATGTCAGGTCATTGCCTTCTGGTCTGCTCAAATCAGGATAGACTTCATTAGGTGCAAAGGGACAATGAACTAGAAATATACAACAGCTACTTCCCTGGGAAGGGATTAAAATCTATATCATTCTGGTATAATTTACAATCATCCAGGGGACCTGTTTGTGCTGGCACCCCCCAAACCACCTGTCCTTAATCCAAGCACATGATTGGACAATTGCCCATGTCAGCTTTTGCCTTCTGGCCCACTCAAATCAGGATGTAGACGTCATTACATGCAAAGGTGCAATGGACTAGAAATAAATTAAAAGCTACTTCTCCGGGAAGGCTTAATATCATTCAGGTACAATTCACGATCATTCAGGAGGCCTGTTTGTACTGGCACCTCATACAAACCACCTGTCCTTCAACCAAGTTCATGATTCATCACCCCATGCCAGGCTATTGCCTTCTGGCCGGCTCACATCAGGATAGACGTCATTACATGCAATGGGACAACGGACTAGAAATATAAAACAGATACTTCCCAGGGAAAGGGTTAAAATTCATACCATTAAAGTACAATTGACTATCATTCATGCGGCCTGTATGTACTGGCACCTCAACAAACCACCCATCCTTCAACCAAGTACATGCTTCACCACCCCATGCCAGGTCGTTGCCTTCTGGCCTGCTCAAATCAGGATAGACGCCATTCGATTCAGTGGGACAATGAACTATCATTCAGGAGGCCTGTATGTGTTGAGCCGGGATCTGGCAGAATGGATGGTCCAGAATCGCGGCTGGCTCACCTCCAACAAGAGTGAGTGTGGTGAGGGGGAGTGAGTGTGGGTGGGTGTGGTGAGGGGGAGTGTGTGTGGTGAGGGGGAGTGAGTGTGGGTGTGTGTGGTGAGGGGGAGTGTGTGTGGTGAGGGGGAGTGGAGTGTGGGGTGTGTGTGTGAGTGGTAGTGTGTGTGGTGAGTGGGAGTGATGGGGTGGGTGTGTGAGGTGGGAGTTTGTGTGGTGAGGGGGATTTGATGTGGGTGGTGGTTGTAGTAGGGGGAAGTGTTTTGTGGTGATGGGAGTCAGTGTGGGTGTGTGTGGTGAGGGGGAGTGTGTGTGGTGAGGGGGAGTGAGTGTGGGTGTTTGTGGTTAGGGGAGTGTGTGTGGTGAGGGGGAGTGAGTGTGGGTGTGTGTGGTGAGGGGAGTGGTTTTTGTTGTGGAGGGGGATTAGTTGGGGTGGTTGTGGGTGAGGGGAGTGTTGTGGTTAGTATGGGGGAGTGATTGTGTTGTTTTTTTGGTTATTTTTCATTTTGTTGTGTTTTAGGTGGAGATTTGTTGGTTTTTTTTGTTGTTGATGTGTAGTTAGTGTTGGTTTTTTTTTTTTCTTTGTTCTTTATTTTTGTTCTGTTGTCGTTCTTTTTTTTTTTGTTTGTTTTGGCGTTTTCAGATTTTTTTTGTTTCCTGGTTTTCTTGCATTTTTTTTTTTTGTTGGTTTTAGGGTTTCCTTTTTTTTGTGTTATGTTTCTTTTCTTTTTTGTTTTTTTTTTGTTTACTGATTGGTGCTTTTTTTTTTTTCTTTTCTTTCTGTTTTTGGTTTTTTTTTTTCGGTTTTATTTTTTTGTGTTTTCGGTTTTTCGTTCGTGTTTTTTTTTTTTTTTTCTTTTGTCTTTCTTTTTTGGTTTATTTTTCTTTCTGTTTTTTTTTCTTTTTTTTCAGGGGTTTATTTTTTTGTTTTTTATCTTTTTTTCTTTCTTTTTTTTGGTTGTTTGTTTATTTTCGTTTTTTTTTTTTCTTTTTCATTTAGTTTTTTTTTTTTTTTTTTTATTTTTCTCTTTTTTTTGCTTTTTTCTTTATTTTTTTTGGTGTTTTTTTTTTCTTTGGTTCTTGTTTTTTTTTTTGTTCTTGTGGATCACTTTTTTTTTTTTATTTTGTTTTTACGTTTTGTTTTGTTTTCGTTTTCTTTTTATTTTTTTTTTTTGTTCTTGTTTCTTTATTTTTTGTTTTTGAGTTTTTTTTTTACGTGTATTTTTTTTTGGTTTTTCTTTTCCTTTCTTTTGGTTTTTTTTATTTTTGTTCTTTTTCTTGTTTTGTTTGTGTTATTTTGTCTGTTTGCGGTTTTTTTTTTTCTCTCTTTTGTTTTATTTTATTTCGGTTTTGTTTGGTCCAATTCGTTGGGTTTGGTGACGTGGAGAGTGTGTTGTGAGGCGGAGAGTGTGTCGTGAGGTGGAGTGAGTGTGGTGAGGAGGACTGAGTGTGATGAGGGGGAGTGAGTGTGAAGTGAGTCTGGTGAGGTGGAGTGAGTGTGAAGTGAGTCTGGTGAGGTGGAGTGAGTGTGGTGAGGTGGAGTGTGTGTGGTGAGGTGGAGTAAGTGTGGGTGGGTGCGATGCATTGAGTGTGGTGAGGTGGAGTGTGTATGGTGAGGTGGAGTGAGTGTGGCGAGGGGGAGTGAGTGTGGGTGGGTGGGATGCATTGGGTTTGGTGAGGTGGAGTGAGTGTGGGTGGGTCAATGCGTTGGGTTTGGTGACGTGGAGAGTGTGTTGTGAGGTGGAGAGTGTGTGGTGAGTGGGAGTGAGTGTGGTGAGGGGGACTGAGTGTGGTGAGGGGGACTGAGTGTGGAGTGAGTATGGTGAGGTGGAGTGAGTGTGGCGAGGGGGAGTGAGTGTGGGTGGGTGTGATGCATTGGGTTTGGTGAGGTGGAGTGAGTGTGGGTGGGTCAATGCGCTGGGTTTGGTGACGTGGAGAGTGTGTTGTGAGGTGGAGAGTGTGTGGTGAGTGGGAGTGAGTGTGGTGAGGGGGACTGAGTGTGGTGAGGGGGACTGAGTGTGGAGTGAGGGTGGTGAGGGTGTCTGAGTGTGGTGAGGGGGAGTGAGTGTGGAGTGTATATGTTGAGGTGGAGTGAGTGTGGTGAGGTGGAGTGAGTGGTGTGCGGGTTGAGTGTTTGTTGAGGTGGAGTGAGTTGGTGAGGTGGAGAGTGTGGGGAGGTGGAGTGATGTGGGTTGGGTAATGCTTTGGGTTTTTGTGACGTGGTGAGGAGTGTGTGTTGTGGAGGTGGGGTTGGTGTGGTGAGGGGGACTTGAGTTTGGATTGTCAATTGGTGTGATTGTGGAGTAGTTTGTGGATTGGTATGATTTTTATTTTTTTTTTATTTGTTAATTATTCTGTTTCGTTTAGTTATTGTTGTTGATGGTTTGATTGTTTTTTGTGAGTTTTTGATTGAGTTTGGTGTTGTTTGCTCTTTCCTTTTGTTTTTTGTATTTTTTAGTGTTTTTTTTTTTATTTGTATTGGAATTTGTTGTTTTTTTTGAAATGCAATGGGTGTGGTGAAGGTGGATGAGTGTGCGAGGTGGGATTGGAGTGTGGGTGGGTGCGAACGCATTGGGTTTGGTGATGTGGAGTAGTGTGTGTATGTCATGCGTTGGTTTTGGTGACGTGGAGAGTGGTGTTGTGGCGGTGAGAGTTGTGTTTGGGGTGGGCTGCGTGGTGGTGCGGGGGCCCTGCGTGTGGTGGGGGGCGTGCGTGTGCTTTGCCTGTTGCGGTGGGAGTGAGTGTGAAGTGCGTCTGTTGCGGTGGCGTGCGTGTGGTGAGGTGGCGTGTGTGGTGTGAGGGGGCGTGCGTGTGGGTGTGTGCGCTGCCTGGGTGTGGTGCGTTGGAGTGTGTGTGGTGCGGTGGCAGTGCGTGTGGGTGATGTGCCCTTGCCTTGGTGTGTGGTGAGGTGGAGTGAGTTTGGCGATGGGGAGTGAGTGTGGGTGGGTGCGACGCATTGGGTTTTGGGTGAGGTGGAGTGAGTGTGTTAGGTCCATATGCGTTGGTTTTGTGCCGTGGCGCGTGTGGTTGTTGCGTGGCGCTGTCGTTCTGGGGTGGGGCTGCCGTGTGTGGGGGGACGACGTACGTGAGGGGCGTGCGTGTGGAGTGTCACTATGTTGCGGTTGGAGTGAGTGTGAATTGAGTCTGTGAGTGGAGTGAAGTGTGGTTGAGGTGAGTGTGTGGGTTTTGAGGGGAGTGAGTGTGGGTGGGTGCGATGCATTGGGTGTGGTGAGGGGGAGTGTGGTGGTGATGTGGGAGTTGAGTGTGGGGGGTAATGCATTGGGTGTGGTGAGGTGGAGTGAGTGTGGCGAGGGGGAGTGAGTGTGGGTGGGTGCGACGCATTGGGTTTGGTGAGGTGGAGTGAGTGTGGGTAGGTCAATGCGTTGGGTTTTGTGACGTGGAGATTGTGGTTTTGTGCGTTGAGAGTGTGTTTGGGTGGGGAGTGTGGGTGAGGGGGAACTGAGTGTGGGTGAGGGGGAGTGAGTGTGGAGTGTATATGTTGAGGTGGAGTGAGTATGAAGTGAGTCTGGTGAGGTGGAGTGAGTGTGGTGAGGTGGAGTGATTGTGGTGAGGTGGAGTGAGTGTGGTGAGGGGGACTGAGTGTGGGTGGGTCAATGCGTTGGGTTTGGTGACGTTGAGAGTGTGTTGTGTGGTGGAGTGAGTGTGGTGGGGTGGGGTGAGTGTGATGAGGCGGAGTGAGTGTGGAGTGTATATTCTGAGGTAGAGTGAGTGCGGTGAGGGTGACTGAGTGTGGTGAGGGTGACTGAGTGTGGTGAGGGGGAGTGTGTGGAGTGTATATTCTGAGGTGGAGTGTGTGTGGTGAGGGGGAGTGTGTGTGGTGAGGTGGAGTGAGTGTGTGTGGGTGCGATGCATTGGGTGTGGTGAGGTGGAGTGTGTGTGGTGAGGTGAAGTGAGTGTAATGAGGTGGAGTGTGAGTGGTGAGGTGGAGTGTGAGTGGTGAGGTGGAGTGAGTGTGGGTGGGTGAAATGCATTGGGTGTGATGAGGTGGAGTGAGTGTGGTGAGGTGGAGTGAGTGTGGGTGGGTCAATGCGTTGGGTTTGGTGACGTGGAGAGTGTGTTGTGAGGTGGAGAGTGTGTTGTGGGGTGGGGTGAGTGTCGTGAGGGGGACAGAGTGTGGTGAGGGGGACTAAGTGTGGTGAGGGGGACTGAGTGTGGTGAGGGGGACTGAGTGTGGTGAGGGGGACTGAGTGTGGAGTGAGTGTGGTGAGGGTGACTGAGTGTGGTGAGGGGGACTAAGTGTGGTGAGGGGGACTGAGTGTGGAGTGAGTGTGGTGAGGGTGACTGAGTGTGGTGAGGGGGAGTGAGTGTGGAGTGTATATGTTGAGGTGGAGTGAGTGTGGTGAGGTGGAGTGTGTGTGGTGAGGGGGAGTGAGTGTGGGTGGGTGCGATGCATTGGGTGTGGTGAGTTGGAGTGTGTGTGGTGAGGTGGAGTGAGTGTGGGTGGGTGAAATGCATTGGGTGTGGTGAGGTGGAGTGGGTGTGGTGAGGTGGGTTGAGTGTGGTGAGGTGGAGTGAGTGTGAGTGTAGCGACGCATTGGGTTTGGTGAGGTGGAGTGTGTGCGGTGAGGTGGAGTGAGGTTGGTTAGGTGTAGTCAGTGTGGTGAGGGGGACTGAGTGTGGGTGGGTCAATGCGTTGGGTTTGGTGACGTGGAGAGTGTGTTGTGAGGTGGAGAGTGTGTTGTGAGGTGGAGTGAGTGTGGTGAGGGGGGCTGAGTGTGATGAGGCGGAGTGAGTGTGGAGTGTATATGTTGAGATGGAGTGAGTGTGGAGTGAGTCTGGTGAGGTGGAGTGAGTTTGGTGAGGTGGAGTGTTTGTGGTGAGGTGGAGTGAGTGTGGGTGGGTGCGATGCATTGGGTGTGGTGAGGTGGAGTGTGTGTGGTGAGGTGGAGTGGGTGTGGGTGGGTCAATGCGTTGGGTTTGGTGACGTGGAGAGTGTGTTGTGAGGTGGAGAGAGTGTGGTGAGGTAGGGTGAGTGTGGTGAGGGGGAGTGAGTGTGGATGGGTGCGATGCATTGGGTTTGGTGAGGTGGAGTGTGTGTGGTGAGGTGGAGTGTGAGTTGTGAGGTGGTGTGAGTGTGGGTGGGTGTGCTGCATTGGGTGTGGTGAATTGTAGTGTGTGTGTTGAGTGGATTGAGTGTGGCGAGGGGAGGTGATGTGCGGGTGGTGCGAAGCAATTGGGTTTGGGGTGATTGTGATTGGAGTGTTGGGGGTGGTGTCAATGCGTTGGGTTGGTTCCGTTATATTGTGTTTTAGGTTGTATAGTGTTTTGTGGGTTGTCGTTAGTGTGTGTTTCGTTTTAGTGATGTGTGATTTGTTATTTTGTATTTTGACTTTATTGTTTTTCATTTTGATTTGTGATGGTGAGGTGGAGTGAGTGTGTGTGGGTGCGATGCATTGGGTGTGGTGAGTTGGAGTGTGTGTGGTGAGGTGGAGTGAGTGTAATGAGGTGGAGTGTGAGTGGTGAGGTGGAGTGAGTGTGGGTGGGTTAAATGCATTGGGTGTGGTGAGGTGGAGTGTGAGTGGTGAGGTGGAGTGAGTGTGGTGAGGTGGAGTGATTGTGGTGAGGTGGAGTGAGTGTGGTTGGGTGCGACGCATTGGGTTTGGTGAGGTGGAGTGTGTGTGGTGAGGTGGAGTGAGTGTGGGTGGGTCAATGCGTTGGGTTTGGTGACGTGGAGTGTCTGCCATGCATCCAGTACTTATTCTGATCCAAATAGTACTTAGTGTGATCCAAATAGACTCTCGATTTCAACCTACTTAAAGATTATCAACTACATAAATGAATAAATGGTAGTCATAGATAGTTATAACTAGAAAGATAATTAAATAAATAGACACAGATAGATAGATAGATAGATAGATTAGGGTATTTCCCACTCGGTTTCGAGTCTGTCTCTCTCTCTCTCTCTCTCTCTCTCTCTCTCTCTCTCTCTCTCTCTCTCTCTCTCTCTCTCTCCCCCCCCCCTCTCAGAATACCTCTTATTTGGCTACCCCTGGACTGTAAAAATCCTTACTTTCGCAATACCTCTTGCCCCCGCAGCCAAATGGTCAGCTCAATACTACGAGGACAAAGCCACCGGCATATGGACTACCATAGCCCTGACTGCCTTGAATAAAGGCGTGAAGAACATAAGTCAGTATGAGATGGATCATCCGGAAGGCACCATCCTGGAGTCCTTAAAGCCAGGCGTCAATATGTGGAGTGCCACAACAGCTGACTGGTGGGTACAAGCTCTATGCGCTTAGCAATATGTGGTGTGCGACATGCAACATGCATCATCCTAGAATCTCTAAAGCAAGGCGTCAATATGTGGAGTGCAACAACAGCTGATTAGTGGGTACAAGCTCTATGCACTTAGCATCATGAGCTGTGCATCATACACTGCACACTGTGCACCATGCACCACCCTAGAGCCTCAAACGCAAGGCATCAATATGTGGTGTGCCACAACAGCTGACTGGTGGGTACAAGCTCTATGCACTTAGCATCATGGGCTGTGCATCAAACACAACACACTATAAAAAGTGGGACGCCCTGCTGGCTAACAACATTGCACCTGATATAAGCAATTAAAGCTTGAATCTCAACAAGGAGTGCCCCCACTCTCTACTGTGCTGGTGCACAACCATTAACCACTGTCGCCCACCCACACTCCCCGTGCAGATACAGCACCAGTGGATATTGCACACACGCGTACAAAGTGGGCCCTCCTTAAAAAGAACATTAAACCTGATATATGACAGTTGAAGCTTGATGCTCGACAAGGAGTGCCCCCACTCTCTACCGTTTTGTTGCACAACCATTAACCACTGTCGCCCACCCACAAGCCTCCTGCAAGTATAACATGGATATTGCACTCACACATAAACAGTGGGACGCCCTGCTTGCTAAGAACATTTCACCTGACATGAGTCAGTTCAACCTTGAAGCTCAACAAGGAGTGCCCCCACTCTCTACCGTTGTGTTGCACAACCATTAACCACTGTCGCCCACCCAAAATCCATCAGATGCAACATCAGTAGATATAATAAAGGCATACAAAGTGGGCCCTCCTTGTTAAGAACATGGCACCTGACATGAGTTAGTTCAACCTTGAAGCTCAACAAGGAACGCCCCCACTGTCTACTGTTCTGGTGCACAACCATTAACCCCTGTCGCCCACCCACAACCCATGTGCAGGTACAACTTGGATATTGCACACAGGCATAAAAGTGGGCCTCCTTATTGCTACAAACATGAAACCTAACATGAGTGAGTTCAAGCTAGAACAAGGAACTCCCCCATTCTCTACTGTGCTGGTGCACAACCATTAACCACTGTTGCCCACCCACAACCCACGTGCAGGTACAGCTTGGCTATTGCACACACACATGCAAAGTGGGACGCCATGCTTGCTCAGAACATTGTACTTGACATGAGTTAGTTCAAACTTGAAGCTCAACAAGGAGTGCCCCCACTCTCTGCTGTACTGGTACACAACCATTAGCCATTGTTGTCCACCCACAACCCACGTGCAGGTACAACTTTGCTATTGCACACACATAAAAGTGGGCCCTCCGTCTGGCTAACCATAATACAACCGACTTGAAGCAATTAAAGCTTGAGGCTCAACAAGGAACGCCCCCACTCTCTACCGTTGTGTTGCACAGCCATTAACCACTGTCGTCCATCTACAATCCACGTGCAGATACAACACTAGAGGATATTGCACACACGCGTACAAAGTGGGACCTCCTTGCAATGAACATTAAACCTGACAAATGACTAGGGTTGGGAAGCAAACGTATATTTTCATTTTTATAAGCCGTATAAACGTATCAACATATAAACGTATACATATAAATAGGGTTGGGAAGCAAACGTATAATTTTATTTGTATAAGCCGTATAAACGTATAAACGTATACATATAAACGTATAGAAACGTATATAAAAATTAGGCACTTCTTGAAAAAATACTTTTACATGGGTTTAAAGGTATTGCCGCGTAGCTAATTTCATTGGCATCACATATCAACTCTCAGAAAAATAATCTGGCAAGTTTAAGTTGTCCAAATCTCAGAAAAGAAATCACCGCCAGAAAGCGCGCTGACCGGTGAAGAAACGCGGTGCCAATCTAAGGAAGCCATTAAATGCCAGTTGGTATATTATATAACTGTATACGTGTATAATACTATGAGTACATAACGGTATTGCAATATTGTCCATGTTCACATTGCACTAGGCTTGCACCATCAATCCTTCAAGCCCATGTAGGAGCACAGCTTGTGGAATGAAAGGCTAGGTGGCGCTCTGATATGTGTGCCATCCTGGCTATCTAGATCAACCTTCAGGCCAAATGTTTATACAATGGTGCACGTGAATGGTGAATTGTATTGCATATTGTGATAGAGGAGGTGAAAAGCTTTCCAATGAGCTATCTAAATCAAAAATATAACGAAAATCAAGAAAGTTAAGTGCCGGGACATGTGATGTACTTCTCGAAGTACAGACTATACGCTTTTATACGACGTATATAAGGTCGATTTGAGACAAACGGCGTATGTAGACGTTTATATGTCGGCCCAACCCTACATATGACAGTAAAAGCTTGATGCTCAACAAGGAGTGCCCCCACTGTCTACCGTTGTGTTGCACAACCATTAACCACTGTCGTCCACCTACAACCCACGTGCAGGTACAACTCGGCTATTGCACACACACATGCAAAGTGGGACGCCATGCTTGCTAAGAACGTTACACCTGACATGTGTCAGTTCAACCTTGAAGCTCAACAAGGAGTGCCCCCACTGTCTACCGTTGTGTTGCAAAAGGCTTAACATAGGGAGGAAAAAAAAAAAAAGGGGTGAAGGGAAAAAGAGAGGGGGAGGGCAAAAACACCCGCCATAAAGAAAAGGGGGGGGGGCGGGGGCCCTCCTTGCTAACAGCATTAAACCTGGCATGAGTTACTTAAAGTTAGAACACCGAACCCCCCCATTCTCTACTGTGCTGGTGCACAACCACTAATTACTGTCGCCCACCCACAACCCACGTGCAGGTACAACTTGGCTATTGAACACACACATAAAAAGTGGGGCGCAATGCTTGCTAAGAACATTGCATCTGACATGAGTCATTTTTTTTTGGCGGAAAAGGGAAAGAGTGAATGGAAGAAAAAAGGAAAAGACAAACAGTCCAAAACAACCCCATTGATAGACCGTTGTGTTGCAAACCATTAATTATGAACAATTGTTGCCCACCAAAAACCACCCAACATGCGGTACATTGGATATGCACAAACACATGCAAAGTGGGAGCTCCCTGCTTGGCTAAGAACGTCACACACCTGGACATGTGTCAGTTTAAACCTTCAAGCTCAACAAGGAAAGCCCCAGTGTCTACTGTTCTGGTGCACAACCATTAACTGTCGTCCACCCACAACCCACATGCAGGTACAACTTGGATATTGCACACACACATGCAAAGTGGGACGCCCTGCTTGCTAAGAACGTTACACCTGACATGAGTCAGTTCAACCTTCAAGCTCAGCAAGGAAAGCCCCAGTGTTTACTGTTCTGGTGCACAACCATTAACCTGTCGTCCACCCACAACCCACATGCAGGTACAACTTGGATATTGCACACACACATGCAAAGTGGGACGCCCTGCTTGCTAAGAAAGTCACACCTGACATGTGTCAGTTCAACCTTCAAGCTCAACAAGGAAAGACCCAGTGTCTACTGTTCCTGGTGCACAACCATTAACCGTCGGTCCACCCATAACCCACATTGCAGAGGGTAAAACTTGGTATGACACACACACATGCAAAGTGGGACGCCCTGCTTGCTAAGAACGTTACACCTGACATGAGTCAGTTCAACCTTCAAGCTCAGCAAGGAAAGCCCCCACTCTCTACCGTCGCGGTGCACAATGTCAAGGAAGACACACGGTACACCTGGCTGCACAAGTACTTCTACTACCACAGCTACTACCAGTGGCAGATTTGTCGCCGGATGCACTACCACGGACCTGTGTGTCTACAGCTCATTCGGGAGGGATCCATAGGCACTAACATCAGCAAACAAGTTCAAAAGTATGGGGTGATGGGAGAAGGGAGGTAGGGGAATGGGAGAAGGGGAGTAGACAGGGGGGGGGGGAGTAGAAAAGAACGGGGAGAGGGGTGGGTGATGGAGGGGAAAAGGCGGGGGCGGGGCACAAAAAAAGGGGCAAAAGAAAACAAATGTGTGGGGGGGGGGGGGGGGAAACATGAAAATGGGGGGGGGGGAACATGGCAATGTGGGGTGGGGAACATGGAAAATGTGGGTGGGGGGGGGGAACCTGACAATGGGGTGGGGGACGGGAGGGAAACCTGGACCATGTGGGTGGGGAAGATCAATATAGCGGGTGAGAAGTGCTGCGGAAAGGAAGGACAACGAAAGGAGGAGGGAAAGGACAGAATGGGCGAAAGAAGGGATGGGATCGTTGGGACGTTGGCGAAAGGACCGGTGGAGGCAGCGAGGGGAAAGGAGGGAGGAGTCCAGGACCAACATGGAAAAAATCAGGATGGGGGAGGAACGGCGAAAAGAAAAAGGAGAGGGCGTGGCTGGGGAGGGAAGACAAGACGAGAAGTGATGAGTTGCCACCTGGGGGGAAAGAAGGACAAGGGAATAGGACGGAACAGTGGCAGATCGAGGGAAATATGGTAAAAAAAAGGGGGGAATGGGGGGGGAAGGGGAAGATGACCATGGGGGTGGGGGGGAAACTTGGGGAGGGAACATCACCTCAGGGGAGGGAAGGTAAGCTTCTGAACCTTGGAAGTAAGATACAGGAGGGCGAGAGGGCCCCCCCCCCATGAGGGTTGAAACATCAGAGGGAACCAGCGTCTTGACATGGTCGGGGGATAAGGGTGGGACAAAGGGGGGGGGGGCGGGGAGAAGACAGAATTACAAAACTTTACAAATGAAAATAATCACAACGCCCCAACCGCGACACAGGGTTACTGATACCAACAAAAATAAAAAAGAAAAATAAAAATAATACACAAAAAGAAAAATAAAAACAAAAAAACACCCATTTAAAAAAAAACAAAATACCAAAAAATATAAAATTTACATATAAAAAAAAAAAAAATAAAAAAAACAAAAACAAAAAAAATAAAAACAAATACCCAACAAAAAAACACCTAAACAAAAATAACCTCAAAACACAAAAACAAGATAAAAATAAAAAAAAATAATTAATAACTGAAAAAAAAAAAAAAAAACAAATAAACAGAAAAATCACATAAAAAAAAAAAATCGAAAAAAAGAAAAAGAAAAAAAAAAAAAAACAACAAAAGGAAAAGAAATAAAAAAAAAAACAAAAAATAAAAAAAAAAACAATAAACAAAAGAATAAAAACACAAAAGAGGAAAAGAGGAGAAGGGAAGAAGAAAGGGGGGGAGAAGAATGAACACGAAAAACGAAAGAACCCAACGCACCCGCCGCCCCAACAGACACACACACAGCCACACACCACCCAAAACAAAAAAAAAAAAAAGAGGCAAAAAATGAAAGTAGAGAACAGAGGAGAAGGGAAAGAGGGAAGGCAAAGGGGGGGAAAGAAGGAAGCTTACTCAAAAGAAAATCACAAACAAAAAAAACAAAAAAAAACAAAAAAAAACAAAAAAACAATAAAAAAAAAAAAAAAAACACAAAAGCTGAAAGAGAGCATGTGGGGAATTTGCAATGCAGACAGGTGTTGCTAAATCACAGTTCGGGGGCAATCATCAGACAGAGCCTTAACTATGGAACATACCGGGGGGAAACTACATTTTGTCAAAATTTTTTGTCCAGCGTTGTTTTTAAAGCTCGCACAAGCAAATTGGTCACCAAGCCCTGGTGGTGGAGGGGAAATAAAAGAGAAAAAAAAAATAAGGGGAGATGAGAAAAAAGGGGGGTTGTTGGATGCAAAAAAAAGTTGAGGGGGTTGAAAAAACTGCGCTAAATGCGCATTGGACAGATCCATCAAAAAGGCTTTGGAGAGTACCCTGGACCATACTGACAAAGGATTTCTCTGTGTAGCCCGGATTTGACATAAGGCACTAGTAAGGAGGGGATTAGTAAAAAAAACTTATGTATAATGGCACGTTATACCTTTGTCGGCAGCAGAAAAAAATGGAGGAGGAAACAAATGGGGAGGAGGATGAAAAAGAAAGCAAACAGAAAAACGGTTAAATGTATGAAACCATTGAAATGTTTTTTTGATTTTTTGGTCGGCATATTCACATGATTTGTTTTGCCTGCGGCTGTGTTACTATGCTAATACCAGGGACGTCTGGTGAATACCCCCAACAAAGATTAATTTCCGGTGCACGTAGAGCCGTAGATCTTGCACTTGGTTACATGGCTCCAGCCAGCAATTTTGGACGCAGGCCACCCCCTACCCAGTAAAATAAGTAAAAATCCAATTCCAAGTTGTATTCAGTATATGCGTAGGGCCGTAGAACTTGAACATGCATGGTGACATGGCTCCAGCCAGCAATTTGACTGCTCGCCACCTCACAGAAAAATAGTTACCAGTATATCAGTATATGCGTAGAGCCGTAGAACTTGAACTTGCATGGTGACTTGGCTCCAGCCAGCAATTTGACTGCTGGCCGTCTCACAGTAAAAATAATTGCCAGGAGATGCGTAGAGCTCTAGACCCCACAGTCCATTTGATGCACTGAATTTGAATTTAAGTTGTGACTTGTTTTTTCAGCAACTTGGGTGCTTTACCCCGTTTCTGTAACCGTGCGATAACCCGATACCCACGGGGAAAACAGGGAGCCTTACAAGCAGATGCAGATGCATTTAAGACTATGTTATGTTATGCTTGTACCAGTCCAGGGGTAGTAGTAGGCAAATAGGCTTAAAGGGACTGGCCCAACCCGTGATAGGAAGGGGCCTTTTGAAAGGGAGGAAAAAGGCACCTCTAGGCGGAGGGGGGGGAGAGGTACGGAAGGGAGGAAGGAGTAGGAGGAGCTCGGGGGGGGGGGGATATGCGGTCGGAACCGGGGTGAAGGGAGGCGCAGAGGGGAGGCGGGGAGATGGATAGGGGGAGGGGGACAGGGGGGGGAGGGGGAAAAAGAACAAAAGCAGGGAGGGGGAGGAAGGAGGGGAACCAAGTACGCCCCTGAAGAAAGGATAAAAAAGGGAGAGCCCGAGGGGCAAAAGATAAAATACCAAGGGGGGTGAGAGCGGGTAGGCGGGGAGGAGGGAGGGGGAGGGGGGTAGGTGTATGGGCCCGCTGCTGGCCGGGGAGGAGGGAAGGGGGCGGGGGGGGGGGGGGAGGAGGGCTAGGGCCAGGTTGGTACTGAGGTTTAACGAAAGGAAATGAACGATGCACAGAAGGGCTGAAAGGTCGTGAAAGCTGCTGAATGTGACTGATGAATGAAAAGTTGATTGAAAGGGTTTTTTGCACTGGCACTGAAGGCAGATGGGCACTGAAGGCAGATGGGCACTGAAGGCTAAAAGGTTGTCATTCTATTTTTGTTATCTACAATTTTCAGCCTCTACCGGCAATCAACACGAAGAAGGGCAATGAAGGACCCGCCCCGCAAGCCACCCGCGCGCCCCGCAAGGTTGCTCTCAGCACTGTTAGAAGAATAATAAATAAACAATACAACATGTCACCATCACATGGGGTCCGTGTGGGGGGGAGGAACAAAAAGTGAATGGGGGGGGGAGAGAGAGCTACGGAGGAGGACGAGAGAGAAAAGAGGAGAGAGGATAGAAGTGATAAAAAAAAAAAAAAAAAAAAAAAAAAAAAAAAAAAAAAAAAACAAACAAAAAAAAAAAAGAAAAAAAACAAAATAAAAAGAAAAAAAAAAAAAAAAGAAAAAAAAAAAAAAAAAAAAAAAAAAAAAAAAAAAAAAAAAAGAAAAAACAAAATAAAAAGAAAAAAAAAAAACAAAAAAAAATAAAAAAAAAAAAAAAAAAAAAAGAAAAAAAAAAAAAAAAAAAAAAAAAAAAAAAAAAAAAAAAAAAAAAAAAAAAAAAGAAAAAAGAAAAAAACAAAAAAAACAAGCAAAAAACAACAACCACCAAAAAACCCAAAAAAAAAAAACACACAAACACAAACCAAAACACCAAAACCCACCCCCACCCCCCCCCCACCCAACACCCCCCCCCCCCCCCACCCCCCCCCCCCCCCACCCCCACCCCCCCACCCCCCCCCCCCCCCCCCCCCCCCCCCCCCCCCCCCCCCCCCCCCCCCCCCACCCCCCCCCCCCCCCCCCCCCCCCCCCCCCCCCCTCCATGCGATAGCCATGGAAACAAAGGAGCAAAACCACCAAAATTCAAACCTAGGATGTCTGTGTTGTGGAATCGATTTATAATACAATTTATACAATTATACATTTGTATTGTACAACGTTTGCAAAAATACAATACAAATTGTTTACCCTGCTCTTCCAGTATGGGTTCACTCGTGACTGTGTAGCACCTGGCAGGCGTTGGCTGGCAATTTGATATACTCACATGTTGGTAGAAGCTTGCTTGTGTTCATGTGGGAAACACATTTGAAGTTTGAAAATTGTGACGCCTTGCCACGGGGCGTGAGTTGAAGGAACATTCCTGTCCGCGTGTTGCATCCAGTACCTTACTACTTCTTATTTGCACTACTCTTTAGGGTTGCTACTTTTTCTGCATGCTGTACTCCTGCTGTACTCTTACTATTTTGTAAAGCTTCGCTCAGAATTGCAGCATACGATGGTATGGAACTGCCTGTTGGCTTGTTTACTCGCAGCACCGCTCGACTGCTCTTTCGCTTAGTTTGCTCCCTGATTTCCGTGGGTATTGCACTGGGGCTTGGAATTGTAAAACGGCTAGAAGTCCAGAGCTGGCTGAAATACCATGTAACAATCCAACCCAATCTTAGCACCGCTCAACTGCCCTTTCAACAGAGCATCTCTATCTCAATCCCTTGGGGCCAGAGCATTGTACCCAAGTAAGTTCAGGGTATACGAGGTTGAACATTAACCAAGGGGAATTCTCTTAGCCTAGAAAGCAAATATGTACGCGCTCATTCTGACTTTACTCTTTTAATCTAGAAAACATCTGATTTTTCGAGGTCTGGCAAGTCCCTTGATACAAACTTGAACTTGGCTACGTGGCTCTAGCAAGAGGAATGGAAGGAATTTAAAACAACTTTCCATAAGTATATTTTAAACGATCGCATAAAAAACCCAAGCATATCAGGCTACGCGTACGTTGTACAAGTCTCTTAAGCCCACGTGGCTAGTGGCTACCGATACAATGCTGCATGCGGTATATGGAATGGGATTTTTGAACGTAGCGATGTAGTATTTTCCGTGTGAGACGTAATCATCATGTTTTCCCAAACTGAGAACAAATTGATTCCTCTCCAATATTTGATGTGCAATGTTGGGGTGGGAGCTCGTGAGAAAATGCCTTTCCGTATCAATGATTGTATGAAGAGATTGGATCAAGTACATTTTGGTCATAATGAATTGGTTTGACTTGAATATGTTACTGCCGAAGACTGCGAGCAGCCTTAACAGCTGGAGCCATGTAACCAAGTTCAAGTTGCATACAGTACATGGAAACATGATTTATGTTACACGGTCGTTTGACAATGGCGATGCTGCAATATGGCAGGGGGGTTGCATAATTACCCGAGGACTTGTAACGAAAGTGCAACAACAAAAATAACAGGATGTGCCAGCGGTCAAAAGCGAGAGCCTGCAATTTGTTCCGGCTCAGGTAGCTACCTAATAGCCACTACCTGTAGTCCACAGCAGCCAGAAACGAGAGCCTGCAATTTGTGTCTCCGCACAAACTTGCAAGGCACCCATTGTATTCCCTGTGGTATCCCGACTGCTGAATCATGCCCTGCCCAGCCAGTGGGCTACGACCCAAGCTTTTAACATCGAACTTGTTAACATTAAACCTGGTTGAATCTGGCCACTCGCCGTCTTCGCCGTTTGCGGCAAGGTTCTGACAGTGATTCAAATCTTCCAGCTGCATTTATTTACTCTATTCCCTCTATTTGGCTCAATTGCCAGCCAGGGTGGCAGCCTAAGCATAGTAAAAGAAGACCACTATTCTGCTGCTTCTTAGATATTTCACAGCTCAGGGAGCTGCAACGTAGTCAAAAAGAAAAAAACATTATCCACTTCTTCTCGGCAACGCCAGTGGAGCTGAATCCTCCAGCTCTGCGGTCTGTGCCATCCAGGTCATCCACTTCCATGACTTTGGGAGTGGCGATCCTTTCCAGCTCAGGTAGCTGCCTAGAAGCTGCTACACACAGTTGAAAAGAATAACACCATCTACTTCTTCTTGGCAACACCGGTGGAGCCAAAGCCTCCAGCTCCGCAGTCTGTGCCATCCAGGTCATCTACCTCGATGACATTGGGAGTGGCGATGCTTTCCAGATCAGGTAGCTGCCTAGAAGCTGCTACGCGGTCGAAAAGAAGAAAACTACCGGTATCTACTTCTTCTCAGCAACACCGGTGGATCCAAAGCCTCCAGCTCCGCGGTCTGTGCCATCCAGGTCATCTACCTCGATGACAGTGGGAGTGGCGATCCTTTCCAGCACCAGCTGAGCCACACGGTCTCCCTTCTTGACTGTGAGTTGTGAAATGTGGTGCGGTGGTGTGTTGTGGTGGTGGTGTGTTGTGGTGGTAGGGTATAGTGGCATGGTGGTGGTGGGGTGAGGTAATGGTGCTGCAAAATCCAATCCACAAAAAGTGTGGCGAGGGATATATTGGGAAGCTGCCTAGAAGCCGCTGAGAAAAGTAAAAAATAAAAGCCCAGGAGCAATTCAGGGTTCACACTTTCCTTTTGAATCTTCGTATCCGGACGTGTCTGTAAACTATGTGGGTTTGTTATACACCAAGCAGGGGAGGGGCAAGAAAACAGATTTTGTACCTCATGTTCGATATGGATAGAGAAGCGCAAGCAATAGTTGTAACAAAAAATCATGTCGATACACACCCACAGGCGGCCGAGATAGAGGGGGGGGGGGGGGGGGGGGCGGGGGGGGGGGGGGGGGGGGGTCCGACCGTTTTCCCAACTTTATTTGTACTTTGTGTAACTTTCTTGCCAGTGCGCATTTTTGAGTGCTAAGGGCACCATCGAGAAGGGATCGACGAGACGAGTACAAATCTGCAACCGTTAGTCTGATACACCCAGTGTGTAATTGGTGGGTGCCCTGGAAGGCACATCCAGGCTGGACGCCAGGCTGGATGCCAGGCTGGACGTCACCTACATCTTTGCCCAGTGTCGCACGAGCTGCAGTTGGGCTGAAAATCGCGCGTTCTGAATTCTGGTCCCTGGCGAGGTTCCTAAAGCAGTCGAGCCTGGGGTATAGCCCTCCCCCACACACCACCGCCACCACCACCACCACACACGCACACCCTCCTCCCCACACACCACCCCCACCCCCACCACACCTGAGCAGACCCTCAGGCTCCAGAATACAATTTGAGTCAATTAAGCCATGATGATGATGATAATGATAGATAGACAGATAAATAACGCCTTCAGTCCTTTTCATACCTGGGTGATCTCCTCCAAGGGCGCGGACTACTGAGCTACCCAAGAAAGTTGTAAAAATACTCAAATTTGAATAACTTTGTCCAAACTTGATATTTTTAATTTGTTTTTGTATGGTTGGAAAGGCCTTGACGAGATGATGCTCATAGACCCCCCTTACACCATGTTATACTGCCTGGGTGTCCAGATATGAAGCCTCGGGGGGGGGGGGGGGGGGGGGGGGGGGGGAGGGGGGGAGGTGGGTGGTCAGGGGTGAAAAAAACAATTTCCAAATATGCGGTCTGCAAACTTTATTCCTGCCCCCCCCTCGACACCAAGTGTGAATACGAGTTTCAATATTGCACATGAATAACGTACGAGCGTGTGTATATGTCATGTGTGTGTTAACCTGCCCTCACGAGTTTATAGGGACCGGCCTATAATATGATGTTAACCAAAGGCGAGTATGATATCATACGATATCATACACAAATAATATGATTTGATATCATACCATATGATGGCCCAGGCCAAAGTTACCTAGTCAGACCGCCGGCATCATATGATATCATGTCATCATATATCATATTGCCGATCCCTACAAGTATGTAGGGACCGGCATATTATGTGATTTTGACCTAAGGCGAGTATGATATCATACATATTGCATCTTATGATCTTGTTTATAAATGGTAACTTCAGCCTAGCCAGACCGCCATCATCATTTGATATCATATGATGATATGGTATCATATGATATTATATTGCCGTTCCCTACAAGGATGTCACAAGTATGTCCGAACGCCCTGTAGGCTGCATTACATACGTACATTACATTTCATTGTCATAGACAGGCAAAGTTGACCCAAGACAAGCCCACTCCATAACATGTCGGGGGTTCTCCCAACCATCCTCAAAATCACAGGGTACAAGCAAAACAGCAATGCGGCAGAGAACCACTAAAGCAACCACCAGAGCAAAGCGGCAATGTGATCACTAAAGAATCTTTAAGGCAAGGCGGAAAAGAACCAATACAGCAATTCAACAACTCACCAATGAAATCTTGTTCTGAGTGGTCGAACAGATTCACTCCAACCAATCCAGCAATGTGGCAAAAAACCATTACAGCAATGCGACCACTCACCAATAAAATCGTGTTCTGAGTGGTCGAACAGATTCACCCCAACCAATACAGTTATGAGGCACCCACCAATAAAAATTTGTTCTGAGTGGTCAAACAGGTTCACTCTAAACAATACAGCGAAGCGACAAAGAACCAGTACAGCAATGTGACCACTCACCAATGAAATCTTGTTCTGAGTGGTCGAACAGATTCACTCCAACCAATCCAGCAATGTGGCAAAAAACCATTACAGCAATGCGACCACTCACCAATAAAATCGTGTTCTGAGTGGTCGAACAGATTCACCTCAACCAATACAGTTATGAGGCACTCACCAATAAAAAATTGTTCTGAGTGGTCAAACAGGTTCACTCTAAACAATACAGCGAAGCGACAAAGAACCAGTACAGCAATGTGGCCACTCACCAATGAAATCTTGTTCTGAGTGGTTGAACAGAATCACTCCTACAGGTCCGCGGTAGTCCTGTGTAAAGCAACACCAGATGGAGTATTGGGTGGGAAGTATTAGGTGGGAAGAACATTAAGTGGGAAGAATGTTGAGTATAAATCAGCACCGGATTGGGGTATTGGGTGGGAAGAAATCAACGTCATAACCAGTCATATCGCTATATTTCCCTATTATCCATGCCTCGGATGCACAGCATGGAGTAGGAAAGGGGTACAAGGGTGGGAAGAAATCAGCATCACCAGTCATAACGCTGTAGTTGTCTATTACCCATGCCTCACATACACAGCATAGAGTGCAAGGAGACATGGGAGGGGGGTATTTGTTTGATGAGAAATTGATTGCGCTTGTTTTGTTGTCTGTAACTCATGCGTCCCATGCACAGCAGGGAGTAGGAAAGTGGTACAAGGATAAGAAGAAATCAACACCATAACGCTAGAGTTATCTATTACACATACCTCCCATGCACAACATGGAGTAGGGAAGGGGTACAAGGGTGAGAAGGAATAAGGCATAACGCTATTGTTGTCTATTACCCATGCCTCCCATTCACTGCATGGAGAGCAAGGAGACATGGGAATGGGGTATTTGTTTGACAAAAAAATGATTGCGCTTGTATTGTTGTCTATCACCCATGCCTCTGATGCACAGCATGGAGCACAAGGAGACACAGGAGTGGGGAACTTATTTGACTATAAATTGATTGCTCTATGGTTACTTATCATCTAGGCCTCCCATGCACTTCATGGAGTGCAAGGAGGCAGGGGCGCGGGGTGTTTGTTTGACAAGAAATTGATTGTGCTTGTATTAATGTCTGTAACCAATGCCTTTCATGCGCTGCATGAAGCGCAAGCAGACATAGGAGTGGGTTGCTTGGGCGTCAACTAGAAGACTGCTATATTGTGGTCTACCACCCATGCCTCCTAAGCAAAGCATGGAGCACATGGCAATATAGGAGTGGGATAATGGGTATTTGGGTGTCAAGTAGAAGACTGCTCTAGCGTTGTCTCTCTCCCATGCATCCCATGCAAAGCAATTGGGAATTCCCCTTCAGCCTCCTGAGCTACCTCAGGACTGAAACTTGCACACATACGTACCTCGTCGATCACTCCAGCACCGGTGTCGATGAAGTTCTTCCATGCCAGGCCAGATCTAGGAGCGACGCGGCCGTAGGTTCCAGAGGGGCACTTGATCGACAGGTCAGTCTTAATAAGCTCCTTCCCACGAGCGGGAACGACGAAGTCGTAGGCGCTGCATATGAGAGGGAATCCACTTAGTATGCCCACTCGTTTCTCTGCTAGCTTTCGCGCATTAGCAGTAGCAGGATTTCCAGGATGCGCTGCTGATGGTCTAAATGATGTTCAAACGACGTCCGAAAAACAGGGGGGTTTCACTTTTGAATTGGACAAGTCTTAAAACTGATTAACATGCGTAGCATGCTCCCTGGTTTCCAAGGGTATCGCACGGGAGGACATGGAATTCCAAGACGGCGAGCGGCCCAGGGTTGGCTGAAAAGCCATGTATATAACAATTAATTTCAATTCGGTAAGAAAGGGAAGATCGAGTCAGTCAGTCTGTCTGCATGTCTGCCAACCAGTCAGGAGAGTACTTCTGCTTCGCAAACTCGATTGAGCCAGACCAATATTGCTATAGCTATTTTCCGAGCAGGTAGGAGGATGAACAAGACGGCGAGGAAAAGTACCTGGAGAGGTCGTATCCTGCAGCCAGAGCGGAGCCGCGCTTGGGCATGTATGCATTTTCGCTCAACTTCTTGACAAGGAGCGGCTCTTCCACTGGCTCAACGCGTTGGACCTTGGTAGCAGGGGATTCGCCAGATAGCCGGACCATGGAAGCAGGGGATGAGATCATGTTTTCGCACGATCGTAGGACCTCAATCTTACGCTGATTGGTCCAGGTACGAGAAGAGTTCCAAAGAGCTTTAATTGTCTGAAGATGGACGAAGAGCGAGTGATATTGCGCAGGACCTTGGCGTTTTGAATCTAGGTTCGAATGTTTGAATTGGCAGGTTTGAAATGGGGCGGTTGGCGCGGGCAGGCCCGGGTATAATTCTGGGTATGATTCATTACCCGGGGCGGGTCCAAGACCAGCTGGCTTGGCCCCAGAGGCCCATGTATGGCCCATGGGCCCTGTCTTGGCCCACCGGTCTTGGCCCAGCAAGCACCCAATATCATAGCATTGAGTGCCCACTGCCCAGACTAGGCCCTAAACATGTGATTGCCCACCGCACGAAATTGCATTCTGTTTTCAGGAGTGTGATGTGGCAGTGTTCCTCCAGGTTCAACTTCCTTCCAGCTTCCTCAGCTTGTACAGCTGCTGACTGTGCCTCGGCAGCTGCCTCTGCTTCACCTGCTGCCTTACCCTGTGCGTCATTGTCAGGCAGTCTGCTTGTACCTCTGTATTATCCTGCTGCTTTGTGTGCATAACTTGTCACGTTGTGCATGTGCATGTACGTTACAGTCCATGGATAGGCCAAATAGGCTTAAGGGACTTGCCTGACCGTGACAGGAAGGGCTAAAAAGAAAAAGCATTGACGAACTGACTCCCTAACAATCGTTTTACCCACATACAGTCGTCTCCACATCCCGGCTTCGAAACCACTTGCGTGCTCCCCAGTTTCCTCGGGTACCGCACAGGGGGGGTTGGCATTGGAAGACGGTGCGCAGCCCCAGAGTTGGCTGAAAAAATATGTTACAATCCAATCCAATTGAGTGACTGACCCACCAGTGAACAGGTGCCTTTTTTGTGTGTGAGTGTTGGTGAGTGAAGTGATATGTTCGCGTGTACATTTGCAAACAAAAAAAACGGCGAGCAGCCGAATTGCTGCCTAAAAATAAGTAACCAAGATCAAGTTAAAGAACAGGTGTCTCAATCTAAGGCACTGTGTGTGTCTTGGGCGACAACCACCAGTGCTCTAAGGACTCTCGTATGTATGGACCTGTGCTGTGTGCTATGGTGAAGGGGCGCGTGTTCTTGCAGGTGGGTGGTCCTATTAGTGTGTGTATGGGTGGTGGAGGGGGGGGGGGGGGGGGGGGGGGGGGGGGGGGATCTGTATGTGTGTGTGTGTGGTGGTGGTGGTGGTAGTGGGTGGGCTCTAAGTACTCTTGTGTGACATCTGCTATGATAAAGGGGTGTGTATTCTTGCAGGCACTGATTTTCTTTGTAGCTACCCCCACGGCTATCTGCACCTAGTTAACACCCTATTGAAAGTTGTTTCACACGTTTAAGATGATATAGATTGCTTCAAAAGTGTTACTTGGTGGGTCAGCTATTAAGTAGGACGGTATTACCTAGGTTAGGTTCTAGATGGCCTGCCTGACTGAGACGCCTGGCAGCACTAGCTGGCACGGGCCTCGTGACTTGGCATGGTAGTCACCCATGCCGATCACGCGGATCACGCGTGCCCTATGTAACACACCATACTACTAGATGCCGTACCATAACATCCCCCCCCCCCACACACACACCCTGCTACTCTTTGGATTAAGAGTTCCTAGGATTTAAGCAGGAGAATACAAGTCTGGAGAAAAATTAAACTCCACTCTGGGCGAAAAAAACATGTTGACTATACTACTAACAACATGGGAATCCCAGGGGCTGGAGAAAACTTTGCGTTCAGGGTCTCCGGACATTTGTACAGAACTACAGAAAGCAGGCAAATTCTGAAAGGCCTGAGTATCAAACTCAAGAATGATAAATTCAATCCCTCTGACCGGGGGAATAACGTTTAGAAACACATGATATATGGAGAAACCAATTGTAACGTGTGAAACACGTCTAAGCTTGAAGCGAAGTATCAGGAGAGAAAGGAATCGAACCTCTCTGTTTTCTGGCCTGGAGAGTTAAGCTTTGGGCTTCAGTCTCATGCATTATCCCGTGGTTGAACGATAAACCCGTTGATTCGAATTAGCCTTCCAGAGTACTCGAATAGTCTGAAGGGCGCGCGTAGGGCGCGGACGTCAACGGTCAACGGTCAACGGTTCGAACCAGAGACCAGGTCTCTGGTTCGAACCGTCCGACAGGTCACGTCAGTTCCCCTTCCTCGGGGAAGTCGTCGCCACCTCGAGGTAGCGCAGGTGACGGATCGTTATCTGTCACATTTCCCCCCCCTGTCTAGCTCGCGACTTCTCCTGGAGTCGTGTGCTTTGTCGTAGGACGTACTCGTCAGGGGTGTCTGTCGAGTCCTCGCGACGAGTGCAGGGGCGGACCGGCGCGTGCGGATCAGGGACGTGTGGGACCTCGATGGGAGTGTTTGGAACAGTGAGGTCGGATTCGAGTTCCCACGTATGGACGTGATCAGAGTGCAGGCACTGTATGAAGTAGCGAAGGAGTCCTGAGTCGATTTGGTGGTCGACCACGTCGGTATTTAGGCAGACCTTTGAAATCGTTTGAATCAACTGGTTTGAATCAATGAACCCCTATCAAGCGGTTTTCCCCTTGAATCAGGGTACCTTGAAAACAGTTTGAATCAGTGATTCAATTCAAGCAGCTTATTCATTGAATCAGACGGAAGTCAATCAAGACAATATCAAACGGAATTCAAGGTGGTCGAAGATATTGCACTTCGAAATGTAGCTAAGCTCCCATATGTAGGCTGCTGAGAGGTAGGAAGCTTTGAATCCGAGGCGGGCGAGCGCCTAGCGATAACCGGCACAAATCCGTACCTTGTAGTACATTAGTTGTGCTTTCATTGGCTAGACAAAAATCTAGGGTGGGGTGTAGGTGCTAGCAAGATGATGGCTGTAATCTCAAGTGTCACAACTGGCTATGTAACCAAGTTGAAGTCTGGCTATGTAACCAAGTTGAAGTCTGGCTACGTAACCAAGTTGAAGTCTGGCTATGTAACCAAGTTGAAGTCTGGCTATGTAACCAAGTTGAAGTTGAATGTAGGAGTTTGGAAACAGCCCAAGTAGGGTGTGTGTGCGTGTTTAAGTACTCGCACTTTGGACAATGGTAGGAAAGAAACTTTTACAAGAAAGGAAACAAATATAATGCCAGAAAACAAATTGGTATCATATATTTAATTTTCCTGCTGAGGACGGCTTAGCTGGCTCGAAGCTACACAACAACCTAATATACAGAGAGACAGCCTAATGGAGCTGGCTGGAAGCTATACAACCTGGCACACAAAGTGAAAGTCTTATGGAGCTGGCTGGAAGCTGTACAACCTAATGGAGCTGGGTGGAAGCTTTACAACCTGCCACACAAGTGAAAGTCTAATGGAGCTGGCTGGAAGCTCTACAACCTAATGGAGCTGGCTAGAAGCTGTACAACCTAATGCAGCTGGCTGGAAGCTGTACAACCTAATGGATCTGGCTAGAAGCTGTACAACCTGTCACACAAAGTAAAAGTCTATTGAAGCTGGCTGGAAGTTCTACAACCTAAGGAGCTAGCTGGAAGCTGTACAACCCATGGCTGGAAGCTGTACAACCTAATGGAGCTGGCTGGAAGTTAGGTCTAATTCAGGAGTCGGGAAAGTATTCATCGTTGTGGGTATCGCACAATTGATGAATACAATACAGTGCTCTCGTGGGTATCGCACAAGAAGGCTGTATATTGTCAACTACCAGGCCCGGCTATTGTCCAAGGTGGTGGAAGGGATAATAGGCCTATCTACTGCTGTGCTTGAAATTTCAAATTAAATTTTTGGGTTTTTTGTATGAGGGTTTAAAGGTACTGCCTGTCCTGGTCAACAAGGACAGGCAGTACCTTTAAACCCTCATAAACAAAACCCAAACTAAAGTCACCCTATGATTACTGCTCCATGCTACTATATATTCAGGGCACTAACATGCCTTAATATCCCATTGGCTAAGCTTGGCACCACATGATGGCAGCTTCCAGGCAGCTCCACTACTGCATATTCGTCCTTTACTTGCTCCCAACAGCCAGCATTCATGAATGACCTGCAAGGGAAAAACATTAGAATTAGTAAGATAATGCTGCTTAGAATGTGCTGCACTTATCATGTTGGTGACTTAAGTGTGTGCAGAGGGTGGTGGATGCATACATGGCTAAACGCATTGACCACCCATTTTGTAGCAAGCAGCCTCAAGGGCGCTTATGCGGCTACATAATACTGACATGCATTAATTAAGTTGTTACATGAGGGTGGTTCAGGCATACCATACAAGGCAAATCGCATCTCCCGCCCATTCTGTAGCAAGCAGCCTCAAGGGCGCTTATCGGGCTACAGTATGGGTAGGTTCAGCTAAGCCATATTATGATATTATTCATAAGTAACATGCATTAATTAAGTTGTTACATGAGGGTGGTTCAGGCATACCATACAAGGCAAATCGCATCTCCCGCCCATTCTGTAGCAAGCAGCCTCAAGGGCGCTTATCGGGCTACAGTATGGGTAGGTTCAGCTAAGCCATATTATGATATTATTCATAAGTAACATGCATTAATTAAGTTGTTACATGAGGGTGGTTCAGGCATACCATACAAGGCAAATCGCATCTCCCGCCCATTCTGTAGCAAGCAGCCTCAAGGGCGCTTATCGGGCTACAGTATGGGTAGGTTCAGCTAAGCCATATTCTGATATTATTGATAAGTAACATGCATTAATTAAGTTGTTACATGAGGGTGGTTCAGGCATACCATACAAGGCAAATCGCATCTCCCGCCCATTCTGTAGCAAGCAGCCTCAAGGGCGCTTATCGGGCTACAGTATGGGTAGGTTCAGCTAAGCCATATTCTGATATTATTGATAAGTAACATGCATTAATTAAGTTGTTACATGAGGGTGGTTCAGGCATACCATACAAGGCAAATCGCATCTCCCGCCCATTGTAGCAAGCAGCCTCAAGGGCGCTTATCGGGCTACAGTATGGGTAGGTTCAGCTAAGCCATATTATGATATTATTGATAAGTAACATGCATTAATTAAGTTGTTACATGAGGGTGGTTCAGGCATGAAAACATAACTCACCACAACTTCTTGCCAAGTCCTAGTTTCGCTCCCCTCGAATCCTCCGAGCGAGCTGCAAGTGGAAACAGACATCAAAGTTAGTGAATGAGTGAGTGTTACAGTAGCTCAGTCCACCCCCACCCCCCCCCACCCCCCCCCCCCATCCCCCTCCCAACCCCCTTGTTCTATAGTGTTGTGTAGTGTTGTGTAGTGTTGTGTAGTGTTGTATAGTGTTGTGTAGTGTTGTGTAGTGTAGTGTAGTGTACTGTTGTGTTTTGTCGTGTACGGGTCCCAGCAGCTGCAGCATATTTTTACCAAAGGCCAACTGCCCACCTAGGGATCTGCCCAGAAGCTGCAGCATATTTTGTGTGGATCCAACTCTTACCCCCCACCCCGCCCACCCACCCCCCACCCCACCCCCAACCCCTGTAGATAGCGCACCTGCATATCCTTGGGCATAATGGTTACCCGCTTGGCATGTATAGCCGCCAGATTAGTGTTCTCGAAGAGGCCCACCAAGTAGGTCGCTTCCTGAAGGGCCAAATTTGCCCCTGCTTGGATTCTGTAATTCCCGAAATCTTGTACAATTTGTCGAACTAGCCTCATGTAACTACGAGGAGCAGCTTGCACTAACGAGGCAACGATCACAAGGCCAAGATGCAGTTGGCGACCAGGGCTGCTCACCGATGCATGTATGCCTTGTGATCGTTGCCTCGTTAGTAGTTGTCTCCAGTCGAAGTGAAGAAAAAAAGAGGAAGAGGAGGATCGTAGCGTAGCGTTCAGAATGCGAGTTTACAATCTGGTGGCTCGAATTGCACTTGGCCGGTTCAGTTTGTGGGTTCAGGGGTTTGGCGTGCGTGGGCTCCGTTGCCAGGGATTTTCTACTGGGCGCGGGGACAGCTGAGAGCCGGACAGGAGTACGGTACACGGTTGCTTGGAACAACAGTCCAGCTAGCACTACAACAGTTCGCGTCCCGGATTTATTGGAACAGGGAAGAGAGGAACCAACGGTGAAGGGCCAGCAAGGGTAGGAAAGGGAATATACGGTTAGCACAAGGGTCTATATTGCTTATTAACCGTAGGTATTTCGGCCCAATTTCAGCAGTGAATACAACTGCATTATTTAATGAATAACTATTCAAATCTTTGCATACCGTACTTCCTTTAAGTTACATAGACTTAGATATGAATAAGGGATGCTTTGGAATATATGTCAAAGAGGTCATCAATGTAATAAAACATGTTTATAACATAACCCCATAGACTATCCTACAGTAGGAAAATGGTCCCTGAACTTGTCAGGTACCCATATGGGATCAGTCCGATTCAGGAAAACCAAAGATCAGAAGCAGATTCGAAGGAACGAGGAAGTTCTGAGTTCAAATCAGTAGTTACCGATCTGCGCTGTTTAAACCGTAACCAGTTGAGATCCTGAACCCCATAGACTATCCTACAGTAGGAAAATGGTCCCTGAACTTGTCAGGTACCTATATGTGATCAGTCCGATTCAGGAAAACCAAAGATCAGAAGCAGATTCGAAGGAACGAGGAAGTTCTGAGTTCAAATCAGTAGTTACCGATCTGCGCTGTTTAAACCGTAACCAGTTGAGATCCTGAACCCCATAAACTATCCTACAGTAGGAAAATGGTCCCTGAACTTGTCAGGTGCCTATATGTGATCAGTCCGATTCAGGAAAAACAAAGATCAGAAGCAGATTCGAAGGAACGAGGAAGTTCTGAGTTTACATCAGTAGTTACCGATCTGCGCTGTTTAAACCGTAACCAGTTGAGATCCTGAACCCCATAAACTATCCGACAGTAGGAAAATGGTCCCTGAACTTGTCAGGTAACTATATGTGATCAGTCCGATTCAGGAAAACCAAAGATCAGAAGCAGATTCGAAGGAACGAGGAAGTTCTGAGTTTAAATCAGTAGTTACCGATCTGCGCTGTTCGAAAGGCGCGGATCTGTAACCAGTTCTCTAAGCTCAGAACTTCCCCGTCCCTTCGAATCTGGTTATGACATTTTGTTTACCTGAATCTAATTTATCAGATATAGGTACCTAAGAAGTTTAGAAACCATTATCGTAGTGTAGGATAGCCTACTGGCGTGCAGGGTCCCAATTGGTAGCTGTTCGAAAGGCGCGGATCTGTAACTAGTTCTCTAAGCTCAGAACTTCCCCGTCCCTTCGATTCTGGTTATGATATTTTGTTTTCCTGAATCGATATAATCATATATAGGTACCTAAGAAGTTTAGAAACCATTATCTAGGTGTAGGATAGCCTACTGGCGTGCAGGGTCCCAACTGGTCGCCGTTCGAAAGGCACGGATCTGTAACCAGTTCTCTAAGCTCAGAACTTCCTCGTCCCTTCGAATCTGGTTATGATCTTTTGTTTTCCTGAATCTAAATAATCATATATAGGTACATGAGAAGTTTAGAAACCATTATCATAGTGGAGGATAGCCTACTGGTGTGCAGGGTCCCAACTGGTCGCTGTTCGAAAGGCGCGGATGTGTAACCAGTTCTCTAAGCTCAGAACTTCCTCGTCCCTTTGAATCTGGTTATGATCTTTTGTTTTCCAGAATCGGAATAATCATATTTGGGTACATGAGAAGTTTCGGGATCATTATCCCCCATTGTTCATCAGGTTTGATTAGCATGACCCCCATCAGGGTTGTCTAGGTCCTGCGACGCAGATCCCGCATGCACCGCAGGCGCAGGCCCCGAGAATCCGATTCAAATATGGCGACCTGCTTCTCCGCCCATGCGCGTGCGGTTACGGCGGTACTGCATGCTGTACAGTTCAAACTGGTCAGCGCAATGGGTTAGCGCTTCAACTTAGCGGCTGTGCAAGCTTTCACTGTTCAGTGCGCGTCAATTGGTTCTCGACTCAGCGATATTCCTGCAGAATAGCGCACCATGCTGCCTGCTTTCCTTGAATTAACTTGGACTGATCTATTCATAGCTTCAGCCATTCCCGAATTGCTTCCTAGATCCGTCAATACCTACATGCGCGAGCACTTTGCTTCCGCGGCACTTTGCTTTGGGAATGGTTGTGCTTCAACTCAAGACTGTAGCGACCTTCTTCTCCGCCCACGCCGGCGCGTGCGGTTAAGGTACTGCATTTTTCGTTTCGTCAAGTGGTGCCTTACTTGACCAGAGTTGTGTCGCAGGCATTAAGGCAGCTGCAGCAAAATGACCTATCATGGAGCCGCAAGAATTCCAATGCTCGAGGTGTGAAACAGGTGCGCAGTCAGATAGCGACATGCTGCCTGCTTTCCTTGAATTAACTTGGACTGAGCTTGCTTTCATAGCTTCAGCCATTCCCGAATTACTTCTGAGATCCGTCAATACCTACACGCGCGAGCACTTTGCTTCCGCGGTACTTTGCTTTGGGAATTGTTGTGCTTCAACCCAAGACTGTAGCGACCTGCTTCTCCGCCCCCGCGCGTGCGGTTAAGGTACTGCGTTTTGCGTCTCGTCAAGTGGTGCCTTACTTGACCAGAATTTATCTCGACTTTGACTGACTTGCTTTTTCGAGTTGTTCCGCAGGCATTAAGGCAGCTGCAGCAAGTCGACCTATCGTCCAGCTCATCATGGAGCCGCAAGAGTTCCAATGCTCGAGGTGCAAAACAGGTGCGCATTCAGATAGCGAATTTGGTTTGAACCATGGCTGCTATTTGAAAGTCGGAAGAATGCGCATTGCTGCCAATGTATCTCAACTAACGCTCACCAACGAACATTTGTCTGCAGGTCTCACTCTTGCGACTGGTCTCGCGTCAGAACGCCTGGATGCTGATGACCTTGAGGCTGAAGACGATGTCGTTGATGAACAAGAAGCACAGCATGCTGGAGTTTCGTCAATTCGTACCTGAGGAACTACTTCGTGGCCAACTGCACTTCCTTAGTAGCATATATATCTAGCTCTTCAATCACTAATTACTATCATGTTTAACTATCTAAGGATTCATTCATTATGGTGCTTTCAATTTCTGTAACAAAGATCGAAGAGTCCTGCTGTCCAAATATGCGCCCTCAGTCTTCAGTGCTTGCATTGCTTTACGAAAAAAACAGATCTATTTGAACATCATTTGAGTCATGTTTGAAACAACCAACCTTGTTTCAAACCTTTTTCAAAGGGGCACGTTGATGACGGCTTGATTAAGATCTATTTGAACATGGTTTGAGTCATGTTTGAAACAACCAACCTTGTTTCAAACCTTTTTCAAGGGGCACGTTGATGACGGCTTGATTAAGATCTATTTGAACATGGTTTGAGTCATGTTTGAAATAACCAACCTTGTTTCAAACGGATCTCAATCGGTAGGTTTGATGGCCGACTGATTCAAACAGGAAACAAAGATCGATTGAATCAAGGTTATCTCCGATTGAATCTAAGAATGAATCAAACAAACAATTCAAACAGTATTTTCTTTGTTTCAAACGACCCTCAAAGAAGTACTAAATACCGACGCACTACGCTGATTACGTAGACGAACCCGTTCGAATTTCGTTGAGGGGTCGTCGGTAGCCCAGAAAGATCGGGGTTGGGGCGGATCATCGGAGATCCATCGGGGACGTAAAGCCTTGAGTATGGACACGTGGAACGTAGGGTGGATGCGCCAGCCCTCGAGGAGGTCGATGGTCGATGTCGTTTAGCGTATGGGCGCTGGAAAGGCCTGTTTTGCACAGCCCAAGGCGTGGGTCGCATGGTAGACCCAAGACACCGCCTGAGGGCTGTCAGAAGGGAGTATCGTGTCGGGAGGCTGGAGAGGGACTCGTGTGAAGCAATCGGGTGCAATAGGTCTCAGTTGGTAAGGCGGTCGGGAAGGCCATCGGGGTCAGCGTGCGTGCGCTGTCGTTCGGAAGGGAGACTTATGAGGGGTGATCAGTCCCTGTTTTGTCCCGGTTCGTGTTCGGTTCGTGTTCGGTGTGTGTGCGTGTTACGGACCTGGCCAGGTATATTTTTGAGGAGTTGAACAATCGGCAAGATCGGCTAAGCGGGATCGGCAGGATCGGCCACAGTGGCGGGATCGGCAAGATCGGCAAAGCAGGATCGGCAAGATTGGCAAAGTCGATGGCGGGATCGGCAAGATCGGCAAAGCAGGATCGGCAGGATCGGCCAAGTCGATGGCGAGATCGGCAAGATCGGCAAAGCAGGATCGGCATGATCGGCCAATGGTGTCGTTCCAACCCACGTATAGGGAGCGGTTGTAGCGTGTCGTGGCTTTGCTCGTGTGAAGCCTTCACCGATTGGCACAAATGACAAGATCGAACGTAATCGTTAACATCAAGGCGCATCGTAGGCCATCAGTAATAACGGCCGATAGAGTTGAACGTGCGTTCGAACCCCGGGTGCCCGCCACACTGGGTATAATGGAAGGCGAACAAGATGCGACTCTTGAGGGCGTTGCCATTTGGGACCACGATCTGCGCCTCGGATGCTGAACGTTTAGAGCGGCCTGAACCAACCCAGGAGCCATCGGGGTGTAGGGTAAGGTGTTGCGTGTTTCGAGGACACTGGAACCAAGAGTCACGTTCGGACGCGAGCAAAATATCGGGGAAATTTCACGAGGGTGGATAGGGTCGAGTCGTTCCCCAGAGAAAAAATCCATGTATTGCTTACGTTAAAGCCTCGGGCTTGCGTACGTGAAAGCATCGGTTGATTAGCGAGGTAGACTAGTGGTTCGTGATCAGTATCGAGTTCGAATTCGCATGTACATTCTTCGAGATAGCATCGCCATTCCTTAAGCGCGAGTTTTCGAGAACTTGTGGGAATGGAAAGCAATCGGCCAACCCTCCTGAAGGAGAACGCCCCCCGGCCCTCGATGGAATCGTCCGTGACAGATCAAAATTGTTATGTTGGATCGGGGTGGGCAAGCAGAGGAGCGTTGGTAAGGCTTTCGTTTATAGCGTTGAAGGCACTTTGACAGTCTTGGGTCCAGGCCGCTGCAAAACCTGATCCCCGCAGTCCGGCGTTCCGTTACCCAAGGGCTTGCCTGACAGCGTTGGTATTTAAATACCAACCCACGGGTCGTGTCGATTTTTCAATCGCGGTCAGAGGGGGTGCGAGTGCGGGGTATCCTTAGGGCGTGTTTCCAGTGGACCAACAGTTCAACTGTGTATAGTAGACCACTCAACCCTACAGTTCAAGTTTGAGTGCTGAGCTGGGCCCTAAAACCTCAAGAAGTGCCTTGTCATCACGGCTGCCCCTCGAGCGCGTTCTGGTCCCTTGCCCCCCTCGCTGCAAGTGCATGCAGCTTGCTCGAAGTTTCCTCAAATCACCGCATCCACCGCTTACCACCGCCAGTGTATTATTTCGCTGCGCACTTCACTTCCATCTGTTCTCTTGCTCCTCCTGCCGCTGCCGCTACAGCATCTGCCCCATCCAGTCGAATGGATCGGGTGGTCTGATTGAGATTTCGGTCGAATCTGTGGCTCTCGCTATCACCATTCGACCTGGTTATTTCCCGCCTTTCTTTCATGTCTTCGCCCATCCAACTTGAAATTGGCTCCCAATTACTCGCAACTCGGGGCGTGTTGACAGATCTCGGGGAGAATCTGCGAAGATGCTCGCTGCTGTATCACTTTTGTGATTTTGTCCAACGCCCTCCCTCGAAATTGTCCACCGCCCTCCCCCCAAAATAGTTGAACTGTTGAGCAATCCCGAACAAGGGGGGGGCCCTAGGGGGGGGCTAGGGCACGGCACGTCTCGAAAACCCGTGACTATGCTGAGGTCACGTATGCGCATCGATCGCATCAATCTAAACGCGCACATAATTGTAATTTGAACCCCTTATGCATAAAATGGATTCAATTCTCCTATCGATCGCAAGTTTTCTCGCTGGACGTGTTGGGTCCTAGGGGGGCCTACAAACAGAGTTCGACTTGGAGCTCCACTGCGCGCTTCGAGGAGCTCCATGGCGCGCAATTATCTAAACACGTTATATTAAGTTATTCTGGTGGCTGCTAGCCGCTTGCCACTGCTAGGAGACGAAGAACCAGTACTTGGAAAAAGTACGAATCCCCTCTTGCGATGGAATTCGTAGTGATGCGCGGCCTAATTTCGCGCTGCAACTATCCATAAGGCCTATCTGAAGCATGGCGATCCACCGTCAGGACCTGTTTCGCCGAGTTCGTGGGCTACGAATCGACCTTGTACCACAACTGCCAACCTTGGACCTTAGCGCGAGCCCATCTGGCTCTGTAGCATATGTGTTCGTACTTTTGACTGTACTGGCTCTGCCTGTTGTATCTCAAAACTGCATGGCCCGATCGGTCCAATTTTTGGACAGCGTTTTGGGGGGCACCTAACGGAGGTATACAAGCCTTCAAAAATCAGTCCTGTCCCAAACTGTGTAGCTTGATCTTGGTGGGCAACATGGGTGTCTAAAAGCATGAAATCAGTGTACAGTGCGCCCCATTTGTAGTAAACGCTCCCAATAAGCATCACATGGTATTAATATATTTATGGGGCATTGGTCTGCCAAGTGGCCGACGAGCTGCTCGCAAAATAGATGCGGCTTATAGCTTTTTGCTGTGTTTATGAGGGAATACAGACGACCGCTATATGCGAAAATCGAAGGGGATTTTTGTAAATTTGTGTCCACAAATCTACTAATTAGGGATGTATTTCATTAATACGCAGTAAAAACAGTATCAAGTTTGATCTCAGCATCAAAGAGGCAAAAAACTGTGTTGTGAGTCCATTTACGCCATTTTTGGCCATTTAGAGCCAAAAACCTTATTCATACCTCACTAACCATGTTAAGGACCCGTAGGGCCATTGTGGTAATACCTTAATGGGCTCACAGCTCAGTAACATGTTGTAAAAAGCTGTCTAGGAGATGTTCAAGGCACTTTAAATACAACATCCTGCATCTACAGCCCATTTTGGGCCATTTTCTAGGCCATTTGAGCCTCCCACAATTAGTAAAACTTTGTTTTTCTCCATTTCCAATTCTGAGTCAAATTGTCGACCGAACTTTGTAAAAAAATAAAAAACATTTTTCCTGCAAAACAAAAGTGCCCCCCTTTTTTGTCCATGTTTGGGGGCCTAGATGAGGGCTTGGGACAATCCTCTCCGAACTTTTGAGCATAGTCAGAGCTTGATATACACATAAATATTCATCCTACATAAAATTTTGAGCGGAGAGGATTGTCTCGTCCCTCCGTTCAGCCATCCCCGTGTAGGGGTTTCGGCTGTGGTGCAGCCCCCCCCCTAGGGGGGGGGGGGGGGGGGGGGGGGGGGGTCGGGATTGCTCAACAGTTGAACTGTTGAGGGGGGAGGGCGACGGACAAACCCTGACGTGGCTGCCCACCTGGCGTGCCACATCGGCGAAAAGTTGAACTGTTGAAGTTGAACTGTGCCCACTGGAAACACTCGTGCCACGCTGGCGCCCACAGTTGAACTATTTGGTCCACTGGAAACACGCCCTTAGTGGAACGGTTGTACATGCTTCGAGCAGGTCGGAGTCGGGCAGGCGTGACTGCCCTGACGTGCGTTTTGTTGACTCGATTGCCATCCCCCGAGAGCACGTGGCCGAGATACTTCACTTCGGGAGTTCGGGTTGGAAGAATCTGCCTGTTTCGGGTAGGACCATTCGGTTGTCCCTTCGTGTTCTGCATCGTCTACTGAAGAGGAGTATGTCTTCCAAGTAAACGACGATAAATATGCCAATGAAATTTCGGAAGCTGTCTATCATGAAGGCCGATGGGGCGATGGCGAGTCCGGACGGCAGGACTTTCTATACTATTACTCGTGGGTAAAAAAATAAATCGGCTGACGAAGCCTATCGTGATCAAGTCATGGACTTGTTGTTGAACCTCGAGGAGTTCAGCGGGAGACACTCGGTGTCCGCGTGAGGATTTCAGGGATGCCGCCAGTGATGTGGCAAACAAACGAGGTGTCCTGTCGAAGGACCTGAATTCGTTTCTCATGGGGATTTCCGGAAGTTGAACGATTCCCAATTGAACAATCTCAGCTCGAGCTGCGTTCACTTTGCTGGTGGACACGAGCCCCGTCTCAGCTGGAGGTGCGTTCACTTGTGAATTTTCTGGTGGACAGTAGCCCAAGGGCGTTGCGTTCTGCATTTTCGAAGAGCTCGTTTCGACCCAATCCTGCAGGCTACAAGTTCAGGGTATGTTGTCGTGAGCCGTTGTCGGGTCAGGCCCGTCCTGGGGACCCAGAGGGTGGCCCGTGACCAGAGGCGAAAGCATGGGAGGTGTAATTCGGGGCGTGAGTGGGGACGGGAAACGGAACAAGGAACGAGCATTCGCTGCTGCAACGGAACAAGCAAGGGACAAGCGTAGCGCACGCAACAGGTATCAAAGGCATATTATCATGGCCCGTCCAAATAAAATGGTTTTTTTTCGAGGGCAGGCAGAGGCATCACGACTTCTTATCGACGGGGAGTAGCCTCGAGGTAGGAGAGCCTCTGTTCCAAGAAGCGGGGCGGACGGTTGGGTGGGTGCGGTGTCCAGCGAGGGTCCGGAAAGTAAGTCCACTGAAGAGGGCGTTGATCTGCGGATAGGTGGGGGGGTGGGCCAGCGTGAAAAAAAAAAGATCAGGCTCCGTAAACCAAATGTGACGTCTGAAAGACGTCTTAGCTTTATATAAAGTATCAGGAGAGAAAGGATTTGAACCTCTCTGTTTTCTGGCCTAGAGAGTTAAGCTCGGGCTTAAGTCTCATACATTCTCCCGTGGTTTAACGATAAACCCGTCTATTCGAGTTAGACTTCCGGAGTCCTCGAACCGTCTGAAGGGCGCGTGTAGGGCGCGGACGTAAGGTGCGGACCTGGTTAACGGTTCGAACCGTCCGACAGGTCACGTCAGTTCCCCTTCCTTGGGGAAGTCGTCGCCACCTCGAGGTAGCGCAGGTGACGGATCGTTATCTGTCACTTCGATGGTCGTTGTCGTTTAGCGTATGGGCGCTGTCGAACCTCGGCCACTGGAAAGGCCTGCTTCGCACAGTCCAAGGCGTTGACCCATGTTGAACCCAAGACACCGCCTGAGGGCTGTCAGAAGGGAGTATCGTGTCGGGAGGTTGGAGAGCGACTCGTGTGAAGCAATCGGGTGCAATAGGTCTCAGTTGGTAAGGCGGTCGGGATTGCCATCGTTCAAGGGCAGCGTACGTGCGCTGTCGTTCGGAAGGGAGACTTATGAGGGGTGATCAGTCCCTGTTTTGTCCCGGTTCGTGTTCGGGTCGTGTTCGTTGTGTGTACGGTTTGTTGTGTGTGTGTGTTACGGACCTGGCCAGGTATATTTTTGAGGAGTTGCAAGATCGGCAAGATCGGCTAAGCGGGATCGCCAAGATCGGCCACAATGGCGGGATCGGCAAGATCGGCAAAGCAGGATTGCCAAGATCGGCAAAGACTATGGCGGGATCGGCGAGATCTGCAAAGCAGGATCGGCAGGATCGCCAAAGTCGATGGCGGGATCGGCAAGATCTGCAAAGCAGGATCGGCAGGATCGGCAACCAGTAATAACGGCCGATAGAGTTGAACGTGCGTTCGAACCCCGGGTGCCCGCTACGCTAGGTATCATGGACTTGCGAACAAGGTGCGACTCGTGAGGGCATAATGTTCATGGATTAATGTTCGAAAACGTTGGCGAATCCAAGGATGCTACGAGCAGGTAGATGTAGGCCAGTCTTCCATTGCTTTTATCATGGCAGATGGTTTCGTCGGGGCAGGTGCCCGAGAGCACGTGCCCAAGTATCGTTGTGGGACTCGTGTCTCCGTCCTGTCGTACCCGAGTCAAGAACACAGCAGTACAGATCGAACAGTTTACTGATTTGGCCTTGGCCTGCCGTGAGCCTGCATGCGGGAGCCCTCGGGGCCACCAGCCGGCCTCGGCCTGCCGTGAGCCTGAATGCGTGAGCCCTCGGGGGCACCAGCCGGCCTCGGCCTGCCGTGAGCCTGAGTGCTCTTAGGCTTTGCGTGGGACTGTGTGGCAAGAGCAGAGGTTTCAGGTGTCAGATATGGCAGTGCGATGGTGGCCAGGCGGTCTTCGACCTTGGAGGCGAGGTCAATGAGTTGGTCAAGCGAGTCGAAACGGCCACCGACATTGGTAGGATGCGAGCAGCAGCGGCATTCGATGGTCGGTTTCAGGCCAAGGCGGAACAGAATGAGCTGGGATTTTAGGTCGATACCACCTGCGATGCTGACCTCGGCGAGGAACACTTGGGCGTAGTGTCGAACAGAGTCGGTCTGCGTAATAGCGTGGGAGTGCAAGCGCTGGGTAGCAACGAGATCGTCGTTCCCATACTTAGGGTCGTAATAGGAGAGGAAAGCGGTCTCGGCTTCCTCCCGAGTGAGTTCGTGAGGGCGGGCAGGGTCATGGTTAAGGTGAAAAAACCAATCCGAAGCAGTACTACCAAAGAAATTGGCCAAGAACTTGGTGTCCTTCATGTCGTTGACCTCACAGAACAAGTTCAACGCGTGCCACCAAACTTTCCCCCTAGGGAGTTTCTTATCGGCAATGCCCGTCCATACGGGGGGTCTTTCTGTCATCTTCGTCGAACGAGGGGTACTAGTCGGCACTCTTACCGCAATGACGGATGCCACCTGGGCCATAAGGGCCTCCATGACTTGCAGAGGGGTAGGCTCAGCGGCCTTGGCCAGAGCCTCGGCGAGGGTAGCCTGGAGTGTAGCGGAGACGATGGCAGCCTTCTCTTCCTCGCCCTGGCGGATGAGGTCCAAAGCCGCTTGGTGCGCGATGAGAGTGGACGCAGGGTACTGCTTCCTGGAGGACGTAATAACCTCCTTGTGATGGCGGATAAGATCGTGAGCGTCTGCAAGCGCAGATGCTCTGGCGACTCGAATAATTTCGGACGTGGAAGACGAATCGAGGTCGTCAGCGTGACCATCGTGGTCCATAGCGTTAGAGGCAGACATAGCGGGGAAAAAATCGGGTAAGAAAGGAACAGGCTCCAAAACCAAATGTAACGTGTGAAACACGTCTAAGCTTGAAGCGAAGTATCAGGAGAGAAAGGAATCGAACCTCTCTGTTTTCTGGCCTAGAGAGTTCAGCTTCGGGCTTAAGTCTCATACATTCTCCCGTGGTTTAACGATAAACCCGTTGATTCGAATTAGCCTTCCAGAGAACTCGAATAGTCTGAAGGGCGCGCGTAGGGCGCGGACGTAAGGCGCGCGATGGTTGCGGACCTGGTCAACGGTTCGAACCGTCCGACAGGTCACGTCAGTTCCCCTTCCTCGGGGAAGTCGTCGCCACCTCGAGGTAGCGCAGGTGACGGATCGTTATCTGTCACACCAATGGGTTGGGACAAACTACAGTTTGTACGCAATTCCCCCAAAATACATATCATGTCATTCATGTGTAACAACTGTAACCACTTTAAATCTCATTTAGAGAGTAAAGGGAACCCCCCAAAAAGGTGGACAAAGGAAATTGTCAGGACAAAATCATAATACCACAGGAGTGGTACCCATAACTGCAGGGTAAAAATCCTGCAGAAAACTGGCAATGGCATGGAGATTGGAAAGGACATAAAACTTAAACAATAGCAGAAAAGCTGAAAACGAGGGGAGCCAATCCCACATGGTGGCTCCCACATTCTACAAAACATGCATGTAGACGGGACGGGTACCGCGTCTAAAAGGGGGGTCTTGCTAGTTTTAGGAACCAGAAGAAAACAAGTTAACTAGTGGTCCTTGGCCAAGCAGCCAATGGCAGTCCTAGTGGTGGTGGTGGTGGTGGTGGTGGTGGTGGTGGTGGTTTCCCTACCTGAAATTTTATAATAAGAAAATCTGGGTTTGGAATCTAGTTTGGGACATTCTTTGAGTGCTTGGGGATAAATTAGTTGTGTACTGTCATGCTGTGCACCACTTACATTGTTCCTTTACCCTTAGAGCTGTCATGCTTCCCGGGGGGGGGATGCTAGTCCCCACAAAGCCAGTCACCACATGGCCATATCTCCTCGGGTTTAGGGTTTAGGGGTTTAGGGTTCAGTGGTTTAAGTTTTACTTTTTACTTTTTAGGGTATAGGTTTCTGATTCACTGGGGACTGGCTTTGTGGGGACTAGCATCCCCCCCCCGGGAAGCATGACAGCTCTAAGGGTAAAGGAACAATGTAAGTGGTGCACAGCATGACAGTACACAACTAATTTATCCCCAAGCACTCAAAGAATGTCCCAAACTAGATTCCAAACCCAGATTTTCTTATTATAAAATTTCAGGTAGGGAAACTCAAGACTGTTGGAAATAATCCTGCAGGTCAACTAGGTAAAGTATCCACAAAGTGGAATATACCCCATTAAACGGCTGGGAAGCACACAGCCCTATATGGGCAGTCTTGATAGAGAAACACCCAGAAAATGCTGAAAGAGCAAGGACAGGGTGGGGTAGGCCAGAACTGGACAGGGTCGTAATCTAAGTGTGTCAATCATCAAAATTAGGGACTTAATCAGAAATCAAACAACATCACACAACTTGATCACACAACATCACACAACTGGTGCATGATAACTTCTACAAAAGCACTGGTGCTGATCACCCAACATCACGAAACTTGATTACACAACATCACACAACATCACAAAACTGGTTCATTATAACTTCTACAAAAGAAGTGGTGCTGATCACACACCAAGGGCACTAGACATTTTGGTATTACTCGACTTCTTTTAAGGAGTGCCCTTCCTGCGACACAGTGGTATACGGCAGAACACAATCAATGCATGATGAATTTGTGCACTGGTATTGGCGGTGCGATGGTATTGCTTGGTATGGTAGTGCTTGATGTGGCTTCAGTTTATTTGGGGAGTGCCCTTCCTGACGCTCACATTGGTATGTGGCGGTGGTAGCTGTGCCCTTCCTGTGGCACCAGGCAGGATGTGGCAGTGCTAACTGTGCCCTTCCTAAGGCTCACATTGGGATGTGATGGTGCAAAATCAATGCATAACAAATGTGTGAAGGGGTATTAGCAGTGATATTGTTGTATTGTTTGGTATTATTTGAGTTCTTTGGAGCTGTGCCCTTCCTGCGACACACAGTGATATGTGGCGGTGCAAAATCAATGCATGACACATGTGTGAAGTGGAATTAGCGGTGATATTGTGGTTTTGTTTGGTATTGTTTGAGGTCTCTGGAGCTGTGCCCTTCTTGCCGCTCATGGCGGGATGTGGCGGTGCTAGCTGTGCCCTTCTTGCGGCTCGTGGCGGGATGTGGCGGAAGAAAATCAATGCATGACGAATTTGTGGAAGGTATTGTGGTATTGCTTGCGATATTTTGACCAATTTCATTCAAACCATACATAGTTTGAAGTGCTTGCTACTCCAGCCCAGCCTGATAATCATCAAATCATCTTGATCTATGGGGGGTGGGATACTCCTTTTCGCCAAGTTGAAAACACGTGGAATGAAAGGTGCTTACACAAACACAGTGTTGCATAAATCAATGAATATGCACACAAAATGCCCCTGCACACACCATCCAAACATCCACAGACCATGCACATGCACATACCATCCACAAGCACACCATGCACACACCATGCACATGCAAACACCATCCACACAACATGAACACACCATCCACACACCATGCACACACACTGCACCCACCATGCACATCCACACATCATGCACATGTACAAACCATACACACAAGATGCACATGCACACACCATGCACACAACATTTACATACACACACCATGCACATGCACACACTATACACACACCATGCACACAAAATGCACATGCACACACAGCATGCACACACCATGCAAATGCACACATCATACACACACCATGCACATGCACAAACCATGCACACACAATGCACATGCATACACCATACACACACCATGCACACATGCACAAACCATGCACACACAATTAACATGAGTACATCATGCACGTGAGCACACTATGTGCATGCACACACCATGCACAAACCATGCACATGCACACACCATGCAAACACAATGCACATGCATTCACCAGGCACATGTACACACCATGCACATCCATACGCCATACACATGCACAGACAAACACCACGCACACATGCAAACATTGCTCATGCACATCATGCATATGCACAAACCATACACATAGACATCATGCACATCCACACACCATGCACATGCGCAGACCATACACGTGCACACACCATTCACACACCATGCACAGCCATTTGCCATTCAAAGGCACATACAATGCACATGCACAAACCTTGGTCATGCACACACCATGCACATGCACAAACCGTGCACACACATCATGCACATGCACACCCCATCCATATGCACAAACCTCGCAATCGACCTTGCAGAGGCAGGTTTACATGAGCAGCAGTATGAAGCGCTGACGAGAGCCTTAATAGAGATCATCCACTAAGTGGCATGCCCCTTAGCATGGGTGCAGCCTTCATCGCTCCAGCCCACCAAGTGTAGCTAGTAGCTAGTAGCTAGTAGCTGAGTCCGTCGCTGAAAGCTACGCCCCCCAAACCACTGCCTTCAAGACTTTCGAAGAGGGATTGGCAAGGTATCAATTATATCGTGATGAATCGTTCGATCGCTTAGCAACAAGTGGCTAGTGGAGTCGAATATGAGAGTTAGTCGCGATAGGTTGAAGTGGCGTGGCGTGGCGGGCTCCGTACAGCTATTGCAGTAGCCGGCTCACAGGCGCGCTGGCTGGAGGTGATGATGAACGGCTGATGGACTAGTCGAGATAATCGTAGCTGGGCACGACAAGGTTTGGCACGCATGCGTGGGTGGGTGTCGGTTAATGCTAAGTACTGAGGCAGGCTATTAATAGCAAGTCACATTGGCAGAATCAGAGGTTGGAAGTGCACCAGTTCAATTCAATTGCGCAGTTCGAAGTTAGCATGTGCGCAATTTGCACGTTGCGTGCAAGTAGCAGGTCCAGCCGATGGAAGTTTAGCAGTTTGTCTGCTCGCAGTCTTCGGCAGTAAAAACGAATCACATGGCAGTCAAGTTGCCCCTTGGTACACCCCGCTTCGACACTGCCTACCTGTCCATCCCCCAGTGGCACCTCCGTACAAAAATAGTAGGGTGCCCAGGGTGCCCTAAGAGGTCGGTCAGACGAGACAGGTTTGGGTCTGAGTTACGGGTTAGTTGGGCGTTTCTGTCGTACATCCAAACCTTTTTTCGTTCACACGGGACAAAGTTGACGCGGTTTGGTCAAATTCGGTAACCCAAATGCTAACCTATCCCAAAACCCAAACGTCCCCCCCCCCCCCCCCCCCCCAAGTTTGGGCGAAGGTTCTGGTTATGTCGCACACGTGTTGTTCGTTGTTTCTGTTGCGATAAATTTTGCCGCATTTCCTTCCTGTCAGTCCTCTTAAAACGTCTTGATAGGGTCGCAACAGAGCCAACAGCGGAACAAGGAGGAAGCATACATCAGCCTGCTCACAGCTGCATTTGCGCCTGCAGCCGCCCCATGTAAGGATGCGTCGAATTCGGCGAGTGCGAGCATGCTCCAAAGGAGCAACAATTGATCATCGATGCGTCTTCCCATGATCACTCCGACTTCAAACTTTTCCCACTGGCAAGAAGCTCAGGAATGCCGTCTGAACGAAATTCGCGTGTTTGAGCGGGTTTGGGTTAACCTCGGGTAACCTCGTCTAACCCCCTCTAACTTGGCAGGTTAACCTCAAACCAAACCCAAACCCAAACCTGTCTCGTCTGTATGACCTCTAAGGGCCCCTGCGGTGGTCGGCCCAAGGGTGTGTCTGTTGAAGTGTTTGTACGTTGTGTGCCGTATGTGATTGACGCGGCAGGAAGGCAGGTTGTAGGCTCTAATAGGCGCTAGGGGCAGGCAGGCAGGCAGAATGTCAGTTAGGGTGTGTTTCCACAGAGATTTTCGCGTCCCCGGAAACAAAAAGTAAACCCTCCCCGGTGCCAGGTAGGCAATTTTGTTTCCACAGGGGTTCCCTGGAGTTTCCCCTGAGAATCCCCGGAGTTCCAGGTCGGCAAATCTTCGCGACAGGTCTTCGAATCTTTACCCCTGGGTATTTTTAAATATTTCGAAATATTTACGAAAAATGACGGTTAAAAATACAAAACGGACGATTATCGACTTTCCCCTGGCTTTCCAGGAGAAAAGTTTCGGGGGAACATGCCGCCCACCCCTGGAGATTTTGGAGTCTCCCCGGAGTCCACATCAGCATTTCCCGGAGTCCACATCAGCATCCCAGGAGAATCGCTGCAGGGCCGACACCCAAAATTGACAAGGCGTGTCATTGTTTGCGTTGAGACAACTTCATCTTATACTTCACAGCGGCTCTCTCTTTTGTTCTGTCGCTTGGGCTTCCCGTGGATAGGGGTCCAGCAATTGACCTGTCAGCTCAACTGAACCCAACCGAACCCCCCCCGGAGAATCCCGAAGTCCTTCGGGCGAATCAAGGTTATGTCAGCTTCAAGGTGCACTAGCATGCTTTAGTTTGGGCTGAATAGCCAGCCAGGGGAGCTGCCTAGAAGCTGCTGCCTGTAGCTGCCTGTGGCCTAAAATAAAAGCCATGTCTCGAATCATTATATGGGCCTGTAAGAGTCCATAAATTGCTCTGCTCTTAGTACACAACATGAAGCTATTGTTAAGTTGGTTAGGCCCCTATCAGGCCTTCAACTTGCTCAGGTCCCCAAAAAGCACATCAGACAAGAAACTATAGTTGAGGCTGTCGAGGCTTCAACTTGCTCATCACAGTTGCCATGTGTGCCACCTCGTAAGCCCCAATTGGGGGTACTTGATCTTCACCACTGTGCTTTTCCTTGAGGTGGGACTCCATTCCGTACTTCCATATGGTGGCTGGGCAGTGAGGGCACACAAGCGGGGTGTCGTGAATAGACTCCTCGATGGTCCCATTCGACTTTGCAGTGCTAATTGATACATCCATGCCAAACCCAGACCAGAATGAGCAGCAGATCACCGGTGCAGCAACTTCGAACTTGAACTTGAACTCGAAATCGAAATCGAAACCAAAATCGAGCCTGAATTACATAGCAAGTGTCTGGAAAGTATGGAATTAGAAAGCTTGCATTAAGACTAAGTCGTTGCACTTCTCCAGAGATGAAATGGAGCAGTCAGAAAAAAGTTAGGAAAAAGTTGGCAAGGGGCCCGGGGGGGGGGGGGGGGGGGGGGGGTACACCTCGAGAAGGTGCCCAGAATATCGCCGGACCCGGGGGTATCGATAGATCACGTGATCCCCTAATAGAAACCACTGCCCAATACCCCAACATGGGCCGTGCCTGACTTTCTATGGCTCCTGGCATCCTCCTATTTTAACCGTCATTTTTCGTAAATATTCCGAAATATTCAAAAATACCCAGGGGTAGAGATTCGACGACCTGTCGCGAAGATTTGCCGACCTGGAACCCCGGGGATTCTCCGGGGAGACTCCGGGGAACCCCTGTGGAAACAAAATTGCCTACTTGGCACCGGGGAGGGTTTACTTTTTGTTTCCGGGGACGCGAAAATCTCTGTGGAAACACACCCTTAGACGCGACGATAGAGCCCGTTTTGCTTGACGATGCCAATTCTGCCAATGGCTTCCGTCTTGCTTGGCCGAAATACCGTTGGCTCTCCTCGCATGGCGACGGCAACAGTCACGTGTTGGTTCTATTGTTTTACCACCTTCGCACCCTGACGGACCCAATCCAACTGACTTCCTGACCATTGAAACCGACTGTTCGCCCATCTCCAAGCGGAATTCCAACCGTTACAACAGGCATTATAACTAACAGTCGCATTCGCCAACCGATTCTCTGTGATTTCGACCATCCCAACCGACTTCTCGCGCGTATCGCTCATTAACCGACTTTTCGGCCACTTTCTCAGTTCCTATCTCTGGTTCCTATCGCAGCAACCTTAACTGACTTTCCGACCATTCCAACTGACTGTTTCCGGCTGAATGTTCAACCGTTCTAACAGGCAATATAACAAACAATCTCATTCGCCAACCGCGTTTTCTGGTAATTTCGACCATTGTCGACCATGTCGGTTAATTAACCAACATTTCGACCAATTTCACAGTTCCTATCGCATAGGTCAGCTTCCTACGGGCCGACCAGCTACAAAAACTACCCCTACAACAGCCTACAACAACAAAAACTACCCCTACAACCCTGCTTACAACAACAAAAACGAAGCCTAGACTGCCATACAAACGCAACCACCACCTACAACAACAAGTACTCCCCCACTGCCTACCTGTCCATCCCCCAGTGGCACTGCCTACCTGTCCACCCCCCAGTGGCACCTCGGTACTTCGACACTGCCTACCTGTCCATCCCCCAGTGGCACTGCCTACCTGTCCATCCCCCAGTGACACTGCCTACCTGTCCATCCCCCAGTGGCACCTCGATACCGTCGTAAGCGTGGTAGCGTCGTAGGCGTAGGCGTAGGCCTACCACGCTAGAGAGGTAGTCGTAGGCGTAGGCCTACCACGCTAGAGAGCCCCGCCTTGCTAGCAGCGGGCCTCGTATTGTTGTAGGTCGTGTAGTAGATAATAGGGTAGTAGGGATACCCGAACCGACAGGGAGTGCTGCTCCCCTATAAAAGCCGATGGGATACGCGTTAAGCAAGAGTAAGCACGAGTCTTACATTACTGACAGGTGCGTTGTGCCCTGGTACCCGTCTTCAGCTGTAAACCTTCGGCACGCGCGCTCATTGCGCTCACTACCTACCCCCATGTACGCAGGACTGAGCAAAATGTCCACAAAGGAGGGCAAGGAGGTGTCCAAACACAAGGAGGACCCAACCGCTGGCTTTTTCAACAAATACTCCTTCAGGTTTGTTCGACTGATGATTTTGTTCTTTCCCGTTAGTCTGGTTACGTACTTCCGTATTATCTGGATAAACGGTCTCGCACAGTGATACACAGCTCGTCGTGCGGGCCACCTTCCTTCCTTCTGTCAATTGCTGTGCCTGTTGCCTATCCCTGCAGATGGATTCCGAGCATCGTGCGTGGTGCGCGTAGGGGAGAGGTCGGCATGGAGCAAATGGTGCTGCCTCCGGCACAGACATCCGAGGCAAGTCCCCCCCCCCCCCCCCCACCACCACCCACCCTACCACCCACCCACCCCCACCCCTCTCCCTCTTCTCCACTGCCCTTTACCGACCCTAACCCCCTCCTCTCTACAGAGGATGAGTAATCGATCCGAGATGTGAGCATTTATTTGAGAAAATCACACTGCTGCTGCTGTCGAATGCTGTCGAATGCCCCCTGCTGTCGATTGAACAACCGGTATCACTGGCTTTGGCCTGATCTCGCTTTTACCTGATTGGCGGGAGACCCCAGCCCAGGGTCACCTCGTTGTCCGTTTGTTTGTTTGTGCGACCGCCCCCCGAGACGAAGCCTGACACTCCAGCCAACGGTCTCGTACCTTACTGGCTTCTGTCCGCTCGATTCCGTTACCAACACTCTCCGCCCATTTTCCGCGTCGCTTGCGACGCTGGTTTGCACTTGACGCCATGTTGCCTGGCACGTTCCGTCTGACGCCCCTTCACTTGTTCGAGGCCGAGAACTACTCGTCGACCGTCGCTGAACAGCTAAATACGGGGGGGCTCGCCTAACACCCCTTATTTTTGCGCTTTTCCTCTTCTCTGCCTAACCTCTCCTGCTCCCTACCTACACAGGAGGCTTACGCCAAGTTCCAATGCAAATGGGATGAAGCTGTGGCCAGGGGCGAGGATCCAAGCCTACGCAAAGTCCTGTTTGCTGCTTGGGGCACGGACCTCGTTATTGCAGGTGGGCAGGAGCTGTTTTTTTTTTATTATCCAATATATTCGGATGTCCCAAATGTAGGGTGCATATGCCCTAAACGCAATTGTAGACACGGTTAACTTAGTACCTGCACACACGTTACATGTGGTAAAGCTTATTCAACCCGGTACTGTTTATGTCTTCCTGGTTTGCATCTACTGAAGGACTGGCCCCGGGAATTATTTAAATTATTCACTTGTCCCTCAACCTGCCGCCTTAAACTAACAGAATAAGCACAACAATTAGACCATTATTTGGCCTAATAACAACAACAACAACCTGTATATCACTGGCGACGTCCCCTTTAAATGCGTCCGTCAACGGTATATTTGTGGTGTTATCTTACCAGTGTTACTTGCCTACTGTCCGCTTCACTTTTTGTCCACCACCCCTCTCTTGCACTTCCCAGGCATGTTCAAGCTGTTGTGGTCAGTCTGTGTTGTCTTCGGCGCATTCTTCTTTGTCAGGAGTTTGCAGTTCCATGTGCGCGAGCACCCAGATGTGAGTGAGCTGCATTCATTTGCTCTCCTACCTCTTATCCTGCCTGGAGCCCCTCTTGTCTTTCTAGGGTCTAGCTTAAGTAGCGACAGTGTGTATTTCTTAGGAGTCCGTCATGGCAGCCCTCCATGATGTTCTGTGTTGGGCTTCTAGGCACCAGACCTTTGACATGTCGGTAGCCTCGAGGTCATTTCTGAGGATGTGGGTGATGGTCTATCCTCCTTGCCTTGGTTATCCAGAAGCAAGGAGTGAATGAGAAACGAAGAGCATCTGCGTGAATCAGGTACCCTTGCTATGTGTCCTAGGAACCAAAGTTTGTCTCTCTCTCTCTCTCTCTCTCTCTCTCTCTCTCTCTCTCTCTCTCTCTCTCTCTCTCTCTCTCTTCTCCCCTCCTGGACGGATGTCCCTGCCTAAATACATGCAGACTTGACTTGCTCCAACCCCCTACCTTTGCACATGCAGTGGGGCCAAGACTGGCAGGGATGGCTCTTGGCAGTATGCTTCTTTGTGGATGGTTACGTTCTGGGTATCGCGCTGCAGCGCATGTCATTTGGGTGCATGCAGGTTGGAGTTAAATCGCGCGCCGCCCTCCTCAATGCAATCTGCCGCAAGTCCTTTGCAATGTCGTCAATCACAAAGAAAGATGCCTCAGACTGTGTGTCTTTCGTTGCCTCTGATCTCCAGAAGGTGTTTGAGGGAATCCAGGTATGACTCGACCATTTAAATCTGCCTATAGGTTATATGTAGCTATATGTGGCGATATGTACCTGTATTATGAGTTCTTGCCCTATACTGTTTGTGAATGCTGTTTCTTTTAAGCCTTTCCTATCTCGGTTGGACAAGTCCCTTCACTGTCCCATATGCTGTCGTAATACTGGCTGCTCCCCCCCCCCATCCCCCCCCCCACCCCCCACCCACATCCATGCAGGAGATCCACTACCTGTGGACTGCTCCAGTTGAGGCCATGGCCATCCTGATCATTCTGGTGTGCCTCATCGAGGAATGGGCCTTGCCCGGCTGGGGTATGGTCTTTGTCATCATGCCTATGCAGTACTTGTTTGGCTTCTGGACTACCGGCTGAAGAACAGCAACGTTGTCAACACCCAAGAGCGCAACTCCTTCTTCCAGGAGCTGCTACCCGCCATGAAGCTTGTCAAGTACTATGGCTGGGAGCAGTTCTTTGAGGAGGCTATTTCTGATGTGAGTGTGTGCAGCGTGCAAGCCATCACCAGCATGTACCTACCTACAAGCCAGCTAATTCGATACGATTATGATAAAAGCTACTAAGCTACTAGCCAGCTACTTATGGTATCATTTGTACACTGCAAGCGGTCATGTAAATCAGCTACTTAGCTACTAGCCAGCTACTTCTGGTATTTTTAACACTCTGGAAGCGGCATGTAAATCAGCTACTAAGCTACTATTCCCCTAAAGAAAACAGCCATAAAAACACCTGAGCCTGTTGTCATATATATGGCCCCCAATCCCCCCGCCACCAACACCCAACCCACCTCTCACCAACACAACACCCCACACACCCTGCTGGACATGGCCCATATCCCCCCACCACCAGCGCCCACCCCCCACGTGCTCCCCACACCCTGCTGGCTATGGTGCAGATCCGTAAGCGCGAGCTCAAATCCACGCCAAGATTGCTGTGATCAAGACCTGGCAGGTCATGATTGTGTTCGGTGCCCCTCCCATGACAGCGCTCATCATCTTTGCAGCCTATGAATGAATGTGAGCAAGATCTCCTCCACACTTACGTTCCCCATCCTGTAAGTACTCCAACCTTAAGGATTAAGATGCATCCTGGCTGATCACGTTTTGAAAGTGATTCAGCTACAGTTCAGGTACCCTGCCCCTCGCAGTCAGGCCCCCCATTTAGCCTTTTTCCTGATGTGGGTTAGGTTCCGTCCCAATCAGGCAAATTATTGGTTCCAATCGGGTCCAGCAAAGTGGCTCCAGTACACATCCAAACAACTACCTGCCCACGATACCTGCCTGTGCACCTAGGTAGTCCGCACCACACGGAGTACTGACCCAGCTACCTGCATGTGCACCCACCTACATCTCCATCAGTGTTAGCTATCCTGAGAGTTTTGGCTTGGTGCCTTGTGCGCTAGAACCCGCTAGAATTTTCAACCAAACAGATTGTGAAATCACCCCCCCCCCAACCCCCCCCCCATCAACCCCCCCGCCCCGCATCACCCCCCCCCCACCATCAAACCCCCCCCCTTCACCCCCACCCCCCCCCCCGCGTCACCCACCCCCCTCCACCACCCCCCCAATCACCCCCCATCATCAACCCCAACCCCATCACCCCCCCCACCACACCAAATCACAACCCCCCCCCAGCACCTCAACCATCACAACCCCCCACCAGCACCACACCAACCAGCCCCCACCCAACCACCCCCCACCACCCACCCCCCCCCTCACACCCCCCCCCAATGGCAATCAAATCAATCACCCCCCCCGCATCACCAAATCACCCCCCCCCCCCACACCCCCACCCCCCCCCCCCCCCCCCTTCATGGTACATGATAATTGAATCTCCCTGTGAACTCTACATCAGCTGGGGGCACTTGGGTCCCGTTGGGACACGAGGAAAATTTCCATTTATCAATCATTAAAGCTCACTACTTCCTACGTTAATACTTAATTGTTTGGGCAACCCCTTGCTCTACTGGCTGCGCTCTGAACCTTTGTTGAAATACAATATTGCTCTTGTTGTGAGGAAATACAATATGCTCTCCGACGGTCCATCCTCTTTCCCAGGTCTCTCTTCAATATCCTGCTTTTATCTTTGGTGGTGCTTCCCAGGAATGCGCGCCATGGGTCTGAAATGTTAGCTGGCCTTCACTCACTATCGCATTGAGGTAAGAAGGATTTTGATCTTGTGTCATCCTGCCTTTCACTCCCCCCCCCCCCCCCTCCCCCCCCCCCCCCGCCATATCTTCTTGCTGTGCACACTCCCCCCCCCCCCCCCCCCCCACCCCCCCACACACACAACAAACAAAACACTCACACACCACAAACACCAAACATTAACACAAAATACCCCACCTCTCCCACTCCCACTTGCCGGCTGTGCACTTCCCCCACACACGACTAACACACACTCCAGGCTTGTGCACTCCACTGCCCCCTCCCCCTCCCCCCTGCCTTGCCGTACAACTCTCCCCCTGCTGAAACTGTACACCCCCACCTGCCCTGGCTTACAACTCCCCCCCCTGCTTGGCTGTACACCGCCCCCTGCCTGGCTGCACACTCCCCCAAGCTGATGTCCCTGAGTCTGTGCAATGCAATACAAAGGAGGAAACAACTGTTGACCTGGGTTTTGATAGTCCATGGGCCTGCATCACAAAACAAATGACACACAACACACAAAACACACACAACACACCTCTTGTCTTGTCTGCAGGCATTCCTGAAGATGGAGACTCATGGTCGTGCCACCCTGTCTGGTCCCCCAGGGGTGGACATCTCTAAGCCGTGCTCTCTCACCCTGGCAGTGTGGACAACAGCTTTAAGCTTAAGGTGCCCAAGTCCAGAGTGGACCTGGTAGAGATAGTGGCTGTGTAGGACGGTTGGCGCCGGCAAGTCCGTCCCTCAATTGATGCCATCCTCGGCAACATGGATACCATCCAAGGATCGGTGTCGTGTGGTGGCCGTATTGCCTACGTACCTCAGAACTGCTGGTGCCAGAATCTCTCACTGCGAGAGTCTATCCTGTTTGGCAATGACTACAACGAGGACCGCTATGATGAGGTCATCCAAGCCTGTGCACTGGAGCTAGACATACAGGTATGCAGCAGCACCATGGCCATTGCAAATCACACTGCCTCCCTCACCCACCCAACTCAAACCCCTTTGCTATTCTTACCCACCACCCCCACTGGTAATTACCTACCACACCCTCCACGACTCTAAATCTACTTCATGCCCACTCCCCCCCTCCCTCCCCCCCCTCCTCTCCCCTCCCTGTGCTCCCCAAAATCCTTCACAGTCTGCTTCCTTGCCCCCCTCCCCCCCCACCTCCCCCCCCTTCACTGCCCCCCCTCCCCCCCCTACG